>OZ007572.1:51775951-51828451 GCA_963931925.1 Onchidella celtica | reverse complement strand
TCATTTAGTTCTTCTTGTAGATGATGTTTGTAATACAAGCAGAACCGGGGAGTTGACAGTAAATAAATAAATATTTTCGCTTTGTTTCCCGCAGTTAGTGAAACTTGATTTTTCTCGCTTTTGTCATAAGATATTTATTGTTCATTCTTGCACAGTGGTTTTGCAATCTGGACAGAATTTTAGAAAGCCAGATCGTAATATAGAAAATGCTTCTCCATGATTATTATGTCATACCCACAATATTTCATATAGAGTCATCTATGTTACATGCCATAAAAATATATGTTTTTAAAGCTGGGTTTAAATGTGTACGGAAACGGAAACGGCAACCGAAACGTCAAAAACCCTTCAAGTTGGGAAAAAGAAAGGACGTTTTCATGTGTGCGGAAACCCGCTCCCGTACACATGGAAACATTCTTTCCTTTTATTACTTGATGGATTTTCGACGTTCCCGTTGCCGTTTCCATTTTCCGTACACATTTAAACCCAGCTTAAGTGTGGTATATCAGATCGGTCCTCGAGATGCCCCTCCTAAAACAATTTGAATACAAAGCGCAGATGACCTGGAATCATTCTTCTTGAGAACTGTTTTCTATTGTGTTTCTTTAGGTCGAGAGACAAGCTCAGGCTGCTGGATGGAAAAAGTGAAAGTTACAATTCTTTAATAATAATTTATTTAAGTGTTTTTTCTTTGTTCCCTTGCTGTTTATTTGTTTGTTTTTGTTGTTGCTGTTTTCTGAACGGCAATAATAATAATTATGATATTGTAAGTGTTGTTCATATCTGTAACAGTAGTTATGCCACATTCAGGTGAAAGTCGTGAGCACTTGCAATTCTAGCATATTGCATCTTAACAAATCCGATGCCATTCATCATCTTTGGTCATTGTCCAAGAGTTCAAATTTTAACGGACAATTTATCCTCTCTCTCTTTTCTCTCGCTCTCTCTCTCTCTCTCTCTCTCTCTCTCTCTCTCTCTCTCTCTCTCTCTCTCTCTCTCTCTCTCTCTCTCTCTCTCTCTCTCTGTCACTCTCTCTCTGTCTCTCTCTCTCTGTCTAGGGGACATTATCATTCTGTGATCCCTCTCAGTCAGCAAACAGACCAAATCGCACGAGGTGCCTGAAATTAGCGTAATTTTTACCTCCAAACTTTCATGGTAATATATACACACAAGAAATGTATGTGCAGATAGGATAACAATTTCTCCATTGAACATGATTGAATCAATATGGTCACCCGTGTTATATTTGGGTAAACAGCCCAAGATCCAGAGAAGACAGCGCTTTTACAATATTTTCCAGATGGTTGCTTAGGAAATTTCTTTAAAAGTTATAGATCTTTGGACCAATATTGGACAATGGCACTTGTTTTAAAATACCAACTGGATTTTTGTGGGTTTTTTTTCACAGAAAGGATTGATTAGAATCGAACTCAAGAAATCAGTTATGGTATGGAAATCATGCAAACTTAACTTCTGTGGTTGATTTAGCATTGTTGAAAATCTGCACTAAATTTCGTCTTGTCGAAAATACAGCACACAGTGTAGGGAGTAAACTCTGCGTGTTTAGTGCTCTTACACTATGAATAGGACGTAGCAAGCAAGACTAAACAATGCAAATTTTGATCAGGTAAAGCTCGGCAAGCAATTTTTCTGTTGACCACAAATTTGGTGTTTTCATTGATCACCCGCGTCATTTGACCTGCCTGGGGCCAGACACAGGAAGTCTGGGGATCCCATGGAGAGGATTTAAACATAGTACGTTCTCAGGGCCCCGATCTATGACTTGGTCAGTCATAGCGGATTCAACAATAATAATGACCGCTGGGCACAAGTTCTGTAAGACTAACATGATCTTTGGTTTAAACGTCACGTCCTCGGTCCGAGTTTTGACACGAGGAATCAATCGTAAAAGCGATAAGATTCAGAGCTCTTCACCCCTTCGGTCCTAGCGACCGCGTACAATGTGACAAATTGCCCACCTTGAGAGCGTTAAATCTCTCCTGGGCCATGAAAGAAAAATTGACTGTCGTTTACTTCATTAGAGCAGGGACTACCCGGGCCAAGCGCCTGATGTCTGAAAGGAAATCACCATCCGTGTAATGCTCCGCCCAGAAGACGGGTTCTAACGTGTTAGGCCTCGCCCAGATTTCATTCAGAAATTGCCAGCGATTTCTCGCTGCGACAGCTATGCGGGTACACGGGTGGGCAAACGACAACCACAAAATGATGGAGTATTCAACTTTGAAATGTCCTGGTGTTGGCCAAATGGTGGTGTGTTTGTCGCGGGGAGATGTGGCCCGCCAACTAGCGACTGTCGACTGGCAGCTCCGGCAAATGGCATTGACTACCACAAGTGCTGATCGATAAACAACGCCAGAGAGAGCCATCAATGATTGGTGGGCGGGGCCTCAGCTGTCTGTTTGTTGTCATCGGCCAGCGTGTCATTGTTGTTTTTCTGGTTAGTGTCGCCGCTTCAGCTGTAGTGATTTTTGACGTTTGTCGCCCCCCACCGACAGCAGCAGCACCACTACCACTGTTTCTCCGACCACCATCATCACTACATTTACCGAAGCCACCATCACGCGGTTGATTTCAGCATTGTTCTGACATGACGCTTTTCTCCATCGTTTGATAGAGCTCACGGTGGCAAATCAGATTAAGCGATAAGGGGGTGGGGAAATACATCATTTAGGTCGCAACATAAAACAACAAACGCGCGGATAGTTAGAAAAACTTGTGAAAGTTGTCTTCACATCAGCGTCTGTTTGTTTGCAAGCAAGAGATGTGCCTTTTGGGATTTCTCCTCACCTTATATAACATCAACTGTCATCCTGTGTCTCACAGTTTATGCATTGTCGCCCTAGTGGTCTGACCTGCAGACTTTACAGTTCTATACTGTGGTAACAGAATTGCAAAGAAACTCTATTATTTCCTATACTGGATTTTTTTACGACCTACAAGAAACAATTTATATCGACACTACCATCGGACATCAGTTTTTTATAGGGTGTATTTTGTGTTTCTTTCTCAACGTTTTGAATAATGAAACAGTAGGTTTCCAAACTGACTCGTTGCATACTTTAAACTTGTATGCGAACACTTGAGACGTCTGTCTGGCAATCTCTGTAATGTTCTCTGCCGTTCACATCTAATCCGGAGATTGTTATTTCTTCCATTTGGAGAACGACAACTGTAGATCTTGGAAAGGACTGAAGTACCTTTGACTCCATCTTTCAGAGATTGTATTTCTGTCTACGGAAACAAGAGCAAGGAGAGAGTTACTATCTTTTGTTTGTAAAAACAACAGAAATTTAAAACAACAGCTGCAAGAACTCTGCACAATCATAATTATATGCTGCGAAGTTGTTGTTGCCGTTTTTTTTTCTGGAGCGAGGAACATTTCCATATGAGCTGTTGTACACATTTCTGCTGCTGAGTTGACAGGAGACTTTATCTAGCCTAACATTGAGAAACTTGGACAGTGCCAACAACTTCACTGACATTCACTACGTCTCAGTCTCAGAAGTTAAGATAATGCTAATCGTCTACAGAAATACTGAGCTTTCTGGGATTCGCCCACAGACCTTTCTTGCTGACTAACACATCCTGCAGAAGAGAGTTTGACTATATTATCAGGTAAATTCATTTTTATTTTCTTTTAAAATGAGAAACCCAGCATTTTTATTATCTTCACATCTCAGTTTCACTGAGCCTAGAAAGTAATTTACGCCGCTGATAGTAAAGATGTGTCACAACCGGGAAAACCAAAATCAAAATTCGCCTGAGTTTTGCATCCATTGATGGCCTGAAGCGTCACCGATTAAAGTGTGTAAAAAGGCGAGAAGAAGATGGGAATGTAAAGAGTTTAAATGTTTGACTGTAATGGTTTGTGACAAGTTTATAGCTTGTTCAGCTCAGCTCAACCATGCATGGGCCAGAAAAAAAAGCCATTCAAAAGATAGTGTGGCTCTTGTAAACAATCGTTAACATCGGTGGGGATGTACGACACAAGGCAGAGAGGAAAAAAGTAAATTTGCAAATACACAATTATGTCCAGGTCCAAGCTATGCTGAACAAAATGTTAAAATATAATTCAGGTTTGAAAATAATTACATGGCATGGGGAATTTCGCTCTGGCAGATCAAAGAAACCGATGATTGAAATTGAAAGAAGGAAAATAAATAAGAGTAGGGCCCTATGAGTTATTATCGGTTTAAATGACTTCGATGATAATGTTTAGGGTTTTATAGTAAGTTAAAAATACCTTTGGTCGTTAATAATGTTTGCCGCTTTAATAACTACCATCGAAATCGTACCGAAGCTGCCAATTAGACCAGAGACACCAAATTCAAGTGCAAGAGATGTTTAGTTACAGGCTTATGTCATTCAAATACGAGATCCGCACTCAGTCTTACCTCCAACTGGGGAACACACAGCATAAGAGGAAATAATCAATGTTAGTTTAAATAACTCTTAATTTCTACCATTTTCTACGTAATTATTGTGGATCTCTTGACACTAGTGCATCTGGAGAGAAAGTAAATAATGAATGAAAATCTACGCTGATTTCACAGCCATCTATTCTAATTTGTTCCCCATTTAGATTCATTAGCAAGCCAATAGTATGTGATGGACACTCTCTGAAGACTTCTTTTGTGGTTTACACTTTTTCATGCTAATCTGACAGAGTAAATTACTAGGTCAACAAGTGAAATAGTATGATTGAATAGTTCATTGACACAAGGAAAAAAAAAAAAGACATTTACTATAATGCTAGTCAGGCCTCGTCATTTCTAAAATTGTGTAATTTACTTTTATTTCAAATAGTTATCGACACCTAAAGTTTACACTAACGTATATAAAAAAAAAAAAATTAAAAAAACGTTCAAGGGGAATATAATTTGATTTGCAGTGTTTAATAAATTTGTTTTTTCGCAAACACTAATGACATGACAAAAGAGATGTAGCGCATTTGTTTTTCAATGTTTAAATGTTGCATTGAAAAAAAAAAAAAAAGAAGGAGTTAAACTTAAAATTAATTGTAAAATAAATTCATTTCTTGGATTTCTTGGTGAGCTTAATAAGCGGAACCCATTCATGAAAAAAAAAAAAAAATAGCACAAACAAGTACATACAAATACCCATACGAACACACAAACATATCAAGACAGTACAGAGAAGGAATTTTAGAAAAGTGACGCATAATTTTTACTTTACAAGATGGAGAAATATTAACATTCTTCAACAAATTTCTCATAGTTAATACGTTTGTGATAATATAATAAATATGCAGTTAAAGATCCGGCTCTACAACTGATCTTTGTCTACAACTTAGCTTGCTGGCTATGGATTAGTCAGGCTCCCTGTTCTAACCCTAAACTTAATTTGTCAGATTTTATGTAATCATAATATTTCTAGATACTTTTTTCTTGTTTCTATTTTACATAATTTTGGTGCTTTTTTTTTCAAAAAAGGCAGCTGAATCAATTTGGAAAAGTCACTGACGCCATGATCTCCAACATTTTATGAATTGCATTTCTGTCAGTTTTCGTGTTCTTGATGTTGTTATTGTTATTATTGTTGATATTGTCATGTCTTTCTTTTTCCATTTGGTGAGGTTGTCTCAAAATGGGTTCCAGTTAAGACAGAGTAGAGGTATTTCTAAACTTATGAAATTCATTAATAGAAGATTACTGATGATATTATAGTTATTAACAATTACAGAGTTAAGTCGCTCTGATTCTCTAACACCATGTGTCATTGCAGACCAGGAAAAATTAATTCATTTCTGGCTAGTTTTGATCTTTATATTCCCTTCCCATAACTAAGAAATTACAGAGCTGGTCACATCTCTTTGCATTCGGTCAAGCAAAATTCATATGGTATAAGTAATTTAAGAAAGTAGCCCGAGAACCTTGCTCATTTTCAATATTTAAAAAAATGATACAAAATCGAAAACGGCTTTGATTTTCAAATAGAAAACAACAACAACAACAACAAAAAACAAAGAAAGAAAGAAAGGATTCACTTAACGTCATCAGCATTCACATTCATAAGTTTTGTGCCAATTTTCAGTGAATTTGATGAAGCAACCACTGAGATAATCATTATTGCATTTAATGAGCGGCACGAGTTGTGGGAAGGACTATGATAAATTACCGCCACTATTATTCTATTAATCTGGATATTGGACTGGATCATATTATTTTCTTTGTAGGATTGCAAGTGGGTATTCCCGAGAAGGCGGTGATAACTTCGTCTTTCAGCGTGAAGATAATCGACATGGCACTTTCTAACTTCATATCTGTTTACTTTTGCCTATTTCTTTCATTCTAAATGCACACATTTGAAATATAAAACGGCTGTTCGTTTCTGAAGGCCTCGTCGGGATCCTCGGTATACTACTGGTTACATCCATGCCTAATTTAAAAAATTGGTAAACGAAATATATTTTGATAACTTTATATTCAAAGTCTTGCCATCATGGACTCTATAAGTGGCTGATGGAAATTAATCCAGAAATCCCACCACAGTTTATAACTGAATTAGTGAATTTAAATCACAAACCAACAAAACTACATAATAAAGGCGTAGCATGTTGTAATGGATAAATGTTCGTCACGAGCACTGTAATTATTTAGAATTTTAAAATATAAATTTTCTAAACAAACTAGTCCATCGTTCCTGCATTTCTCTGCGGGAGAAATTAGGGCGTAATGCCCAAAGCGAAGAGAAAATGAAAAGGTTGTTATGAAGAATGTTGTTTCTTGGGGGCCTCAGCCAACAGCTTGTTGGCCCTAAAACATTGTGTTAATATGGACCTCTGTATGTAAAGCGTTTTTCTATGATTTAATCACATGGATTTAATAGAGAAAGAGAGAGCGAGATAGAGATAGAGAAAGAGAGAGAGAGAGAGAGAGAGAGAAAGAAAGAGAGAGAGAGACAGAGACAGAGACAGAGACAGAGAGAGAAAGAGAGAGAGTGGGAGGGAATCTATGGAGGCAGGAATCTGATACTATCAATATTTTCTATTTTGTCTATTTTGTTTGATGAAAAAACAATAATGCAGTGTGCAGGCCAATAGTTGACATTAATAAGACAGTATTTATTGAGCGCGTCAGCAGATTACCTGGAGAGAAGAATAAAAATGATTCCTGTTAGGGCAATAATTTATATTTGTGAACATTTGAAACACAAACTGTTGCAGGAATCTGTTCAACACGATACTTAACTAACTGGTATCGAAATCAATGTTAGGTGATTCTCAGTGGAAAGGCAACTCGACTGGAAATCAACTAAGGTAATAATCGATATTCTGTTATCAAAAACGTATTTAGAAAACGCCAACATTTGCACCATTTCACATCCAGTTAAACACGTGTGCATCTGAAAATATATATCATTGGTCTTTGTACCATTGTTTTAAAAGATAAATATTCACAAAACAAGTATTCGCCAGATCTACATACCGTCAAAGTTCTTATTTTGCTGTATTATTCAGTGTACTTTTTTTTTTTTACACTAGATACATATCCCACGAAATCTGTAATGTTATGCTGTGGCGTTTGTCATTCAGTGTACTTTTTATACACTAGATACATAATTATCCCTCGAAATCTGTAATGTTATGCTATGATGTTTGCCATTCAGTGTACTTTTTATACACTAGATACATATCCCTCGAAATCTGTAATGTTATGCTATAGTGTTTGCCATTCCGTTATCACTCCCTAAAAGGGTCAACCGACTGTAATTTTAAACAGTGGTGTAAAGGTCCCATTTTTCCCACGACAGTTCTAAGAAGAGATCCATGTTACTGTAAAAGTTCACTTATCTCTGCACATTAATGATAAAATTGATGGATGAGATTAATGAGTTCGACACGATGGTGGAAATATGTCTTTTTTTATGATTAGCAAGAGGATGTTTTAAATAATGAGGAAAACAAAAACATAACTAACCAAAATCAGGGATAAACCTAACCAACATAATTATCAAAATGCAGACCTGGCCCATCATTTTTAATGCCAGATCCCAGCTTTGGTTTGTTTGTTTGTTGTTGCTGTTTCCGGCAAACTCTCTCCTGGCGTAAACATAATTATTTCATTGTCAATAGTCCCCGTGACTGCTAGATGTTCGAGTCTCCTGAGACGACAGACGTGTCCTAGAAATTTCAGTTTCCCTCTGTCTTATTGTTTTAAATAATGATCTTTTCAGAGTAGAATCTCTCAAGACTGACCCATTTGATTTTTTTCTACATCCATGATAATTATTCTCAATATTCTTCTAATAAACTACACCTCTGTTGCTTCTAGTTTCCTCTCTAGAGCATATATTGCAGAACTGCACACTCTTCTCAGCATTACGAGAAACATATTAACCCAAACCCACCGACCTGAATGTCAAACTCTATGGTGCTCTGCCAGAACTGCAGAAAACCGTAGATTTTCTTAAAAGAACAAATCTGCAGATTTAGGTTGGTGAACGAAAGAAGGAGAAATCTTTTTTGTATGATACTGTACTATACTAACATTGTCCGATCGTGAAGGGGCGCACGGTGGAAAATTGAAATGGGGCCTGGGACCAAAGAGGTTGGGAAACACCGATTTAGAGCTACAGTAACTTTGTCCCTACATTCGTAATTCCATTCCATACATCTAACAACCCTGATGGGACAACTCGGATCAATGGAATTAAACGACGGAGATTAGGCTGATCGTCCGTAGAGTTTATTCTGTACAATTATACATAAGAAACAGAAACGCGGACTCCGTACTTTTACAATACAGTTGTTATTGAGTGCAATATTTGTCACATTTCCCTAATACTGTAGTAGTTCAAAAATACGAAATATCAATTGTTACGTATATTCAACTACATTAAAAGCCACATCGAATGATCTTGGTTATAGAGTCCTAAACCGAAAAATAATCGAACAGCCAACTTTCAAAAATTCATCGTTACTAGACAAATATGTTCTAACATAAAACAGTTTTGTTTAATTTTTTCTTTGCCACCCCTGAAAAGTAGTCAAAACGGATAACTACAATTTCAGGGAATGGTGACGATTTAAAACGTTAGATACCTCCACCCCCCCCTCCCCTTGCAATCACCAAATCCCCTCCCCTTTGGTTGAACCCCTGTGTGTGAGTGCTATATTTAGCGCTACACGTTGCCAGTGCTCGAGTACCCTCTAACACGTGCCATGTCGTGTTTTCAATACAGAAATCCAATTTCCCGCGCCTTGTGCACGGCGGAGACCTGGCTGTTTATCTTCCGTCTTAAAAAACAACAACAACAAATATGACAAACGGCTTTTTGCAAGTGGGTCAAAATACTTGACGTCCGGATTAATCAAAATGGGCATTTCTCAAAATATTTTTCACCACAAATTGCTAATTTCGCTGTCTGCGTGCTTAATGTGTTTCTAATTATCACCTGGCCTGGACTGGCTGAATGTTATCTATCTATCTATCTATCTATCTATCTATCTATCTATCTATCTATCTATCTATCTATCTATCTATCTATCTATCTATCTATCTATCTATCTATCTATCTATCAATCAATCTATCTATCTATCTATCTATCTATCTATCTATCTATCGATCTATCGATCTATCGATCTATCTATCTATCTATCTATCTATCTATCTATCTATCTATCTATCTATCTATCTATCTATCTATCTATCTATCTATCTATCTATATCTATCTATCTATCTATCTATCGATCTATCTATCTATCTATCTATCGATCTATCGATCTATCTATCTATCTATCTATCTGCTTGCCTATCTGCCTGTCTGTCTATCTCTGTCTCTCTGCTTGTGTCTGTCTCCTCGCCAGTCCGTCAGTCCATTTGTTTGTCAGTCTCTCCGTCTGACTGTCTGTATGTTTGTCTGTCTATCTGTCTACCGATTCTTGCCAGTGTCGTAGGAAATATAATAATGTCACAAAACAAACATATCTAGTCACAACCAGAGCCCAGATTCCGGTATGCGTCACCCACTTTACATCTTGTTTGCCTTTGTTGTTCACAGAAAAACAAACTCCAATCAAACTCTAATAGAAATATTTACACACAAAACAAAGTAACGAAATGAAACCGAAAGATCTTAGTGTATTAAAATAAGCGTAAACTCTAGCTAGCACAAGCAGTAAGAAAATGCCTTCGAAAAGAGAAAGTAGAATTGTTTACTCCTGTGGCGAAATAATGCGCTTTTCGTTTATCCTCCAGAATGTCCTTATTAGCAGCCTATATGATTGCGATACTGTGACCTTTTTTGTGACTCTTCTTGGAATAAAAGTCTTTGTGGCAAATGCAGTCTTGTCTATTTTAAAGATTTGTACAGGTTCAAGTAGTTTGAAGACGTGAGTACTTGCTAAAATAATGGGCACTCATTTTTGTTTTTTGAACTGGGGGTCTATGAATATGGCAGATTACTATTACAATATCTTCAAACTCTGTTTGAATTTTGCATCTTTTATATCTCCTTAAAATTATAAAGATTTTTTTTTTAAGCAGAGGCAGGCATTGGGTCTCCTGTAGCATCACTATAGTTTCTAGATTTCAATTTTGTATCATTCCACGTTGAGTGGCGGGATAGTGAGCGATTAAATATAGAACCAATGGTCATCATTCTTCTAAGATCAAATTTTTGTTTTTCTTTCTCTACCCAACACTGAAGGATTACATCAAACATTTCAGTTTAAAGCGTCTGCAGCTGCATAATAAATTATGTTGATAGCTGATGGAACAAATTACCACTTTCAATGGAATTATCTGTATAAAACTATCATGTTAGGTATGACACATGGCGGCTATTTAGCTAATCTTCATGAAGGATTTGTAAGATTGCTCTCCTCTTCCGACGACCGTTGGTTAAAGAAATTTTGCGATGCATTTTCCTTTTTCATTACATGGAATGAACGTTAATTTCGCTCATTTTGATGATTTCGAACGAAAATCTTCGTGCAGAATAATGTTCATGATTCAATTTTTGCATGCCTTTTTTTTTCTCTCTGCTTTGCATGATAAAATTGATACCGTAGTGTCAGAAAGCAGGAGAAGCTTAATGTGGACTACTTGCGTTGCCTGCGCTGGTCAAATCGAACCTAGAAATTAAAGACCACAAATGCAATGACTGTGTTGTTTATAAAATACTAAATAAAGGCTAATATTGAGTCTATCATAGTATCCGCAAAATGCTTGTTAAATTCGATAATGAAATTGATACATGCTCTTGTGAAAATAGTAGTTGACAAATCAAATTATTGATATGCCCAGCTTCTCATTTTATTTAAAGGGATACATTTCCATGCATCGGCATTTTCGTATAGGACCAAGAAATAGCCCTAAAGATTCTTTTTGTCGTATTTATAAATCAAACAACTGATTAGTGGGCGATGGCGTTGATCATTTATGAGTCAATTGTCAATCAATTATGTTACTCGGTCATCGCTCACTCGATGTTTTATCTGTTGAAGGATTTATTTGTCATCAATGAGGATAAGATAGGCGTAAATAAGAAAAGTCAATGAATTAAACAATTTTAGGTTCATTACCTTATAATTTCTCTGATATGAACAATACATTAAAGATGGTTGTTACTTGTACGTACAACCTCCAAGTACCTTGCGCTAGGGGTGCGTAGTTTATAGCCTTTTTTGACCCCAGAGATAGAGAACTCCCCTGAAATACTCCTAACAACAGCCATAATTAATTATTCTTTCATATTTTCTTTTTGTTTTCCTCTTGTTTTTTGATTGAAAGGATAAGGGATTCGATAAGATTTAGGACTGAGGATAAGGACGGGGTTAGGGATAGGTACGTATACTTGCGCGCCGCGAGCGCAAACTGGATACTATTACATAATTATGTACAAGTAAGAACATGATCAGCCTACGATTTCTGGTGTAGCGCGTCTTCCTTAGAATGAGTGAGATCGGTGTCGAGTTTCTCCAAAACTGTGTGTTGTATTTATTCGAAACTTTGCATGAGCTCATATTTCAAACTAAACAAAAAAATCCTAAGTAGATTCTATATCTCATCATTAAAAAAAAAAAATCTTTTCTACGTTACTAATAATTTGTGCGAAGCACTAAAATTTGTTCACCATGAGTGTACTTTAGTGCGTGGAGTATATTGTTCCCACGAGTGTTCACATATCGTTTTCCCGTTCAATGCCCACGCATATTTAAGTGATACGCAAAAGATTTGTACAATAGAAATATTTTTGTTTTTTTGTACCAATTCGGTCTACTCACGATTTTGTACAAAGCGCAAAGAAACAAAACTCAAAACCAGGCTTCTGTCCAACAAATAAAAATCAGTTCATTATGATCAGTGTAAAATATGAGCCCCTGCAAAATTTCAAATGAATCCAACCGACAGTTTATATCTTATAAAATACTTTGTTATTTCTCGTTCTACCTGTCTGCCACTTGTATCTCCACGATTCTTTCTCAAACAATCAGTTTATATCATGTAAATAATATTATTACGAAGCTGAATTAATTTTCTTATTTTCATCTTTTTTGTTGACTAGTATGCAAGAGGTGCCTCAGTTAAAATTATTTTGTCACTGCATTACGATAACGGCTTAGATCTATGTCAGACTGATGCCAAAAGGCGATTCATTGCTTTCCCGAGCATGAGGATTATCAGAAAATATAGAAAAAGAAATGGGCCAATAGGAAAATGTAATAATCTAATAGAGTCATAATGGCATAAGTCATCAAATCACAGAAAATGAAACAGTTTTTTCTTAGTATCTCAGAAATGTTAATAATGCAATAATGCACGTCATCAACGTGGAGCAGTGACGATTTTCAGAAACCTTATACTGAATAACATCAGAGTCACGTGTGGCTTGCGGGCACAGTAGTGTGACCCTCACGTTTGTACATAATTATGAATTCTGGGTCACAACACCAACATTGATTGTGAATGGGCAAAATTTTTTTTTTTTTTCTGAATGTAAACTCAGTGAATTTCCGAAACAATAGACATTTCACCACTTCCCTATGTAAATGAAAACTGGGAAATCAAAATGAAGGCATAACCCATAAAAACCAAAAAAGAAAAACCACAACAATAAAAGTGACAGGCACGGAGAAACGAGTCTATTAATCAATTATCCATTATTATTCATACACACGTACAGTGGCTCAATTTTCTATAGGTTAGCAGGACATTTTAGCAATAGATGTAGTACTTTCTGTCTCTCATCACACGGCAATTAAAGGCACAGTAAGAAATTCCTTCAGAAATAAAGCAAGATAAATTTACATGTATATGGTTTTGTTGGTAATCATAATAATATATAAAAATTATTAATTTAGTTTTCTTATATTTAATGATAATACTTGTCATTGGTTAATGCATTTGAATCATAACCCATGCATTAAAAAAAAGGGTATTTTTCAAGGAGCAAAGGTATATGAAATACACATGGCGGCCTGAGATAAAAATCTTTCTGATTAACTTTATGAAATACGTTTTTTTGTTTTTTTTTTGTGCGGGATCGTGAGGCCTCGCTTTCAATAGGCCTGGGGATAACCCAAACTTCTACCTACTTAATTAGATTAAAAAGTTCGTAAAACACGCACTGCAACTAGTGCCATGGATCTGTTATTAATTTTCTTCAAGGATTGAAAAAAAATAGATCAGGCTTGTTTCTGAATGTGAAATTAATTACCGAATCTGCTGCTTGGTGAAGAATGCTTTTTTTTTCTTTTTCTTTCTAGAGGACGGGAATGTCTCAATGTATAAAGCATGTAGGCCTATAAAGCGTAGGGACTTGTTCTTTTTTTTGTTTTTGAAGGGAAAGGGTGAAACCCTGGTACAGTTAGTGCCTACATATTACGGATTTGGGCTAATATTTATTTACCGTACTTAGTCATTTATTTGTATATTTATTTATGAATTAATTTATTTATTCGTTTTTTTTCCCTTACTCATTTACTCACCTACTTACGCCAAACACAAAATCGAGAAACAGGAAATCAGTAAATCTGTGTATTATGTTTTCACAGCTACCTGCTGTAATGTGATGTTTTAACACTAAACTGGGAAATTGACTTCTCTGTGAACCACACTCTAGAACGTCGATAACTTTTAAATTCCCACACAATGGGTAGGGAACAGAACAATACACTATCAAAGATTAATTATGAATGCAATATTCATTCACCGGTGTAAAAAAAAAAAAAAAAAACAGAAAGAAAATCTGTTTTTACATCCTATATTTAGAAATCTTCCATTTTGTAATAGCCTGCGCGAATTACATGATGTATGAAGGAATCACTACCACTGTTTTGTAGTATTTTGTTGTCAATTCTTATTCCAGAAATGCGCTGCCTAACATTGAAATCAAGTCCTGTTAAGAGATTAAAAAACAAGCTATAGTAACAAGTAAATAATGTACAGAATAAACTTTGTCAGTCAGGGGATTGATTGATCACTCTGACTGTTTGTGAAAACTGAGACGGCCTAGTTGTTAGACAGAAAATGACGACAATGTACGTCATATTTTATTATTCCACCAACGACCATGCTGTGATGTCGGTATATATCAAAATCATCCGACGTACATGCGCGTATTAGTGTCTCTACTTTAAACAAAAATATACAGAAGTGAAAGTGTCCCTAGACTATATATTTTTTAAAATTTTTATTTAGACTTTAATTTTTTCTTCAGTTAGACTTTACTTCTTGCTTTCGCGAAAATGGAAACAAAGTTTTTTCGAGGAAACAGCAATAATAAAGAAAGCCATACAATAATACTTATTTTAATTCCTCGTACTGTTAATAAACGAAAGAAAATAAGAAAAACTGAGAAAATAGTAATAATAATGATAATTTATTCCGCAGAGTTTTAACAGGGCCTGCCGCTGCTCATATGGCGCGGCTTTGCATGAAATTTTAAGAGGGTCTCTTTTAATAATAATAGAAAAATACTGTTAAACATCCTTAAGAATTAATTAACGAGTCTGTTGAAAGTCTTGGCACTGTTCTAAATGCTGACACATTACACTATTTATACTTTTAAAACAACTTGTGGTCATGTAGTAGAGAGTTAGTCTATTCAAGTTGAACTCCCTCAGCTACAAGTATGACCATACGTCAACAAATCCACCATCAGAACAGTATGTGCGGAGTGCGATCTTTCAAATTTCTGCTAATGAAGGAATTCACTATGGAGTCGTGCCAAAGATTAAACATTTGGGACTAAAATAGAAAAGAAAGGAATCAGAACGTTGTTATTAAAAATATGCATAAACTATTTCTTTGCTATAATTATCTTGTTGTGTTGTTCTTCTTCTTTAAATACAAGTTTTTTAATAACTGTACTGGGGTTACTGACATCCAATATTTACCAAAATTATAAACTGTATCTTGGTATCAAGGAAAAGAACAACAGTGGGCATTTTGTAATACCCCCAGATCACATTTTCAAAGCTTAAATTCCAAGCTTCTGCTGCATAGGAAAATTAAAAAGAGGTAGCTGGATTTAAATGAAAAATTAATGATGATGGGATTGAGGTCTTTTACCTTCATAATTTACTTGTTTAGACGACCAGAAACGTTTTTGTGTCATTAGCAGTAGATGTAAACTTACGAAATTAGATAGTTTCAGTATTACCGGAGACACAGAATACCGAGACGAACCATTCCTTCTCCCACCATATAATATTATGTGCGCGTATAAATACGGTGAGTTCTATCCTTTTTCGTTCAATTATGAAGGGGTGTGGTGCGAACTTTTGCATTGCTGACATTGATGATACGCGCGGAAGTCGAAGGACGGAATATGACGAATTAATTCGTCTCGGTAATATCCTGTCTCTGGGGTATTACCCAGTCTCAATTAGAAGGTTTTGATTCTCTGTCAAACGATAGTTTTTGTTGTATATATTGTAGCTGTCCTCACGCATTTGCGTATATGTATGCGTCAGTGTATTTTAGATTATATAGAATTATCTTTTGGATCAGTTGAAATGCTAAGATGAGACCACACAAATCTCTCTCGTGTGGCTGAAATATCCAAAGAATGTCGGTCGATTTTGTTTTTCCTTTTCCACCCACAAAAACTACATTGACAGACTACGACACTGGGTCGGGGCGTACTGCTCACTTGTTACAACTCCCTGCAGACAGAGGCGTACCGTGGTGTATCCAGCGCCCAGGGTACGGCAAGTGTTGCGCTCCTGAACAGTGGACCCTCAGCGCGTTAGCACTCCCTGAGTCCCTTCCACCAGTAATGAACCTTCCCCCTCCCCACCCCAAAAGCACAAGTATTTTAAGAAAATGCTGATCTAATTAAAGTAACACGCATTTAAAATCGCCTTTGTGGAAAATGTTCAAATAGTAGTGTTAAAATCTCTGTCAGCTGAGAGTATTGCTTGGTTACTCAGTCTTTCTCGACTCATTGTTGATCTTTGACACATTTTGACTACATTAAGTTTTGAGAAACATCTTTCACAACTGGCGCAACTGAAATAGTGATAGTTCTGAAATTTTGCGCCCGAAGCAACCTCCCCTATCGCTGCAGACTAGATTGAGGTTAACTGAGAATGCTCTCTCTAGAACTGCATTTTGTTCTCTTTGTGTTGAAAGTGAAACTATGTTCATTCAAATCTCTAGACAATGCTGTCTTTCAAACACACACAAGGCGATAAGCCTACGTAAGCACTTCCAATCCACACGCCTGTGTGCACCTTAGTTTAACTAGTCTCTTGTTCTTAGTAATGTTTGTCTCTTTCCAAAAGGAAATCCAACAGCCCTTTCACATAAATAATATTTGTTTGCAAAACCCAGACAGTGAAAAAGTCCACTTAACCAAGACATTGTTCTCTTTGAAAGGGCTTCCAATACAGCTCGTACCAGAAGGAGCAATCGTGTCCCTTTTTTTTTGGTGTATATGAAAATGGTAGGGAAACGAAACAAAAAAGCACACACACAAAATCTAACTTCAATTTTAAAACAACGCCCACACATGAAGCCAAACTGAAGACTGCAAATTAAAAAAAACAAAAACCAGTCAGTTTCACAGTATTCATTATCTATATCACAATGCCCGATATATTTTTCAAAACGTGACAAGTGGCAAGCGTTTCATTAAATGGGAAAATTACTTTCCCCCCACGTTCCTATCGTTTACTTTCAGTTGAAAACTTCTATGGAGATTATTTTGTTTTATTGCTATACAAATGTTTACCTTTCGTAGAGCCGTTCTAGGTAGAGCGGTGAAGCTACAATGAAAACACTCCAGTTTTCTTTAGCGCAGTGCGTCATTTACTGTGGTCTGATACCATGTTTGGCCTCTTGTTAAAACTGTTCGCATTTTGTTCAGTTGTTTTTTTTTTTTTGTGTTTTTGTTTTTTTTAGATTGACGGTTCTGAAATTTAAAAACAACAACAGGCACAAAAGCGGCAGAGAAAGGAAGTTTGGCCCGAATTATTATAGCGGTGTATTTTAAAATAATTGTTGATGATAATACTTATAGTCTATACTGCCGTGGTAGGGAAAAAGACTGCATACTCCAGTCTAAAGCTGAGTTTTCATATGAACGGAAACGGAAACGGCACCGGAAGCGTCAAAATCCCTTCAGGTAGTGAAATAGAAATAATGTTTTCATTTGTACCGGAACAATGTTTCCGTACACATTGAAACACTCTTTCTTTTGACTACTGGATGGATTTTTTGATGTTTCTGTTGCCGTTTTTCCGTTTCAGTACACATGAAAACCCAGCTTTAGTCATATTTCATTTTTTAACGTCATTTCATTCCCACGGAATGTAGAAATGTGCTCTTATCTTTCTGTCTGAGTTCTAATTTTTTATGTCAACGTCTAATATTTTCTCATGATCACCACAAAATGGAAATTGGACAAAGCGTGAAGTTGGGCACAAAGATAAATGTTTTCTTTTCTTTTCTGTTCTTTTTTAACGTTTTTTTTTTTTTTTGTCTGAAAAATGTCTTGTTTTCCATGACACGACAGTTCGGCGTAGAATGAGCTTAATAACTCGATTTTAAATTTCACAACTGAACAAAATATTGCTTTCTGACTGAAATAATGATGGACCATAGGGAAGTGTATTATAAGGGAATACTGCTATTTCATTTATGCAGACATTTGGAGGGAAATGTCTGATATTATATGGCCATTAAGGTTTCAACAACCACAACAACAAGATGTGTTTTGCCAGTTTCGTATTTTATATGCTAGACTTATTAAATTCCAGTGGATACTGGAATCTCAGTGCCTTATCAAATCCCATAACATTGTCATGTCTGCAATCACCGCTAACAGATCTTTCTTTTGTTTTCCCATTCACAGTTTCCAAGCTCCAAGTTCTGACGTATCCAAGAATGACCGAAGAAGCTCTGCAAGCTGACAACACTATGGCGTCCACACCAGTAGACAACGGCCGTTCAGCTCGTCTCCCCGGGAAGAAATCCCTGACTTTTTCCATTGACAGTATCATGAGCAGAACACCCACCACCTCATCCGGCGCCTCCTCAGTCCTGACCCCGCCCACGCCTAGCGCCACGCCTCCTACTCAAACTTCATTATCTCCCGTATCGGGGCCTAGATCTGATGACACGACGAGAGCAGAAACTGTGACAAGTTTTCACGTGGCAGCGCCACCCAGTCCTATTTCCGACCATACGGATTCCAACTCCGGTTCCAACAAAGGTACTTCCGAGGCATCTCCTTCAGGTGCCGCGCCGAATTCTCCCCCAGGCCACGTAAAGTCTTCAGACAGCGGTTACAGAACCTCTACACCCACTATCGATCCAGTGACTGTGTCCACCGATTCTAGCCCAACCCCCAGTCCCAGAACAGACAATGCCAGTCCAGCAGAGTGTGAGACAAAAGCCCTTTCGACAGCCTCGCCCGTCTCTCCACGCCATACTCCTACTCGTTCTATTCGGGGACATGACAACTCAAGCAAATCGTCTAGCCTATCTTCACCATTTTCCCCGAGACAGGCTAACAACCATGCCTTCGTGCAGTACACCCGAGATATCTACGAGGGCCTGGGTGATCCAATTCAAGGACACCCAATGTTGAATACGTTCTCAAACGGCCTCAGTGGAATTCCGCCAGGACTTGCTCGTGATTTTAGAGACCTGAGCCACTTGTATCCCATGTTCCATCCTGCTTTTGTCGGTGCCATGCCTCGAACGTCCCTGGAAGACTATCAAGCTCAGCTGCTGAGAAATTATCCCTGGCTAAACTCAGGTTTGCTTTCTCATCTAAACGCGGGTCCCAACGTGCCCGTGGGTATCTTTGAAAATATGAAGCACGCACATCTTTTTCCCAATGCGCTGAGAAATTCCACGAACAATAACAGCTTGAATATCAACAATAATGTCAACGGTTCCGCCTCTCGTGTGCATGACAGCAACATGATGTCTAAATACAGTTCAAGAATGAGTGATATATCTAGCACACAGACAAGTCCTGGCTCTCGCAGTACCCCCGGGAGTTTGATAGTTCCCAAACCTTTGGAGAAACGAGGCGGGTCCTATGACTCTCAGAGCTCCGACTCGAGTCACCATAATATTTCTGTAAAAACCGAGGACAGTAACGAGGGCGATGATCAGTGCGTGGATCTTTCATCACCTAACAGTTCTGGAGCAATCAGCAGCAACGATGACTCCAAATCCAAGAAAATCCTCGGGAAATCTCAGAAAACTTTTACTTGTCCCGAATGTGGAAAAGTGTTCAATGCACATTACAATCTGACCCGTCATATGCCAGTGCACACCGGTGCACGCCCATTTGTATGTAAGGTGTGCGGCAAAGGTTTTCGCCAAGCAAGCACTTTGTGTCGGCACAAGATCATACACACGTCCGAGAAACCGCACAAATGTGGAACCTGTGGCAAGGCTTTTAATCGCAGTTCAACTCTGAATACTCACATGCGAATCCACCAGGGGTACAAACCTTACGTGTGTGAGTTTTGCGGTAAAGGGTTTCACCAGAAAGGCAATTACAAGAACCACAAACTTACCCACAGTGCTGAAAAACAATATAAATGCACGGTTTGCTCTAAGGCTTTTCATCAAGTCTATAATTTGACCTTCCACATGCACACTCATAACGACAAGAAACCTTACACATGTCATGTGTGCGGTAAGGGATTCTGTAGGAACTTTGACCTGAAGAAACACATGAGAAAACTGCATGACGGGAACCAAATGGGTAGTTCAGGGGCGACATCCGGTCATCACAGTCCCCAGCCTACCTCTCAGTCATCACAACAAAGTATCACTTCTCAACACGGCCATGTGTTTCCCGGTCAGAACGGGTTTGCACCCTCTGCTTTTTTGGCTCGCCCACCAATGTTCTCTCACCATCAAGCTCTTGCCTGTCAGAGGCGTCTCTTGTCGCCCTATATGGTAGGGCCCAACACGACCAGTCTGTTACACAAAATATCGTCAATGATTTAGTGACAAACTCTTAATCCAAACAGACAATTCCAAGGACACCTCTCTCAAGTGATTTGATATCAGATCAAAATACAAAGTCCTTTTCAATTATGAACGTGCCAATTTTCGAGATCTCCTTTGTTTGAATATTTGGTTTATTAAATTTTGTATTTTTTCTCGACATTAAGTTCTGGCGTACCCTAATCCATGGGGTTTCAAACCTATTGGCTCTGCCCACAGAGCTTTTCAAAATGTTTATAATGATTTAAATTAGAAATGTCATGAATCCTATTCCCTGTCATATTCAAAATTTATTTATGTCGGATAGTTACATGTCTAAAACATCAACTTGAATCTTGTTGTTTATGTTACCAATAACTTCTTCTTGCACCTTTACAGAATACTCTCGTATATATTTTTTATCTTATCAGTTGACGTCTTCGTAAATTCCTCATGTACAAAGGATTGGAAAGATAATTATGATGCATTATCTCCAGTGGTGGACTTACATTTGTGGAATCCCGAAGTTTGAACTGTTATGGGCCCCTTTGCAAACCAGCAACAATAGGGCAACATCCAACATTCACTTATTACAACAAGACTTAGTTTTCTTCAGGGCCACTCCAGGACTAGAGGCCCTGAAGCTTAAGCTTCATTAGTTCCATAGTAGATCCGCCACTGATTATCTCTCATTATTTGCTTATCTTCTTTTGTCTGAAGACTCCTTTACCTTAAGATTGGAAAGTTACATTGAGATTACACGAGATATGGACGAAATCTTCATTAAGCTGTCTTTTATATACGGTCAGATTTAAAGACGAGTGAGCTGTTCAGTATTTTTCGAAATTTTCGGATTTCACACCGAATACGTCAAGAGTGGACATTGTCCTCATTTTGTGAGAAGTTTGCTTTCCAATCCCGACTTACAAGTTTATCCATCAGAAAATAAATGAGATCTCGGCATTTGAACAGGGGTCAAAATCTTTATCCTTCATTTTCCTCAGAACTACTTTTTGGGGAGGGTGTGTTGGGGGGGGGGAGTGTTGCAGGGTATGCATGCGTGTATGGTAGGGGGGGGGTGTATGTATGTGGGCGGGGGTGTATGTACGTGGGCGGGAGGGTGTATGTGTGTGGGTGGGGGTGTGTATATATGTGTGAAGGGGGTTGGGGGGGGGGAGCTACAGTTACATATAAAACTGACCATTATCTGGTTTCATTGACTGCATGTCTCATGATAGCCAGTCTAATTTGAAAGAGTTATTTACGCCTTTGAACTTCTGCAGCAAAACTCTGAACATGAGCAGGTTAACCTGCAGAAGGCTAGCAAAGAATCCCCAAAAGAAACATGAAGTTGTATGTATTTCAATCAAATCTCCTACCCTGGGGCTTGTAGCGAACTGAATCAAATCTGTTTTGCCTCGGTTTTAGTGTGACATAGAAACTATGGAGTTGAACTTGACCTGGCCCATTGGCGCGACTGAAACAGGTCTGTCTTGCTAGTCCGGGCGCGTCCAAACTGTCTTAAGTCAGCAGGCTGAAAGAAAGCTGTGGCGCACCGAGTGAGACACAGAATAGACATCACTACAGCTGTGTTTTCATGTGTACGGAAAAGGTAACAGAAGCACCAGAAGTGTGAGGTTGTTAAATAGAAAGGTTTCATTTGTACGGAAACGCCGATTCTCCGTACACTTAGAAATACTTTTTCTCTTTACGACTCGAGGGATTTTTTACTTTTCCGTTGCCATTTCATTTTCCGTACACATGGAAACACAGCTTGAGTACGCTATGGACCTGTCACAGATACCAATACGCGCTTTGTTTTAAGATCATATCCCAGTTGTTTTTATAATCTTCATCTATTAGCATCTCTACCTTAAGAAATGGGAGAGAGTTGAGGTTAATGAAGGATTACTGAAAGACAAAAGTTGTTGTAAGATAAGAGAATTGATTATGACTGTTCTATTGTGATTCCTCTCTACGGCTGGCGCCAGTGTCGGCTTCGTGAAACAATACTATTGATTTATGCAAATTTATTGATTCACTCCGTTATTTATGTGCTTATTGTTGTGTAATATTATTTCATCTGGTGCCGTTTAGAATGTGTAATTTTCATTACAAGATGCAGATGAATTGTAATATAATAAATATTATATAGAAATGGCTTGTAATATAACCAGGATAGATTTCTTGAGCATTTTTTAAAGAAATATAAAATATCGTGTTTGAGAAATACTTTGATTTGTTTAGTTTCTTTGTTACGTGTATATATAACACTCGTCCTGTTTATGTAGAAAATTGTTCGTTTTTGTTGTTTTGATTCAAATTCTTTCCTCCTCGCTTTTATAACCGAGTCTATCAATTCCATGTCTTCGCTTTTCTGAGCCTTTTGCGAACAAAACAATCGGGCAACTCAAATATTAATTAACGAGCATTGGAAAGTCCACACATAGCCGCTGACAATATCTCTTAACTAAGGAAAGGTCCGGTAAATACACAGTCATCTAATGAGTATGATTTGCAATCAAGCCAAAATGCCGTTGGTGACAGATATGTCTAAAACATTTAAGTTCCAGTTTATCGTTTGTTGTTATTGTTGTTATTGTTGTTTAACTTATGAAAGACAAACCTATGCACAGAGGTAAAACTTGTTGCAATGCGCGCCTAGATCAGTTTGTTTAAATGCCAAACAATCCCCTTGAGCATTGGAAAGTCCACACATAGCCGCTGACAATATCTCTTAACTAATGAAAGGTCCGGTAAATACACAGTCATCTAATGAGTATGATTTGCAATCAAGCCAAAATGCCGTTGGTGACAGATATGTCTAAAACATTTAAGTTCCAGTTTATCGTTTGTTGTTATTGTTGTTATTGTTGTTTAACTTATGAAAGACAAACCTATGCACAGAGGTAAAACTTGTTGCAATGCGCGCCTAGATCAGTTTGTTTAAATGCCAAACAATCCCCTTGAGCAACGTTTTGTGAAGATGAAACAACGATTTTTATCAAATTAATGGAAAGAATGTGGATATAATAATTACATTATTTAAAACAAACTAGGTAAAGCGGGTTGAAAACACCCTGCGAAGTTTGTAGATGCTACGAAACATGTTGACGGAGAATTAATTTTGTACGAAAGCACCGGTGACCCAGCTGTACATAATATATAATGCGCGTCATATAAAAAGTATTCGCCTACTTTATTGTTTACGTAGGAAGTTTATTCCAAACCCAAGTGCTAAACTGCCAACTTCGCTTGTTTTCAAAATACAAAGCACTTTTATCAAATCAAAAATGCTAATGGATTAAACAGGAATTCTGATTAGAACAAACGCGTGCAATAACTTTCCTAGAAACCCATTACATTCATGCTCGCACGATGCCAGGTTGTCGTGCGCGTAATTTCATTACTTTCACATCTGTGTATACAATGAAAGCCCAAGTGCCAAATCGCAGATCATACATCTGTGATATTTACTTCTCGCTACCTCCACATGAAAGCCTGAAAAATTTGTTGACACATACAACAAATTAATGCCGACAGCTTTATTACACGGACTTCCTTTCTTTATTTGTCATTCATAACTGAGACATCGTGAAACAGGTCTTGCTATTTCACGGACATAAGCGGTAACTATGAAAAGCGCCTTTTCTAATGTTTACATCTTCCTGAATTGACAACATCGGCTCTGTGGGCAAATTGGAGAGAGACAGAAAGAAAAACAGCGGCAGGAAATTGAAAACAATCTGACCTAGTCTAGGTACTGAGTTGTTCAATAATAATTTTAAAAAAAGCTACAGTATTTGACGTCATTATTGGGTTTTTCAGTAAGACAGTTGCTAAAGTATTTGGCCTACGTACTGAATTGGTCAAAGACAATCTGGAAACAATCGCTAAATAGATGACGTAGGCCTATCATACTAAATTGTTCAGAAAGACAGTCGCTAAAGTAGTTGACCTACCTACTGAATGGGTCAGTAAGAAATTGTAAACATTCGCTAAACTATGTCGTAGGAATACCTACCTAACTATTCAGAAACACACTCGCTAATGTATTTGATCTACCGACTGAATTGGGCGGTGAGAAATTGAAATCAATTGCTAAATATTTGACGTAGGCATTAGGTAATTGTCCAGAAATACAGACGCTAAAGTATTTGACTTGGGTATTCATGTCGCCAATAACTTGCAATGATGTTTTAACTAAACGATGGTTGCCGTAAGTGTCATCTTTTCCCTAAAAAAAAATCCAAACAAACAATTACGCAAATAAAAAAATAAATCACTAATCTACAGGGAAGTTTATGCGGTGTTGGGTTGATGGTACTTCTAGAGTCAACAGAGAGGTTTCCTGTACTGTGGCCTGGGTGTTTTTGCCTGTAAGAAAAATCTACTAATCTGCAGGGAAAACATAATAATATGCGGTGTTGGGTTGGTGGTATTTCTAGAGTCAACTATGGTACTATGGCCTGGGTGTTTTTGCAATGTAAGAAAACCCCTGATTTGTTTTTGTTTGGTTTTTATAGCGTGGTTTGCTGTTGGGTTGTGTCACTAATAATTGACAGCAAATCTTGTAGTAAAGAGTTATGAAATTATAGCCACTGACTGACATTATATCGGTTTTTTTTTATGTGATATTTATTCATGGCAGTAGTTGTTACGAATACGATGATTATAAAAATGATAATGATGGTGGTGATGGTGAAGATGGTGCTGGTGGTGTTAGTGGCAGGCGTTGAGGGAACAGCAATGAGTTTTGTCAGTATTATTTTTTTAATATGAGTGGGTTTCACCTGACCTCACAGAATATGAACTGTGAGCTTCTTCTGATTTTGAAACTATTTGCTTTCCCTTAGTGTCACAAAATAAGCCATTTTTCGGGAATTTCAAATCATTTTGGACGACAGACAAGTATTGCATGGTGGTCTCTCGAGCTGTCATTAACTTTCAAGGAAACAAATGAAATAAAATTACACGCTACAAAAAACATTTAAAACAAAGACAGGGGTTACAATAATAAATGTGCATGTAGCCAACATCGTTGATTGTGGGTGGAGTTGTGCTTTTGGTCAAATTTAATTGCTGTCATTGTTGATGTTGGTGTTGTTGTCGTTGTGCTGGCTGGTGCTGTCTGCGCTTTTGGCGATGATGAAGGCTTTGGTAATGAATAACTTGGGACTGAAAAGATCAGTTTGTCAGCATTGAATGTAAACTGTGTAGATGTTATTATGAACCTGCCTGATCTTTTAAAAAAAAAATATATATATATATATATCTCATATTGATTGAGACGTGGAAAGTACTTCAGAATCTTCAAAATGAAGGAACCATGCTCAGTCCACCCATTTCTATATAAATAATTGTATTAATTATCTGAGGGGCAACAACTACTACAACAATAACAACAATAAAAGGGCCCAAGCATGAATTATCATTTAAATCATAGTGTAATAGCAGTTGTTTTCATCCCCCCCCCCCACACACACACACAAGGTAACAAATCAAAGATAGTTGGGACCCAATGTAGGAATTCAATTCGTTTCGTTTCCACTGGTGGGGTCTCACGTCCTTGCAGTGAGTTCAGCCAATGAACATTTAGCAAGAGTCAGTCGCTTACAATTGATTATTCCAACAAGGTCAGTCATAATAATTACCAATCGAGGGCCAATTCAACTGCGCTACTTACAATGAGAACATGACACCTTTGGCTGACGTATGGTTCCCCCTACAAGTGGCTGATTGCCCCCTTGGTCACAACTGAGACTCGATGAAGAGAGAGGGTTTGTGCATAACAGTTTACACAAGCTGATCGTTAGGTCTTTAGTTACGGGAGTGGACCAAAATAAGCGATTAGTAAGTGCGGTTCATTGCCGAAGACAACTACCTGGTGTTGGAGGGGATTAGAACCCCAGTGCTGTGGCCCCCTGGGCTGTCCGTATTGTGTTGGAGCAATACCGTTCCAGGCAGGATGTCGTCCAGGCTCATTGTCCAAGTGTCAAGTCTCGCACGGGCCACTTTCTTCTTCACGCTTGACCATTGGTCATTTATTTTCTGCACTGCGGGGTTACCTTCTCCCTGAGACCATAATGACCAGATTGACTAGGGCTCTAAGACGGAAATGCTCACAGTTCAGACTCAATTAGTCTAGATGACACACCCACAAGTGGACTTTCTGATGTCGAACTTTTTGTACTCCCCTAGATATTTCACATTAACTCACGTAAACGTCAAACTTTAACCGCTAATACCTTACAGATTTATCAACTACAGTTTGGAGATTACTGTCATCCACTCAAAAGTTAGTTGCGCTTTTAATGCAGTACTCGCACTGTCATTTCAATGACGTCGATGATCTCGGGCGAAAAAGGTCAATTTCACAGGAGGAAGAACAAAACCAGTTCACTGTGAAAAAAGCAAACTTAGATGAACAATACTTTATCAGTTACAGGCTGTAGCTCCCTCAAGGACACAAGGCGAGAAAAGTTATTTTTTACTCATTTCTAGGAAAGGCACTAAATCAACCAAATGATCACGAAAAGAGCTTAATTATGTCCTTAACAACAAATTCTCACAGTCAGAATTTTCTCCACAAGCAGAAATGGAGGCGGGTCCTAGAGGGTTAACATTTTTTCTTCGTATTGCTATCATGTTCCAAAGGAAGATATTTTCACATGATAAGACAGAATGAGTTTTATTCTTCAGCCTTGGAACTACCAAACTGCTGTGTTAGGCGGAATGTGCACGAGACTATCGCAACTCTTCTAAATTAATTATTTAAAGTTGTGTGACAGTGGATTTGGTGGATTTTCCCTGTTAGAAATTAACAATGTTGCTTTTGATTTGATATTACTTATAAATTCAAAAAAAAAAAAAAAAACTCTTATACTCACTGAGAGCGAACTCTGAACAGACTTTCAGTGCTGATCATAACAGGAACTTCTTCTTTTGTAATTACATTCTTTTGTAAGCATGCGTCACACAGCATTCTAAATATCACAATGTCTGTTTGTGTGTATGTTGCAGTTTTTACGTTCCTTTTCAGCCTGATGAGGTCATTTCAGACAGAGGCCTGGGTCCCCGTCAGGCCATTGACGACCGGACGCTTTAAGAAACGGCTAGAAATAATTTTATTATTAGATCTAATCAGGTTGGGCTCATATCCGAGCGGGATTCGAACGTAAACCTCTGGCTAACTGGGGCACTGAGCTGGCTAGTGCCACGTGTTACACTACACGTGCCTTTGGTACTAAGAAGGCCCCCGGATATTGTCCGTTGTGTATCATGGAATGTGGTTCATCGCCAGTTTGTCTATTTGTTGGCATGACCACACTAACTCTGCATTTCTACAGAAAAAAAATGTTTTTAAATTAAATCTGTAGTGTTTTGATACTTTGAAGCAAAATAAACCTACAGAGAAGGATACAGAAGACTGTGTTTGTGTTTGCCCTCCCTATTTCGCCTAAAACAAAAAGATAAAAGACACTTTAGCTAGATGTGCGCCGTATTTCAGAGGGTCCTTAGCATGTCCCTTCATGTATGCCTGTTACTGAGTTTATTGAGTTGTGGTATATCTATCTAATGATGCATCAGACGTGTGTACCAAGTATGTGCTCTTAAACGCTCTGTGATAGAGAATTTCCGTCGTGAATAATAAAATGATTCTGATATTATCTTATGTGTTGACAGTTCAATAAATGGCACAACTATCATGGCTCAACTGACTCTGAGCATCAAAATAATTATCCATTGTTATCATTCAGACAAAACAACAAAAAGATGCGGCTAGTAGCAAATTCACTAATCAGACAAAACGAACATTGCAGGGAAAAAAAAGAATCGTGATATTATTGAGTGTACTCTAAATTTTAATGTAGAGTATGTTCAGAACAGTACTCATTATAAACCTTACCATTTTAAGATGAGATGACGATGTTTTCTCTGACAAGGGCAATAATTAATGGTGGGCTGCCCGACATTTTACTCAAAATGTATCATGTTTCCCCAAGTTTCCTTATCGACAGGTAACGCCCTGATATTTCACCTATTGTCCCGTTTCACACATGCATGCACCTGTAATGACACACTGGTCTATAATTAAACAGAGAAAGAGGATTTCTCATCTTTTTGTTGGATTTTTATGTTAATCTTCAGCGAAAATGTCACCTTATGTTCAAATATTGGGTAACTGTGTCCGGTAGGTAATGATCGTGTCTATGATGTATCCTTGAGCTCCTACTTTCTCATCAATGATGAGTAGCTGTAGGCGTGAAGGAAGTTACTCATTGGGATTTTCAACAAAACATACAGAGCAAAGTCTAATTTTAGGGTTTCCGTTCAAATTATGACTGATGGACAGATAATCTCCATGATATACAGTGTCTCCCATGCGTAAGGTGTCCAGCTTGAAGCTAACGATCCCTTGATCTACTGGTGCAAGGGGGCGTGGGGTTTTGGCACTCATTTCCTTCGTCAAACAAACAAGCCAAACATGGTCAGGTAACATTTTCCATCCCAGTCAGCTTACAGCTAGAGCTCGGCACGAGACGTAACGGTCTTGGTTAACATTTCAAAAGGATACGAAAATACGAGATGCATCACTGACTTAAAAAGAGGTACACAATTTTCGAGATCACAAGGCATGAAACACAATGTACAATAGCAACATGGGAACTAATCCGGATGAAGCTCATTAGTTCGCTCTTAACGAATCTTGTCCGTATAAACTAACGATTCTGAAAATGTGTTGTAGTCATCATCGAGTCTCTACGTGCCGTAGCAGCAGCTGTTGTATGAAACACTGTTTGAGATAGTTTATCACCGATTTCTCACAAACAATCTCGTGTAGGGAGAGTCACAGGAGGAAGATGCAAATGGTGTAGGAAATTAGAGGCCGTAGAGCTCCAGGAAGTGTGGGCCACCGGGGAGTATGACGTCATGCAGCTGTGACGCAGTCCCCTTAAGGTTCGGGAGTTTCTCCCGAGTTCAATGAATGGACGATTAGAAAACGTTGGTCTAGCGATTATATGGTTGACTTGTTAGAGACGAATTCCCCTGCTGGGAACGGTCATCATTAGCCACGGGGACAAGAAAGCAAGATTGATGGACGGTAATGAACGAACACAATCAGTAAATCTTACACAGGTGTTTACCTTTTCTTTCTCAGTTGCTTCCATTTCTCCCCTCACTCTTTTCTCCTCTTTTTTGAAAGAAAAATCTTCCTTCCTTCCACTTTCTTAGTGTTTTTCACCCCACGGCATCCCCCTTCTTCCTCTCCCCGTGTTTGTAGTCCTTGGTTGTGATTGGTCCAAAAATGATGACGCATGCGTTTGTCATTCGTTTCTCATTGTAAAATTAACCGTTGAAATGAAAGTATCCTGCCAAGTCTTAGCAAACTAATCTCTACCACTCACGTTTTTCTTTCTTTAATATAAATGTTTTCAAGCTGTCTTAATTAAACAATAACAACAGCAGTAGCAACAACAACAACAACAACAATAAAAGCACACACAGAAAAGCTGCAGCAGGGATTGGTGCTAAATGGAAATAGAGAAAAAATTAATTATATTTCGCAAGGCCCTACGTCATGAATGAAGGAGAAAAGTATACAGTGAATTCTAAAAAAAAGACAATGACATTGAAATATTCATATTTTAATTTATGTTCTTTCTTGTTATTTACTACAGTTCTGCGTCTTAAAAAATTTTTCATCTTTTCCCTTTGTCCACATTTTGGCCCTGTTGATGCGTTAGCCTGGACATGAACATACGACATTTTTGCGTTGCATTCACGTGGCATTTTTTTAATTATTTTTTTTTTATCTAGGCAAATGAATGGAAATGAGTACACATGTTAATGAGACATGGGCATAATGTAGAGTCAGCGGGGACATGAAACAAAGACACGACTGCAGCGTAACCAACAAGTCGCGTTTGGCCACCTAGGCTTAAAGTGCTTTTAATGCAACAACAGTGTCCAAATCGCTGGGTTGTAACTGTGTGCGTAGAGCTAAGATCGCATTGAGTCCCAGTTTGTTCTGCATCTGCTTTGTCTCAGACTTAAACTTCCTTTGAATCAACAAACGAAACTGACTTGAAGAGTCCACGGGAGAAACCGGCCCAGTCGCAGGTCTCATGTTCAGAGAAAACTGAGTTTTTAACTTTGACTGAGCTGTTTCTTTAATAGACTACGTTATTTTTAGATGACAATTTTAGCGGTCTGAGCCCATTTTTTATCAAAGATACTGAAGTAGGTTGTACAATGGATAATTATCTCAGACTTAGGGCCAAGAGCCCATAATTTCTACATTGTGATTTTGCCCGTTTTTTCGGCGGATTCTTCACTTGTTTCAGTCTCACAAGTGCGCACGGTCTAGTTTAACCTCCCAGTTCCCATTTCACACTAAAACGGAGGCAGAACAGGCTTGTCTGGGTGCCCTACTAGCTTATTTAAAGTACTTACTGCATTTTAATCTTATTATAATGGCGCTAGGCCAATAAATGTGTTTAGCGGAAAGGCCCCGAAACTACTCATGCATCTAACAAATATGAAAATTGATGGTTAGATTAAGTTCGCCAGCCAGCTGAAAGGGCAAGGAGCCGTTATACACGCATTTTGACACTTTTAGCAGTTTGAATCGGGAAAATATTGTCACCTCGATTTGCTGTTTCAGGGAATAATTAAAAATTTGGATTCCGGTTGATGCTCTTCCACATTTTGTTTCCTCTCTCCGTTCGTAGACCGGATACTTTGCTTTTTTTTATGAAGACAACCGCACTACTATCAGTACTATTTGTAAGACTGGCTCCTCATATTGAGAAGGGGCACCCGATTTTTAATTTTCAAGCCATCCAGTTCCAGTTTATAAAAAAAAATTGTTTCACAGTTTACATCATCATTAATATCTGAAATTGTAAAATTAAAATGTGTCTCTATATTGAATTAAAGAAAGATGGTTTAAATTTGTGTTCAGCTACATTAATCCGCGACTGAGAATTAATTGAGCAAATTTTGCAGCGAGGGGAAGCGGCTTTGAACTTGATCTTATTCCCTGTGGGACTGAGGTCTGGCAAGCGAGCAATACTCGTACACCGCTAGTACAGCTCACACTGTGTCAACATCAACTCACGACCGCTCGCGTTTACAGCGATAATTATGTCATTTGTCGTAATTACAACACCCATTCTGATGTTGGAACGCACATTTAGCGGTGACCCTCTCAGAGGGCCCTTTCTGCGTCTCTCGTGTGTATCGATGAATAGTCTCGCTGGCAGTCAGGTCATATTTGACATCGTCCTAACACAGCAAAGGCTTCTGAAAGGTTGTGCGATTATGTTACAATCGATGCTCGGTTCGAGAGATCAAGATAAAGGTCTAGCAGAATAGAGGAATCGTAAAGCGTGATGTATCGAATTTCCAGGGATGATCTGGACAAGCTTGTAACTGGATTCGGTCCCAGTGGAGAAATGACAGAGTGGAAGCCAGTTCATTTTTATACTTCGTTGTCTTTTTATGTTAACAACAGTTATAGAGTGGAATCACATCTTTGTTAATGTGAAACAAAAACGATCTCATTTTTTTCATTTGTTTTGACAATGCACACCCCATCTCCCTTTTACAATAAAACCTCCCTTCACAAACACACGATACAACACACAGAGGGATGATAAATCACAGAGAATCACAAACTCCCGTGTCCACTGACCCAGACCAGCCCAGTGCAATGCAGTTCAAATGACAAACCGTCCATAAAATACGGTCCAGATAAGCATTTACGACGATGATGGTACAAGAAGTTTAAAGGTTTTCCATTTACTTTGTATGTACACGATCCCGCTTGAATAAAGGATGTTTTAACTTTGCCATTTTTCATTTCGTCAAATTCTTACATTATTTTGGGGATATTTCAGTTAGTAATATTAAGTCAAAGGTCAAATGTAAATAGTTCAGAGGCTAGTTCATCGTCTTTCTTTTTTTTCCCTCTAGTCTAAATTATGTACCTGCGTCAGTCTGTGTTTTTTTTTTTTTTTTTACAAGGTAAAATGTAGAATCAACCACCTAATTGGAAGAATTTACTTGAAATCATGAAAGCAAGTAGGAATTAGTACAATACTTCCATTGAAAATGCATCCCTGCCACGGTCTTTGACAGAGATCGACTTTTTAATGGCTTTTAAACATCTTCTAAGAGCCATCTTTTGAAACTCTAACAGTTTACTGTCCCTGAATATTTTTGTTTTCTTCTTTTATTTATCAAATAAGTATATATGTTTATGTGTGTACAATTCAGTATTTATATGAAATAAAACACTGGAAGGCGCGTAGAGCTCGGTGAATAACGGGAAGGAGGGCTGTCTAATACTATATGTATAATTATTATTAGTATCATTGTTATTCATTATTGTTATTTAGTACGAATGTCGTTCAAACAAGCTTAGCTGGAGAGTTTTCGTAAGACCTTTTATTTGACACAAATGTCCGGACTTCCCTCAGATTCATGCACAAGCAGTCGCCATTTACAATCCGAATCACGCTTGGTGGGAAGTTGAGTGCAGCACAAGTCTCAATCCGGGTCTGTTACTCTCGTCTGTCATGCAATTAAAAATTTCAGTTAGTAATATTAAGTCAAAGGTCAAATGTAAATAGTTCAGAGGCTAGTTCATCGTCTTTCTTTTTTTTCCCTCTAGTCTAAATTATGTACCTGCGTCAGTCTGTGTTTTTTTTTTTTTTTAATTGAAATTGATATCTATCCAGAGACGTAAACAGAGGTGCTTGATTCCATTTACTAGTAATGCAATTAATGCTAGAAACTCTGCTGTTTCCACATTTTCGGCCGATTCAGAGATCTCTGCAATCCTCCGTGTGTGTGACTCAAATTTGAATCTCCGTCCAACAAAAAGTAATGGCAAAATCTTTCTCTGCTGATCTCTACCGACCACTTTTCAAAATGTACATCAAATAGCCCCAGGTATATTTACGTGGACAAAATAGTACGAGGTAAATGTGCAATCGGCTCGCAAACCCTTGAAAGTTCAACAAAGGAAACGATGCGTTAATGTGAACAGCGATTGAACCGCTGGTAATCTGTAATGCACATCGGAATTAATTGTACTGGAACCGTTCGTTATCCCAATGTACAAGTGTTCTATGTCCACCTTGTGTAGAAGTCTTTGTTTTCGGAGGATCTCTGCCTTTTGCATTTGCACCTCTCTTTTTTTTTCCTGTTCTTTTTTTTAATATTTTATTTTTATTGTGTTTTGTTGTTGTTGTTGTTGTTGTTGTTGTATTTTATACTTGCTTGATCCCATCTGGGAGGACTCTGTCCATCTTTCACAAAAATTGAGTATTTGTCATCATTGGACTTCCAATGACATCTGGTGTGCCTCCTATTTATTTCAAATCTAAACGTTGTCCAGAAATAGATGATAATTTTCAGCGTTTTCTTAATATCTACATTTTCATCATTCTTGTTCAGAGGCGCTTAAATTTTGAAGCAAGATTTCTCAGAGGTGAAGTCAAGGAAGATAGACCACTTGTATACTGGGCGTGACCATTTACCGAACAGCAAAGGGAGACAACATTTATAAAAGAAAAGGGAAGGTATATTTACAAAAAGGGGAGATAACAATCAACAAACAATGAATGACATAGGACAGACGGACAAAGGGGCCATCACCGAGGCACAGAAATTAAAACTGTCACTATTGACTCGGAAATAATGTTAGGCATTTCAAGAGCGAGTGAATGGGGCAGCTTAAGTGAGTCAATGTTGGGTTATGCACTAATCAAATACTAATAGTTGTTGTCAGCACGAGTTATGATTAAACACATGCGAGGTGGTCTAGAGACAAGGTGCTCGCCTCTCATGCCGAAGGTACCGGGTTCGATTCCCGGTCGGTGCAGGCATGTTGGAATTTTGGGATACCTTGACAGTTGGAAATCAAGAAGAGCAGGCCGAACAGGCCACTGCCTGGGCAAAATTAAATTGAATTTATCCCTACCACTCCCTAACCCCCCCCCCTTCCTCCCTCCCCCACCAAAACAACCGACCGGCGACGCACCATGGCGATGACGTGTCTGCTCCAGTTGTAACTGAGCTGCATCCTTGAAAGATGTATGACGTAACGTTCTGGAATAAAACGGACTATGATTAAACTCACTTCTTTGAAATGGCTTAACAGTTTAAAAGATAGAACGAACTATGATTCATTACATTTCTTTGAAGGATCTATGGCTTAACAGGTTAAAATAAAACGAACTGTGATTAAACACATATTATCTATGAAGATGTATGGGAAAACAGTTGAACGAACTATGATTAAAGACATAACACTGAAGGACGTTTGGCTTAACAGTTTAAATAAAACGAACAATGACTAAACTCACTGTCTTTAAAAATGTATGTGGCGTAACATTTTCAAAAAGAAAAGGAAAGACAGGTAAACTTCCTGCACACTGGCAAGAGTTGGAAGCAATGGGGGAAAGCCAGACAAGAATTCTAAAGTCTTCGCTACGTCACTTTATGGAAGCGTATACGCCGAAGACAAACTCTTACAACGGACACAAAAACATTCTCACTTTCCGCTCTGCTTTAGGTTTGGTTCAATTTCTATTCTGTGATGGTCAAAAGCCATCTGTTGTACAGTACTACATCCCAAATCATTATATTTTAGTGCCTCCCTGCAGGGGTTGGCGATCAAGACCCTCCACCTCTCGCGATCTTCTGTAGCCCTGATGGCGTCGTTGGTGGTGTGCATTCCCAACCAGGCCTTTAGGTCGTCCTGCAGCTTTATGCGTTGTCGTCCTCGGCTTCTCCTTCCATTGAATTTCCCTGTTGTTACTAAATATTCTAGTCCTTGTCTTCTCATTACATGTCCAAAGAATGTTCCCTGTCTTTTTCTGACCTTGTTTCGGAGTGTCCTCTTTTCATCTGCTTGTCTCAACACTTCTTTATTTTGTCTTCCATGCAGGCCATGGAATTCTAAGCATTCTTCTCAGAAATCATATTTCTGTTGCTTCCAGTTTTCTAACTGTTTCTGTGGTTAGCGTCCAGGCTTCGCACGCATACAATAAAATAATTGTATCCCAAATAGCCTGGAGAACAACGTCAAAGCAGACTGCCGCCAAGTTTGAAACCGCCCTATGAGCCAGGCCAACAACAGACGAAAGGGTGCGACGAAAGCACTCAACACCCAACCCAGGCCTGACATTCCCGTGCAGTTTCTGTCGCAGAGTATGAATGTCTCGGATGGGCCTCACCAGGCATCAGTGTGCTTGCACTTAACGTGGCTCCACAACTCTTCCCTTAAATCTTGGTTTGCGAAGACAAGCCACACATATATATTATTGCCGTTTTGACTGAAAAGCGCGCTAATCTATAATGTCAAGTAGGGAGTGTTTTTTTAAGGAATTTCTTAGCGTTGCCACCCTTTACCTCATTATATCCGGCATTTTTAGTAGCCCAAAGAGGTTCTCCTAACATTTATAGTAAAATCAGGAGTATATATTTTTGTGCGAATGAACCATTCCCGGTCATCCGACTTATTGGGCCCCCGACTAATACAGTATATCCCAAATAGAAAAATTGAGCACATTGTTAAAAAGCGAATTTAATCTTGACTGAAGCATGGCGTGTACAGTGTTTTGCCTTGACACGACGTCCGGTCGGTTAGAACCTTTGGCTCGAGTGCACGAGGTCTCCAGGTTCGAATGCGGCTTGGGGAAGAGCCCAATGAATAGATTTCTCGCTGTGTTTTTGAGACAGGGATTCGTCAGCGGCCTGATGGAGTCTAAGCCTGGTTCTAGATATAGGCTCACCCTACTGTAAAGGGACTTGAAACCCCAACTCTCACCCGCCCTTTCACCCAAAAGTATTCAGTCGTCCATAAACTGTTTCAATCTCCCCCCTTCCCCTTTCACATTCAATCACAAAAATCACTAATTGTTCCATACAAGAGTGACGTGGACAGATAAAAACGTTTTAAAAATGATGCTAACGGACCTTGCAGTGCGAACCTACACAATAAAAGTCTTCATTCACCTGCACCTTGACTCTCTCCTGAACATTAAAACTTGCTAACGGGAACATATAAAGGCAATGGAACAGTGGGTTTTTTTTGTTTTTTTTTCTGGGTATTAAATTTGTGGGAGTTTTTTGTTTTTTTCTTCTGGGTATTAAATTTGTGGGAGTTTTTTGTTTTTTTCTTCTGGGTATTAAATTTGTGGGAGTTTTTTGTTTTTTTCTTCTGGGTATTAAATTTGTGGGAGTTTTTTGTTTTTTTCTTCTGGGTATTAAATTTGTGGGAGTTTTTTGTTTTTTTTTTAGTCCCGCATTGCCTTTTTTTTTTCATTTACTCTTTTTATTTAATTTAGTTATTTTAGTTTAATTTTGCTATTGTTGTTTTAACTCTCTAACAACAAATTTGCAGTTGGTAGGCAACGGTATTCAAGGAAAGTCATCTCGCCCACGAACAAAATTGAATTGCTGTTTTAGCTGTAAAGGACGCGGGGGGGGGGGGAAAGAGATGGGAGGGTGGAGTGATATTACTTTTACACATTGATTCTGCTCCCCACCCCCAACCCATGAAGCTGTTTTCCACATCCCCGGTAAAGGGAATGATTGTTTTTAACTCTACATCCCAGAGAACCGCCCATGGGTAGGGTAGCCTTATAGTTCCCCATTACATGGGCGGTGATCCGTGACCGAATTAGACTTGGCATGTTTTATTGTTGTTGTTAATTTTTGTTTTTTTTTAGAATTTACCATTTACTGGCTTTTAAATCCTCTTTTTCCCCCAAATAAATACAGAATGCTTTCAAACATCTACCATTGAAAGTAAAACTTGGTTGAGCATTGGTTAGGATCAAAATGATTTCATACCCTGCTTTCCCAGCTTGGGTTCATTCATTCATTCATTCATTCATTCATTCATTCATTCATTCATTCATTCATTCATTCATTCATTCATTCATTCATTCATTCATTCATTCATTCATTTTACATTCATTTTTCTCTTTCTCTGAATCTCCATTCTGGTCTCTGATTCAATTTTAATTTAGGTAATTTCGATCCCTACGTCGTATTATGGCTTTTTCGCTTCCTTTTTACTTCATCTCTCCCCACCTTCTCTCTCTCTCTCTATCTATCTATCCCCGTCTTTCTCTTTTTCTTTATTTATCCCAGTTTCTCTCTCTGTCTTTCTGTCTTTGTTTTTTTTTCTCTCTCCCCTTCTCTGTTTCTCCCTCCCCTCTCTCGTTCGCCATTCTCTTACTCTTTTCTTCACGCTCAGTGTCTCTCATTGAATTTATGTGTGGTCCCCCCCCCCCCGTCTTTTTTCTCTCTCTGTTCATTTTAAACCTGTCGTTGACTGACAGCAGTATTTTTGCAGTTCATATTGTCGTTTGCTGGGACAGATCTGTTTATTTGTTATAGTGGTAGTATTTTGTTTTTATTTTCTCTCCCCCGAACCCTTTTCAACCATTCTTATCGTCACTATCACCATTACTTCACCACCATCACCACCACCATCATCATCATCGTCACCACCACCATCAGCATCATCATCATCACCACCATCATCATCATCATGATCACCACCACCATTATCATCATCATCATCACCACCACCATCATCATCATCATCACCACCATATCATCATCATCATCACCACCACCATCATCATCATCATCACCACCATATCATCATCATCATCATCAACACCATATCATCATCATCATCATCATCAACACCATCATCATCATCACCACCACCATATCATCACCACCACCATTATCATCATCATCATCACCATCATCATCACCACCACCATCATCATCACCACCACCATTATCATCATCATCATCACCATCATCATCACCACCACCATCATCATCGTCACCACCACATCATCATCACCACCACCATCATCATCACCACCACCATCATCATCATCACCACCCCCATTATCATCACCATCATCACCACCACCATTATCATCATCATCATCACCACCACCATCATCATCGTCACCACCACCATCATCATCACCACCACCATTATCATCATCATCATCATCACCATCATCATCACCACCACCATCATCACCATCATCATCACCACCACCATCATCACCATCATCATCACCACCACCATCATCACCATCATCATCACCACCACCATTATCATCATCACCACCACCATTATCATCATCATCAGCATCATCATCATCATCATCATCACCACCACCATCATCATCATCATCATCACCACCACCATTATCACCATCATAGCCACCCACACCGTCATCATCACCATCATCACCATAACCGTCACCATCACCACCACTGTCATCATCACTGCCATCATCATTGTTATCACTCACCACTGTCATTCCCACGTTTACTGCCATAACCCACTTCAGCATCAACATAGCTCATTTATTAAAGATCCTCCCTCGCCCCCCATTCCACCAGAAGAAAGCAAATTGTGGCACATATATTTAAAAGAGAGACGGAGAAAGAGGACAAAACGGAGTGAGAGAAAGAGAAAGAGAGTTACAGATGGCGGAAGAGTAATAAACAAACGGAGAGAAAGAAAAATGGTGAATCACAAGGTCTGAGGCCGCGGCAAGGCAAGAGGAGGAATTTCAAACACAAAACGGGGAAAAGCTTTTGTCTAAAGACAGAGGCTTTTTTGTTTTTACATGGTTTTGATAGGAGGGAAATCGAAAGATGTGGAATAGGCGGGTGGGGGAGAGAGGGCATAGCGGATGACTGAGGTTGTGGATGAGCTGAAGAGGTCGCTTAGGGAGTAAGAGAGCATGCACGAGCAAAGGGAGAGGACAACGAGAGAGCTCACGCGAGAGAGCAGTTTGTTTACCCTCACTAATGAAAATCAGTGTTTGCTAGATCTTTGGCCTGTTAGCTCAGTCTTTAACTAATGGCTGTAAATCATTTTAGCGATGGGGACTCGCTGCCAAAGGAACCAGGGATGAAAACTGGCAGAAACAAAAGCCGCATGGAAATTGGTTCTGTTTTACAACTTGTTCCGGTCATGCGCACTGTTGGAGACCGCTCGTCTCGTGGGGGAGTTCCCAAGCTGCCTGTAATACGTGTGAATGATTATTGTATTTGTTTTTTCTTGCGCCCCGCTTGCTGGAGCATCTGTTAGCCACTGATCCGTGTCTGTAGTTTTGATTTCGGCTTTCGTAATGGCCTGTTGAACAAGGAGATAATGATTTTAGTGACACTTTTTTTTTTTTTTAGCTTTTTGCGGGGAAAATAGGAAATGGACGATGGATTTTGCTTTAGAGCCAACAAGTTTGGGAGACAAGAGATAGACGATGAGAATAGAAGATGGGCGACACTATGTCAATAACATAAAATCGCATCGAGGGCCGCCAAGTAAACTATGGTAACTCGTGTTTTTTTCAAAATTGACATTTTTAGCATGAAGAATGCATTTCCCACTATACACATTCCAGAAAAATTTCACACCTATATTCTTAAAATTAAGAGAGATATCCCATAATTTTAAAATATTGTATCTGAAAGTAGTGGTTATTTGCCGCGTATACTATTGTAAGTCAAGATACCATAGTATACGCGACAGAATTGGAGGAATGAAGTGTTGTAAGTCGGACTTACAATAGTTTACATGTGTAAAAACCACCAGCTTCTTTCGTGGCCCACCCAGATACAATATTTTTTCAAGTACATGTGAATGTCTTGAGTATGAAACTGCTCACGTTGTAATTCTGTAAGACCTACTTAAAACTAGGCTTTGTAAGGTACCGAGTCCAGGCGTAAAGGGCACCATACACAATGGCCTGACACTGACAAGGACCGTGCTTTGGAATAGTGATTACTGCGAGAAGATCCCGACCAGTTAATGAAGCTGCCCGGGACCACCCAGCATCAATCTGGCTAGCTTTCACCATCAGATTTGCCTAAAATCTGTGTGCCGAACACATCTTTGTTTGTGCGGGCTTTTGTTTTGTTTCCACCAGTGTCCAGTTCTTCAAAATCATTCTCTTACATCTGGTAAGTAGTTTCCTTTCTTTTTCTTTTGAATAAAATTTCACCTTTAAAAATGTTTAATGAATGCCTTTAAGTGAGTGGGCCACACAAATCACACCTTTTTCCAAAAAGGGTGAGATCAGTCACAGTAGCTCATACAGATATTACAAAAACATGTCTTCTTAGTGAAAATGCCACTCCTGTCCACCTCCACAATACCTAAATATCTATGCTGTATATAGAATAGAAATGAAACAGCTATTGATGATTAGTTGAGAATTCGTTTCGTTTACCACAAGGTGTCACAAAGATTAGTATTGCATACAAATACAGTAGTTTATGACCCTAACTAACATCTTCCCTCTATCTCTTTCTCCTCAACCTATTTCCTTTTCTTTCTTTCTCCTCCTCCTCCTCTCTCTCTCTCTTTCTCTTTGTCTCTTCTCTAATTTCCACGTACCCCCTCCACCTCTTATCTCCACAAATTCACCGTGTGTTCTCCTTTACCTTACAGAGGATTGAGTTGCTGTGTAAAGATGTCCATTCTTGGTACACTCCACCAAGCCTCCAGCATATTTAAAAACAGTGGACGTCAGTGTATCAGCAACTCTGTTGCAGCTCTTGTTTATCATGAAAACAAACTCACCACAACATGGACTACGCATGACATAGACCAGATACTATTCCATGGTGATAACCTACACTCATCACTGTTTGGACATTTCAGCGATCAGTATCCACTCATCAGCTCTATTCCTAATCAGTGTGAAGCATGTGGTTGTCAGGTTGATCTTCAGATCATGGATTCATACACTGGGCTTTTGGAAACCATGGATGATACTCCACCATACTTCAGTCTCCAAAGTGCAATTTCAAACATGGACAAGCACGCAATCCTGATTATTGGTTCGGACACACCTGCATTTTCATCTGCAGTCATCAAGGATGACAATGTCTACCACATCTTTGACCCCCATAGCAGAAACCTGGCCGGTATGGCGTGCCCAGATGGAGCTGCAGTTAGGACATCTCACATTTCAGTAGCGGAAGTGAAGGAGTATCTCCTCTCTCTGGCAACATCATTGGGACTTTCATCAATCCCCTTTGAGCTTACACCGGTGCATGTTCTAGTCCAAGCCACAGAACCAGTGTACCACAATCTCCAGCCAACTGTGCCTTCTAGGTCTGATGAATCATCAGACTCGGATTTACCGCTGGCTTCAATCAGGAAGCTGAGCAAAGGCCGGAAACAGAGGGCTTCGTCGCAGTCAGATTCTGATGACTTACCTCTCGTGGAGATCCAAAGGAAGACCTCTGTGAGGAGGAGAAAACGAAAGGTGTTTGTCGAAGCCAGTATCGGTGACAGTAGCTCAGATCTGGGCAATTGGGACTCTGACAAAGACCCAGACTATGTTCCACAAGATGAGCAGCCCTCTGATGAAGAGTGGACGCCGAAAGGTAGAGAGAGCACACCAGAGAGAGAGGTACAGCCTGAATCCACCTCACCCTTAAAGTACATGCAAGTGTCTGTTGATGCCATGCGGCTTATTGCTGGTGGATCTGATTGTGACCCACAGTACGATCATCGATCGTTTGCATCACCTTCCAACATGGAAGAGCGCTCAGCGGGAAATCAAGATTCCCTTGAGCAGCTCATCCATACGTCTACAGCTTCAGAGGCCGGAATGCTGGACTGCAGCAACACGACAACAGAAGATAATATCAGCATTGTGGCTTCTTCTGAGTCTCTCCTGGAAATGAGAGGTAGGAAGAGGAGACGAAACGAAAACAACTGGAAGGACAGTAAGAGAAGAAAAGGCCTAAACTTAGGCGAAGGGTATACAACCAGAAAAGACAAAGTCGTTTGTAGGAAAACAATGAAGGAGGGGTGTGGAACAACTTGCAGAATGCATTGCCATCAGAGAATTAGTACTGCACAAAGAGAGTCTGTATTTCATTTATTCTGGCGGACAGGGAGCATAGACAAGAGGAGAAATTACGTTTGCCACAATGTAGATGCCAAGGACAAGGCAACAGGCATTGACACATCTAAGAGAAAGAGAAGCCTGAAGTATTACTTAAGCATTGACGGAGTAAAAGTTCCTGTGTGTAAAACCTTTTTTTTACACACCCTTGGATTAAGTGACCAGTTTGTTTTTACAGCACTTTCAAAAATAGATGAGGGCGGGCATGTGGCCCCCGACATGCGAGGAAAGCATAACAAACTTACAGAGCCAATGAAGAAGGAGAAGGAAATAATTAGAGAACACATCAAGTCCTTTCCAACAGTGGAAAGTCACTACTGCCGAAAGGACAGTGAGCGGCGGTACCTTGGTGCCTCCCTAAACTTGGCCACCATGTATAGACTTTACCGAGAGAAAAGGAACCAAGAAATGGCAACTAACATCGTCTCTTCCACAGTCTATTGTGAGTTGTTTCGAACAGAGTTTAATCTTGGCTTTCACAACCCTAGCAAGGACAGATGCGACTTCTGTGTATCCTTTGAAAATCTCTCTCCCGAAGAAAAGGAAAAGCAAAGGCAAAAGTACGACGACCACCACCGCAACAAGGTTAGAGTGCAGGAGAAAAAGGCAAAAGACAAAGAAGACAGTCGTACGAACAAAAAGAGAAGTTCAATCTGTTTTGACTTACAAGAAGTCTTGATGACCCCTCATTCAAATGCTTCAGTATTGTTCTACAAAAGAAAATTGAACACTTTCAATTTATCATTGTATGACCTTGGAAGAGGTCAAGCTGTCTGTAATGTCTGGCATGAAGGTATAGCTGCAAGGGGCTCCAATGAGATAGGATCCTGTGTATTTGATTACCTTAGGTCTGCACATGAAAGGGGCGTTGAGTTTATAACATTGTATTCAGACTCGTGTGGCGGTCAGAATCGCAACAAATATTTCCTCACCATGTTGTGGTATGCTTTGAATAAATTTGGCTTTTCAGAAATAGAGCACAATTTTTTCATCAAAGGTCACAGCAAAAATGAAAACGACAGTGTCCATGCCACTATAGAACGTGTCAGTAAACACTTAGATATCTACACTACTGCACAGTGGGCAAGCATTATCAGTGCAGCTAAACACACTAACCCGAGATATATTGTTAGGGAACTTGATGAGCAGTGCTTCTTTGATTTTAAGCAAATTGCTGGGCAGTTGAAAAATTTTGACTTAGACATGGATAGACAAAAAGTACATTGGTTAAATATAAAATCTATGAAAATGACAAAAGACAATCCCAACCTTGTTCACATTTTATATGATTATGATGGACAATACCACCAGCTCAATTTAATTCAGAGAATAAGAAAAATACAACAGAGTTTTTCTTTCCATGAAATCAAACTCAATGTCCTCAATCATGGGGGAGGCCCAGGAATTGATAAAGACAAATACGCTGACTTGCAGTCCCTTTGTAAAGCCCAAATTATTCCCACAATACATCACCAATTCTTCAATCTACTGAAGATTAAGATGCAATAATTGCCAGACATTACAAGCAGCTTGATCGTTCAACTGTAACACTCAAGTGTCGCATATTTGTGTCAGTTTTTTCCTCTGAAAAGATGTCACATCACATACTTCCATATTTACTTGAAAACGCCGTATTTTCATCTCATGTACATTTAATGCATATCTTTTACTGTGTGCGTGAATGCGTTTGTGTGAAGAAAATCAATAATTTCATCATTATACAATGTCATAGTTTAAAGGTTGTACTTGGAGCTTGGAGTCAAATACTCATTCTCAGGAGAGTCCACTGGCATTTTTCAAAGTCCAACACTGCCATTTGCTGCTTCTGTTATTGATGAAATGGTATAATCAGCCGTTTTACCGCATGCAAACCCTTTAAACATGAAAATGGAACATTTCTATGTGTTCATAGCAACGTTGTATGCCACAGTTCCTCCATCTAAGTCTGCAAATATTCATGAATTATTTATTTCAATATTTTACTTTTTTTTGTGCCTGCCTAATGTTTGCTTTGCAACATGTTCCTTTGTTTGTCAAAATGTATAGCGCGTGCAAGACAGCCCGATGAACGAAAATATCAAGTTGTGTTACTGCAAAATTAAGCTGACTTCTTCATGATTTATAGACAATGTATTTGTATGTCATGTTTTAAGTTCACCAATAAATTTTTCTCTAAATGTAGTCGCTGCTTTGTACTATTTTCTCAGCCTCGAAGATCCAATCCATACAGAAATATATAGATAACAACTAATGAATTTTAGTATACAATGTGAGCCTGTTACTTGAGGTGGGGCAAACTATTGTAAGTTCCCAAATTTCAGTCCTGTGCCGCGCGTAAACTATTGTAACTCAGACATACCATAGTTTTCTTGTGCTGCCAGCACCCATAAAATTGTTGTAACTCGAGATACAATACTTTACGTGTGTAATTTTCACTGGCAAAATATGGCAACTCCAATAACTAAAATATTATCAAATAATCATGTAAAATAAAGACATATATCAACATCCCATGACATTTATATGTTTACTTGTGAATATCAAGCATATACATATAAAAATGAACGAGCTATGCAGTTTTTTGTGTCTCCTGTAAAATTTGCAAAACACGAGTTACCATAGTTTACGTGGCGGCCCTCGGCATGTGGGTTTAGGTCTTAAACTTTTTTAATTGTCTTAAAAGTGCACCTAAAAAAACAAACAGCAAATTTCATTCTAATAGCAGTCTCTTTCTTGTTTTCTCGTTTGAGAACAAAGGTAAAGTGTTCTTAATGTGAGAGACGGGAAGTTACGCAGTAGTGCTATAGTTTAAGATGCATGACCGCGTAGACTCTGGGAAGATTACCTGGTCGGTGTGGTAATGCCAGGCGACTTCCCACAAAGTTTTCAAAGCGAAATTGTTACTTTCAATCCAAATTAATTATCGCACAATAGTGCTCGATAATCAAAATCACGTCTCTGAGAAGTCTGTCAACAGGAGTAAATGAATAGATAAACAATAGCGGTCGTGTATACGAAACTTTGAGAGATAAAAGTTTATTGTGTGTTTATTAAACGTTTTTTAATGTGACACAGCTTGTTATCCTAAGTGTATATTTCTTATTGTTAATGAAACCTGACAATCGTGAAAGTGACTTTCTTCCTCGTCTTCTTTTTGCCATCTTTCTTCTCTCCGTTTTCTTCGTTCCGCTGGTGCGACCCTTCTGTGAATTCATCGTGAAAAGGAAAGCTGGTTTTACTTGTTTTAGGTCTTTATTTCAGGGGGTTCCCCGCTCTTGGCATTTACCCATCACTTTTCTTGTTCTTGTTTGTGTGTTTTGTTGGTAGGGATTAGTTTGTTTTTTAGAATTTTTCCCGGGTAGCGGCCTGGTTCGCTTGCTCTTCTCGACTTTCAATTGCCAAGGTATCTTTAACATGCGCAACATGCACGCGGACCCTCCGAGTTTGTTTCATCCTTATCCGAGAAGACCAGGTGTTCGATCCAACCTACCATAGAATCAGGGACAGGAACTTCTTGAATATTGGCACCTGTGTGTGTTCAATCTCAAGGCGTTGTCTTCATATCATCATCACATATTATAAAGGAAGTAAGGCGTCCTTAATAAGATGTAATTATGTATGCATAGTTTAAAAGGTCTTGAAGTTCGCTATATTTTTACTACTTTCGTTGATTCTGAGCCACAGTCGAGTTGAACAGAAGAAAGTGTTCCTACATTTTGAGCCCGAAAAAAAAAGGTATTTCTTGTAGAATTAAACGTATGACATTAAATTTCATTCGGCGTCTCAATTCACGCATTGGTGATGGAAACTCAACTTTAACAAAACACATCTGTGTATTCCCCCAAGTCAGCAGGCCAACTGCTACTTATAAAATTAAATAGTTTTCTCGCATTGTCGAGCGTCAACATTAAGCCGTGACAGAAAGTTTAAGTTAAAATTATATTTTAATTGTATTTCTGATTACTGAAAGATTGGATAGACGGGGAAGTTGTTTGAAATTGATTGGAATGAACATTAGGTATCACAATCGCCAGACTTGTTCTGTTTAACGTGTTCTGACATTTGGCGCCAGACATAAACTCTAGTCTCGTAATTTATCAGGCTTTCTGTTTTCCTGATGTTGTGTGGATCAGTCTAGTCTTAATGAATTCAAACACTAGAATAACAGCTCAATTCTCTTTTCAGTTACATCGAATTTGGCATGTTAATAATTACGACATGCTATCGATGGAAGAAGTCTAATTACAAACGCTGCGTTATAGCAAACATTACAAAGGAAAATACAGAAATAATAATAATAATGGAGATCATTTATATAGCGCCTAATCCAAACAAGTACGCTCTAGGTGCTTTACAGAAAGACTTGTTCTCTTGATTTGCATCTCTCTCTCTCTCTCTCTCTCTCTCTCTCTCTCTCTCTCTCTCTCTCTCTCTCTCTCTCTCTCTCTCTCTCTCTCTCTCTCTCTCTCTCTCTCTCTCTCTCTCTCTCTCTCTCTCTCTCTCTCTCTCTCTTTCTCACTCCCTCTCTCTATCTCAGAGCAAAATTAATTGTAATGCAGCCTCTTGGGCGCAGTTCACAACTCGCAACAGATAAAGTATAATAATATTTGAATATATATTAATAATTATATTTAATAATGGACAGTAAATTTTCGTTGGTGATGGTGATAGGGATAAATTTTAATCTATTAATTTTAATTTTGAAAGGGATCTTTACTGGTTAGGAATAACATCGAGGGTGAATTCAAGCTTAATCACCGCGCAGTCAGGAAAATATTGATCTGTCTGAAGTTTCTGTTAAAAATGTCAGATGAAATTAAGTCGTTCTTTTCTCCATCTCGTCACATTTTACATGCTGGTAGGCGATGTCTTGTATCATTAATGTATCACCTCCATTGCAGAGCTTGCCCTGGCTACCGGTAGAAACAAGAATAATGTATCATTAAGCTGGCTACCCTGTGTCACAAATGTGTGAATAAAAACGTACCTACTTATTTAACTGATCTTTTGACTCCTTATGTACCATCACGGCATCTTAGATCATCTGCTAATATTAAAAAGTTTAAAATTCCTAAGATGTCCCCTGAGACCATGGGTGAAAAATCTTTTTCTTTTCAAGGACCTCAGATTTGGAATTCTTTGTCTTTGAGACAGACTGAAACTTTTTTGTCTTTTAAACATCAGTTGAAGAGTCATGTTTTTAAACTCTGAATGTCCACTTCTTGTTTCTTACTGAGTTTGTCTGTGTATTGTGTGTGTGATTACATGATATAAATGTTGTAAAGCGCTTAGAGCCTGGTTATTAACGGTATGAAGCGCTATAAAAATGATGTGCATTATTGTTATTATTAACGTGAATGTGTGAATGTTTTTATTTGTAAGGAAACAAGAAGAAGGTTTGAATAAGAATGGAGCCACTCCCGTCTAGGTTAGAGGTAATTGCTGGAAGATCGGGTGTAGCAGTATTTATAAACCAATAAGTTTCATTTCAATTCTTATAATATCAAATATAATATATGCATAAACTAATCTAACATTTCGTTTTGTCTTGTGCTTCGTTGGATCACTATATTCTGTTAGTTGGAACACCACATTCTCATGGTTGGATTATCACATTCTCGTGGTTGGATCACTATATTCTGATGGTTAGATCACCACTGGTGGAATGATCTCATTCTGATGGTTGGATCACCAAATTCTGAAGGTTGAATCACCACATTCTGATGGTTGGATCACCACATTCTGATGGTTGGATCACCAAATTCTGATGGTTGGATCACCAAATTCTAATGGTTGGATCACCAAATTCTGATGGTTGGATCACCAAATTCTGATGGTTGGATCACCACATTCTGATGGCTGGGTCGAGAAAGTAGGATAAGTCTTTATCTCCTACTAATTGATTGGCTTGGCACGCACATGGCACTTGCTGACGTGTTGCAATTGTGTTTTAGTTTCAATATTCTCGTTGGCTCTAGTATGCCCGTGTCTCGCATGTATCTTACAAATTAATTAGATGGAGGAAGAGAAGATAAAAAAGAGGGAGACTTTGGGGAAGGGGACAACGCCGATGAAAACAAAAGACTCAGAGATTAGGGAGAGTAAAAATCCAGTTTTTTGTCCTTAGCCCTTGAAGTCGTGGGGGGTTTTCTGCTAATAAATAAATAAATAAATAAATAAATAAGTAAGTAAATAAATAAATAAATAAATAAGTAAATAAATAAATAAATAAATAAATAAGTAAATAAATAAATAAATAAATAAGTAAATAAATAAATAAATAAATAAATAAATAAATAAATGCCACTAACAAAGCTTTTACTTGCCCTTCTTCAGTTTTCGCGTCAGCATCGATGTTTTGTTGTTCTTGGAAACAGTGAGAACGTCTATAATATGACAATTCAATATCCAAACTGGGTGAATTAAATAGGCTACGTTGTAGTATTGTTTGATGTCAGTCCTGATTTTGGCCAAAACAGATGGATTACGCTGTGCCACCGCCTGAAGGAGTTAAAAGTACTTTTGAAAGCAAAATTGAAGACGGGATGGAATTTCTTAATGAATCGTTCTCGTAATCCGCACTGAATAAATTTGTTTACGAAACTCAAAAGTAAACTGAACACAGAAGCTTCTTTAATTAAACACGCCAAGAAAGATCAGAATCAAATGTTCAAGGTGTGAATATTTCCCATTAGACCCTTTTTCAGACACTTTTTTGGATGTTTCACCAAGTTTGTAGGGCCCACGTTCCTGTTAGAAAAATATTCAGCTTATTTGGATATATGTCAGATTTGATTAAACACAAACACCAAACCATCACAATGCCAGTGTACAATTATGTCAAAGTTTTATTTAAAACAAAGACTAATTCATCACATTGCATAGAGCTTGTTTTCTTAAACTTCCTGTACAGCTCTGCAAGAAATATCGCCACCAGCAAATCCAATGTTTTCATGGGCTTGATGTTTTATTGTGTGTGGCAACAGAACCGAAACATCCTACGGTGTGATAACGAGATTTGTAAAGTGAACTATAATATACAGTTAAATTTCCAACAAATAATAGACACTTTGGAGAATAAACACACATTATTAGTGAAAATGGCGCCTGGGTATGATGATGAGATAATAGAGTATAATTATAATCATACTATAATGGAGCCAGAGACCGAACATAGGCACCCATTTCTTCGTGACTATGTCATCAAACATCATGACACTTTGTGTATTTGCCTCAATTATAGATGATAAGTTATGTTGACACATCCATCTTGGGTCAAAATTCACTACTTGATATTATTTATTTACATTTTTTTTTTGTGAAGTGCAAAAATACATACAAAAGTTTTTTTTTAAAGAGGCCTGTTTTCGTCGCATAGGATCGGAAAAGTGGAATTGGGCCGGACATTTGGGAAGGATGAATGATCAATAGATTGACAAAACGCTGCGCTGAATGGCAACCACGAACAGGAAATACGGATGACCAGGAAGGAGATGGCAGGATGATATTAAAAAGAGAGGGGAACAACATGGATGAGGAAGTCGTCGGACAAAAAGGAATGGACCATATCCTGCAGTGGATGGTCAATGCCTAGGTGAAAGGTAAAAGGATCAGAAAGTATGATCGGAAACAGTTAGTAAGCTAAAATTGGTTTGGAATTATAAATAAACAATTAATGTGTTCTTTGAATAAAGTATGTATACTTTTTCAGTGCTGCATGAACTAAGATAATGCCCGCACTCCACGGAGCTATTGCCCACTCAGCGAAGATGCACGCAGTTTGGACGCTAGCCAAAACCTAGTATAATTTCGCTGATTTAACATGGAAAATATTATATTTTGTTGATCTTTACTGGTATCATGAGTGAAATTATGTTTCTTTACAAATTCAACTTATATTACAACTCACAACAACAAAAGTTTTCCAAAGGTTTCCACCAAAGTCGATGAATACGAAACATTACTAAACCCATGGACATTAACACTGGATGTGACCATTTTTATTTAGATTTTGTACATGTGGTTCTTTATACCATAATATGCGGAAATTTAATGCCAGATCTGCTCCATCATTGTATTTTAATAATACATGAATTTCAAAATGCGACTACAATACCATCCTTTCTCTATGTTGTTCTTGCCTGTATCCTGGATTTCTTGTGGGGATTACCTAGTTGTCCAGAATGTCTCCGCCGGTCACATTTACTTTGAGAGAGCCAGATCATTTTCATTACTGAATATTTCCGTCCACCTAACTCGGATTTTGGAGAAACACCGGTGAGCCTGTAAATAGACAGTACATCAGCATAGTCATGTAATATATTTAAAAATATTAGACACTTGAACTGTTGCATTTTCAGTCACTCAAGTAATTTCCCGGAATTTAAACATTTGTGATCCAAACTTTAATAACGTTTTTTGTGCCCTCTGCAAACATTTCAAAGTTGGAATTGGATTTTGATAGAAACATACAGTAGCGATATGTTATCTATAAAGATACAGTCTTGAACGTCTGATAGGTTGACTGTCATGGGAATCTGTGTACCCAAGTGAGAAAAGCTATTAACCTTATGGGATGATACAGGGCTGGGTGATGTCACTGCTCTCCGCTAATGGCATGAGTCACTTTTGAAACTTTGGGATATTAAGAAAAAAAGATTCCTTATCCTGTCATTTGGTGACTTATACCATTATGATTCGATTAGATTGTTACACTTTTGCTACTTGTGCATTTCTTTTTCCTGAATCTAATCTGATAGCCCTCGTGTTTAGGAATGTAATGAACCGTCAGGCATAGCTGTGACGTAATTTTCATGCCATTATCGTAGCACAGTGACTGTATAGGTAGAATGCGCATGACGTCACAGAGTTTTTGTTTTGTACTTCCGCCAAACAAGATGGCCGGTGGATCAGCTGATGAGTGTAACTTCGAGATGTGTCTAAGCGGTTAAAATGCCTGCTGGTTGCATTGCAGTTGACTGTTGTGACAGAGGTGGAAATGATGTATCCAAGCTGGTCAGATTCCCTGCCATCCGTGTAAACAAGAGAAAGGAAGTGAAAGAATTGACCGAACGTCTCCCGTGTGAGTATAACACACGTGTCATTGTTTACAGTAGTGAACTTTTTTAAAACTCGCTGCCGATTGGTTCGCGACGCCTTAAGTGGGTCCGGACAGACAAGATGGTGGATATGCGCATTCTGCCTATACGACATAACGATCACACAAGCCAAGGGAATGGAAAGGAATGAGTCCTGTCGTCACGAGACCTACAAGGGCCGAGAAAATAAGAAGTACAAAAGAAATAGCAACTGAAGTTTTCTAAACTTTGCCACCAAAATCCATGGATATAGAAAATAACTAAATGGACAATAATAATCAGTTAACAGTCCCTAAGATTTTTGGCTTCCACGATGTACAGATTTTCTCGCAAATGAAATCTAATAGGCTGAAAGTTTGGATAATTGGAGTGATCTCTCAATAAATCAGATTTCTCTACGCTGATTTTTTGGGAAAGAAGAGAAGAACTGGGGTCATCTGCCAGATGCCCGGCCAGAGAGTCAGACAACGCTTAATTGGAAATGTCTGCAATCAGAACAGATCTATTCTCTAACCAAGTCATTTCCTGGTGGGCAGAGAAATCAGGGGGTTTTCTCTTATCATAGTTCATCATTGCCCTGAGAGACCAGAGTCTCCCTGTGTACATTGTGACCGGGCCTGACTGCTAACCGGAGAGACCGAAACATGATCTGACCATGTGAATTTTTGCCGAGGAGAACTATCAATTTATTTGTTTCCTATGCGAGACATTAATTTTTTTCCGCTTTAAATTGATTATCTGAGCGGTGAACGAGAAGTCAACTGAAAGTTATCCAGGCGTCAAATACTCTCCATCTTGTCTATCTCACCCACCGATCGCTTGGAGTCCCATCTGCCCTCGGCGGAGTCTCCAGAGATTTCGTCCAGCAATCTCAGACAAGCGTGACGATCGTTTACACAATCCATGTGCATCAGTTTGGACTGTGGATCTGTGGCATAAAGCCAGAACTGTG
>OZ007572.1:51433451-51773451 GCA_963931925.1 Onchidella celtica | reverse complement strand
GCTAGAAAACTGAATTAGAGTTTGAAACAATCCAAATACAAAACAAGAAAAATAAATTATCTTTTTCGACTATGAACGTCAAACTCCTCAAACAAAAGTTCTGAATGTGTTCCCCAGTTTCTTGCCCTAATCCTAGCCGCAGCCCTTCATTTGTCCAGGCCCCGTCATCTCGCCCCAAAACTTTCCCTTACACAGACTATTGGGCTTTTATGAGGAAATTAGGTGAACAAACTAGACCCAGATCTAGTCTAGATATAGACCGATGTGCTTTTCAATTCCATATCTATTCTATAATATCTAGCTTTCCAGCCACTGGGAGTGTGAAATTCACGAAATATCATAAAAACCACAGAAAAACTGTGGGGTCGCAGCAGGGCTATAAGCAAAGTCAAAATTGGGCAAGTGTGAAAGCATTCGGAACTTTTCCATGACGCATGTTAGTAGACGCCATCAATGTCATCTAGATCTATGCCTAAAGATCAAGATCTAAGACATGATATTCATTTAAATAAAAACTAATGCAAGTGCATTTTATTAACTTTGGAACATACGAAGTGGTGCGACCTAATGCTAATGAAGTTGAGCTGCTCGTGGGAATGAGCGCATAAGGTAATTCACTCCTTGCATCACTCAGGGTTTGGTTTTTGGCTAGGGGAAGGGAATAAATATCACGTCATCCATGTGTGGCTGACTTGCATATTTGTTATCCTTATTGCAGGTCTCTCAGGCACATCTTTAACACTTTTTATTTACTTTTCTACACAGCTTCAGCAACAAATAACACTCTTCTACCGCCCCGCGTCTGTCTCGTGTACCTATTTCCGGTGGACCTAAAAATAGATTGGGTTTTTCCCCTTACGCGGATCAGTTCTATTGCCCCGGGGGTCCCCGGGGGTTTAGAGGGCACCATGCAAATTCATTGGTTTTTGAAAGACCATGTAAGACCGTCACTTGAAATGATCACCATTTCGACGTAAAGATAATAATATAAATATATTATACAGTAAAATACTTCAAGACTAGACACACAGTTTCCTCGCTTCAAAACTTTCAGGGTAATGTCCCCCCCCCCCCCCCGACATCCATGTATCAGGTGTGGCGGCAATGAAGTGTTCACAGTAATATAAAATTTCAGTTGCTAAATCTGAGGCTGAAGAAAAAAGAAATACCCTGTGGAGTTGAGCGTGTTTTAACATCATGTTTATACCCAAACATCCTCTTGAAATAACGGATTCATATTTTTGTCAACATTGAAACCGCTCACCTGCTGGTTGGGCCATTAACAACTGTATCAACAGATTTAAATGGATCAAATAAACAATTGCATTCTGTATATTAGAAAAGCGAGAGTGGGTAGAGCTAGCTTTGTATGCCAGGCCAGCCGCTAATGTCAACAGAAATCAATGAAAAATGATAAAGTTTTACAGGTTTCTGTATTCATGACATCTTCTACGTCAGCATGCCAGAAAATATCCTACTAATTTCTCAGTGGAACCAGTTCATTTTAATATGCTGACTTTATTGGTGGAACTTAAGAATTGCTAATACAATTTTTATGTTATCTTGGTTTCGTATTCAACACCAAACGCATGGCTCAGTGGTTGTGTTTCTATTTCATTAAGGAAGGAAACGATATCTTTTACTATAACATTTTAAAGACGAAACAAAAATGGAATAAACAGAGTTTCCTCTGAAACTTTAATGGGCTGTTAAACATTCCTTAAACGAGTTGTTTCGTTAAAGCCGTGGCTTTGTGTCTTGTATGTTTACTTAAACATGGCTTGTTTCCAATTGTTTGTTTAGCAAAGAGTAAGAGCGGCGTTGTGCGATTCTCATGCCTGCTCGTTTGAAGTGGTCTGGAAAAGGGAGAAATGCTTTCAGCGTTGCTTTTGTTGAACAACAAAAGGGGAAAGGCTGTAGGAAATTAATGCATATTATGATACCTGTCTGACAAATTATTTTGATGCGTGATAAAGTAGAGGATCGAGCTGAATGATCACTCTTAAATTTAACATTGCTGCGAGAAAACAGACAGAAAAACTGCTAACTTCCCCTCAGAAAGCCAGTTTCACACCAGGAAGAACTAAAAAAGAACTGATTAAATGCGGAAAGGGGCCGGGTGAATCGAGAAGGATAATTTGTTCCCCGTCTTTTTTTTTGTTGTTGTTGTTTTTTATCAATTTGTGCTAGTTTTTGTAATTGTGTAGTGGTTTTGAGATAAAGTCACTATTTTTACACATGGTGTACAACGAGGTCATCATCTGTTTACACTAAACACACACACACACACACACACACACATATATATATATATATATATAGATCTATATAAAAAAAACAGCAATGAAAAGAATTCACTACTGCGGGGAAGAAATGCCCAGACCTGAAAAAATTACATGTGAAAGATAGTTCTTTTTGCTACTATGTCTATTCCTTTGACATGAAAGCGAAGTATCGTAATTTTGTAATAAATGAAAATAGGCCTAAAAATATCGAATAATGCTTTCTCCTCAGCAATGATGGCCTCCCCCTTGCCTTTGTTTTGTTTCGACTTTAAACTTCCGGTTGCGTTTCAAAGTTTGAAGGCATGAGTTTCTGTGCCGTCTGCCTTATGCACGGGCCATGCGGGTGTTACTGTGCCAGTTGTGAGTTTTTTTCCTACCTAATCTGTGTGCCAATTGTTCATGTTGCTTTCTACCTTATTCCACATTGCAACCAGTTCTTTGAACGGGTCCTTACACTAGTATATATATATATATACTAGCTGAGGCCCCCGGTCCTGCCCGGGATAAATCGGTTTGAATATTGGTTTCAGTTCTGGGTGGTTATCATGGACCTGCTTCACCTGTCCTGTTCCTATTTGTTTATTTTATTTTTGTTTGTTTGTTTTTAATTACATCATACTGCTCTGCCTTTGTGAGTTGACACATCCCGTACAACAGCATGATTTGCGCAGGGGTTAGTGTGTTTGATAGTGAATACATCGCAGGAAATGATAACGAAACCTTAAAATGGCGAACCATGACTCGAAATGGATGTAAATGATGGCGAAACAATAAATTTCCAATAAAAAAAAAACTACACCGATTTGAGACTTCTATTAAAAACTGTGTACCCTTACATCCATTCTGATGTACCATATAAAATTTGAAGACTGAGTGTTCAGTGGTTCAGAAGCCTTTTGCAACGAAAAATCTCAAGTCCACAAATATATATAGTATAGATATACATTGCGAAGTTGGTCGGTTTGTGCCCGAGATAAGACTTTTTTTTTTTTTTTGTCTGTTTTCTTTTCGGGATTTTCTTGTCCGTATAATTTGATGATATGTCACACATGCTCAAACCAGCTACCCAACCTCCATGAATCCACTTGTCTCAAGTTGCATTCTATAGGAAGGCGTTACCTTAACACGCTGTAGCACGCATACTATTGCCCGCAAAATGTGACCTAATCTGCTTGAAAAGGTGAGGACTCGTCACCAAATCTCCCACAGCTTCTAACCTGGGCGATTTCTCCCCTCAACACCGTAGGGGGATGACGGGGATAATTACAGGTCGGTGTCGGGTGTCCAGTGTATTCGCTTCTCTCACCAACCATGTACAATGTGGCCCGTCAAAAAGAACACCCGTGGCTTCACAATGTCTGTTTTGCAGAGGGTGCGGGGAAAAAATATACGAGTCAGGGGAGCTAAATGATGTTCATTAGCAACCAAACTGTAGTCGGATCATTTTTTCTTCGTCTCCCGGTCGTCATTTTCCCAGATTCCCAGTTTTTTACTCCCTGGGAATCGGACACTGTGGTTGCTGCAATGGCAATAATTGCAACGTGATGGATTAAAAAAAAACACACACACAAAAAGATAGCTCTTTAATCCCGGGAAATTTGCAGAGAATTATAAAAAGCATTGCTTCCTTATCTCCCGAATAATATTCTGATAAAGGTTTATGGAGCGCTCATAGCATGGCGGCGTGTGAGTTCAAGATATCAAAAACTCGCGTGCGAGACAGACAGTCATCAGCGGTGAAATACGAGGGAAAGTCTTAATAAGCTTCAAATGTGAAGTACTCACTGACCACAGAGCTTTTCAAGTAAATATCTGACGACCATTTTTTTTTTTTTCATTTAATTCCTTGATTAGATTTGACTCGCCCAAAACTCACTAAAGCTCGGCGCGTATCTGCAGACAAGTTGAGTCTCACCAGCGAGTATGTATATAGAGAGAGATGTTTCACTATTGGTCGATTTGCATTGCGAGACACGGGAGGTTCTGCGAAACCATTGTTAGCAAGGAGCGCAAAGTAGGTCGCTGCGGTAACCAATCAATACCCGTTTGTGCATTTCCACGGGGCGTAAGAGCTTACAAACGACTCTAAATAGTTTCAATCAGCCCAAAAATATTAACAAACTACATTAAACAGATATGCACACTATCTTTAGTGAAGAAGGTCTTTTTCAATTCTTCATTTTCTTGTTTACTTCAGCGACCTAGTTTCTCGATTTGGCGGAAGTGAGATCTCTCTATAAATCTATACTCTCTGGTCTCACTGAAAGTCAATGTCGTGACGTCACCATCCAACCAGTCAGCCAATCAATCTCGGCTAGGGTGCGCTTAGGATGATCCTCTCCAGCTCAGAATGTCACACACAAAACAATATTGAGGCATAAAAATGTTATCGTTCTCACGTTTAATATAGAACGTTATCTTCCATATCCACTCCATTTTCTTCCCAAACTAAACAGAATTGTTCACGAGTACTCGAGTGTGGTGATGTAAAGACACGACAGGGTCTCCTGAAATTACAATTACTTTACCATTCAGCTTTTTAAAAGAGTTTGTTTTCTGTCCATCCCTGGGATCTGGCGGGTTTATCAAACATGGCTCTTGTCTATTCGTTTATTTCTTGTTGTTGTTGTTTTAGAACTACAAGTATTTTCTTATCAATTTTCTTCTGCCTGGTCATAAGCACAACATAGTTAGTTTTGTGCCACATGTAACTACATCAAAATCACAGCTGAAGTTTTCAGTGTCTCAAGTCCCACGCCACAAGATGCTGCCACCGTCTACGTGAACTCCTAAAATCGAAAACTTTGTGTGTGTGTGTGTGTGTGTGTGTGTGTGTGGCATTTTTTTTTTTATGAAACGTATCCTCGAATCACATGATGTAGGCTTATGCGGTAGACATTAAAAGTATGAAAAGACCAGGGGAGAATAATTATCCTTTCTGCACCCCTCAGCTCCATCAAAGATTAGGCAAGCTTTTAAGAACAAACAGAATTGGCCTGTAATTTTAAATAAACGGGTCTATAAGTTTTCGCTATCAGCTCACTTGCCTGGTTGGCATTCTTGGGAGTAAAACAGCAATAACATGGCAATATTATTTCACCACACGTGAATCTGAGAATGCTCTAAGAGACTTTAGAAAACTATTATCTGATGCTTAACCATAATCATACTTAGCCGAGGGAAAAGTTAGGATTTTCAGTTTTGTCCCGCAATGTAACTCCTGGACAATAATTCCTCAAACACTTCTGCCTCCCTTTGTTCCCACCGCCACAACTTGATAGGTGACAAAATATAGCACTTCATCTCAGTGAAATAATAAAAATGAGGATACTGAACAGCGGTTCTCAACCAGGTAAAGTTACCCAAAGCAATTCCTAGCTTTTTACGTCCCATTGACCCCTGGCAACTGTTCGACAGTAAATTAACCCCCCCCCCCCCATTCTGTTTTGTTCAGTACTTTACACGCCTACCCGTAGTAAAGCAACCAACAACGGGGAACTCTTAAGGGATATTGTTGGGGGACCGTAGCCTACTTACAAAGCTAAACAGAGAAAATACTGAGTTGCCGTCACTATTCAACTTACAAGGTAAAAAAACCACGGTGCCCCAGCAACATTCAATCCTAAAATAGAGTCTAGTGCAATAAGATAAGACAAAATAAGATAAGATATCCAGTTCTCAGGTAATTTATTGTCACAGCACTAGTAACAGTATAACAGTAAATGCAATATCTAAGGCATCTCTCCTCCTCTCCTGTATCCCGTAGTCTTGTGAATTGTTTGGGACGCCACAAGTCATCTGGTAACCAGCATCCTCCAATCCTCTCGGTTTTCTGACCTCCTGATTGTATCGCTCAACCTCAAGCTCGTCCATGCTGGGATATTGTCCTCCCATCTCTTCCTCTATCTGCCTCTCCTTCTCCCTCCTTGCACTGTGCCTTGCAGGAATGTCTTGGCAAGTATATCTAAGGCATACATGTCTTTAAAGCATACCGCACACACGCACATTGCTCATACAGCATTACCAGCAAATAAGAACATTGCTCACACACACAAGCTGTTAGAACAATCCATTAGGAAAACTAACAACAGCATATCACATAAGGAAACACTCCTACTTCGCATGGGGGGTGGCAAAGCAGATATTGTTTATAACTTTGTAATTTTTAAGTTCATGTAACAACAATAATAATGGTGCATACCATTCTTATTTCTCCTGTTCATGAACAACTAAAGAAAACAGATACCTACATACCAGAATAAGTTTTTTTTTTTATATATATATACAGAATCAGCAAAATCAGGAAAATTTACCTCCTGGGTTAACGTTAGCTCAGGTTGAGAGCCGCTGTTCCATATCCTCATTTTTATATTTCTCTGAGATAAAGTGCTATATTTTGTCACCTACCAGGTTGTGGCGGTCGGGACAAAGGGAGGCAACAAGTGTTTGAGGAATTATCATCGAGGACATTCAAGGGAGAGCACACCGAAGGGGATTCACTCCCTTCTCTTTCTGAAACACGCGCAATATGATCATTACCCGCGTCACATCAGGTGTGGAAGCCAACCGGCTTCCTGTGGATAAGCTCTGGATATACGGGGATGTCCACTCAGTGTCCATTCTCTTCATGTCAAGCCGACAAGTGGCCGAAGACGTTTTTGGTCATCCCAGTGGTCACGCTGAGATTCCCTCACTAATGTTGACACATTTGCCAAGTTGATCATTACTTGCCCGTTGCAGGTGAAAATTCTGACCAGTGCAAAGCAACTGACCATTGTTTGGGTGTAGTGTCCATATTCCTGTGTAATTCACATCGATTACACCATTTCCCCGCCGGCGTAGCCACTTTTACCCCCCCCCCCCAAAAAAAAATTGCAGGCGAGATCAGAGAACAATCAGATACTACACTGCCGCATTATGGAAAGGCTGTGTTAATGGACCGTAGCATTTTGCACAGTAAGCTCTATATGAGCAGTGAACACAACACTGTACTTCCCCTGTTCGAATTTGTAATTAGGCCACGGTTCTCTAACAACAGCGACCTTATGGAGAACGACTACACACGCTAAAAACCAAATTTTACAGAAAAAGGCAAAATAACATTTCTGGTTGCGTCCTGGTTTATTAGCTGTTCAATTTCCGTTTTCTGGTGGTTAAAGGAAATATTAGTCATACAAAATGAAAAGCCAGACAAGAAAGATAGCTCAATTTATATTTCAAGCTATGAAATGATGTTAAAATGTGAATTTGACCTGGATTGGAGTATAACAAATGTCATAAATGTCTTTTTTTCCATTACACAGTACCGCAGAGGCTCACGCTGACTTTCTTTTGCCACGTCCTTTGATGCTCTTCAATTTAAAGCTACAAAATAAACACACTTGATCTGCCAGGAGTGGCCACGTATACATCGGGATCGGCTCGCTTCTTATTGAGCAATACTATTTATTTTGCTATTTCTGTCCCGGGTTTTTCCCCCCAAGTTGAAATAGTAATTATATAGAATAACTAGCTGAGGTCCCCGGCCCTGCCCGGGATAATTCGGTTTGAATATTGGTTTCAGTTCTGGGTGGTTATTATAGACCTGCTTCATCTGGCCTGTTCCTATTTGTTTATTTTATTTTTGTTTGTTTGTTTTTAAACAAACTCTGCCTTTGTGAGTTGACACCCTGCGCATCCCGTACAACAGCAACCTGGCAAACCTATTTGGAAATGTTGAAAATGGTGTTTTAAAAAGATGATTGGAACTGGTAACAAAACAAATGACTTCATAAATTCAGTTTGTACATTTCCGCACATTATATCTTCATAATGAATGTGTAAAAACCTAGTAGATTTTTTAACTAATGAGCACAGAAATTTTGAACTTTCTACGTTTAGCCGTTTTTCTATGCATAGGGAAGGACCGCTCCAAGTTGTCCAAATATATATATAGATTGGGGGTTTTTGTTATGTTTTGTTTGTTTCTGAAACACTGATGTATTAGTTTGTGGTGGGCATTGAAATATTAACTTTCACAGTTGGCTGAACACTGAAATTAGAGTTTGCCGGACTTTCTCTCTCAGTCCTGGAGATTTTTTTTTTCTTTATTTTACCTTGAGTCTGGGATGTTCAATGGATATAACGACAAACGCATATTATGCTCTGTCCGATAGCTCGTCTTGTCCCTATAGCAGAAATTCCAAACTGGTTACCATGACATATCGGATTTCCCATGCTAGGTGTGGCTTTCCGTTACAGGAATTTTGAGTTTATTTGCTGGTTTTAAACTGAAATTTTCCTATGCAAAGAGGTAAACACAAACTTTGTAAATGGAGAATAGAGTCTCCTTGATTAAAGTCTGGAATACATTAATGTCGGTGATACATTAGTGCCATCTTCTGCATCTTGTTTATTTCAAGCATTAGGATTCCTGCAATTTATTATCTTGATGCATGATATATATTGGAATTTATACCTCGTTTTTGTTATCGAAAGGCACTACATATCAAAGTTTGAGGTGGGGGGGGGGGGCAGAAAAAAGAAAGAGTAAAGAAAGATCAGACAGATATCATTTCATTTGCACCTCTAGCCTTCATTCGTTCAGCCACTCTCTCTCTATCCTTTGTCTTCACTAGCTCTTTTTTTTTTCATTCTTTAAATGGCAACAATTTAACGCCACTGACTCTGGATTTCCCCTGGTGTGGGCTTTGGAGATAGTCACTTCTCTTTCTCTCTCTGTGTGTGTGTCTCAGTGGCGTTTGCTTGACACCGGATTGTTAGGTGGACACATGGTGACAGAGGTCAATTGACCAAAGTGACCAGTAATTATGTTCAGGGGCGGATCAGATAGAACTGAGGAAGGGGGGGGGGATGGGCAGGAGTTACTTGATATTGTGTCAGCGAGCTGCATGGTAACTATGTTCTTTGTGTAGGCTACTGCTCTCCCCTGATCATGTAAAAATATAATTTGGAGATTGAAACACCTGATAGCCAGATCAGTATGTATAGATAAGTATTGAGGGAAAATCGATTCTACCGTCACTGCCATGATTTAGACACACTCTTACAGCGAGAGCAGTTGGTGGCAGATCATAATATGCATTTAGATCTTTACAATTCCTAATGGTTGGATGAAATGTGATGGTCGGCCTCCTGGAGACGAAAAACAGAAAGATATGAATCAAATCTGAAGATTACACAGTTGCAGGTTGCAATGTTGTAAAATTTCTCGATTATCGGTACAGATATTGGTGCGTAATGCAGATGTTGGGATATCCTAGTTGTTACAGGTATCTTCAATATTAACATTACTGTCTATTACCGTCGGTCGGAATCTGTTCCTATTGCATTGACAAGTGCCAGCGAACACACACGTCATAAAATGTGATATGCAAATAAACAGAACGTAATGATACATGATCTAGCAATATTCACACGTAAACATATCTCACCATGTTCTCCTCGACTAATGGTAATCGCTTTCAGTTTATTCAGAATTTTCAGAAAAAGAACAAAAAAACAAAACAAAACAACGACATACACACATAAAAGAGAAGAAGAAGAAGAAAGGATGGCGATGGGTAAGAATGAAAAGAATGCATGACAAATTTTGCTCGGTCTAGCATTTTTTGTGATCGATTTTGTTTACCCGGTTGGACTTTACATGCCAATACTTGTACCATAATGTAACTGAAGGAGACTTGCCAGTTGTCAAAGTTCCGGTTGATGTTACTCGTGAAGTGAGGACATTCTCGAACTGGGGTCCGGTCTCTGCCCCTGCTCGATTTTTGACATTGTCTATAACCGGGGGTTGAAGGTGATAGTTAGAGATGAGCGGTCTGTGGGAGGCACTTGTAAAATGGCAGAGTGAAGGCTGAAAATGTGTGCCCATGACAAAGGTAGGCTGGACAGGTGTCAGGAGGGAGTGGGCGTGAAAGGGCGGGGTCCAGGCTTGAAAAATGGCAACATTCGGGGATGAATAGTAATTATTTCTCTGGGCAAGACAATGATAAGCAGAAAAGAGTGTGTGTGTGTGTGCAATTTGAGGTGTTCGAGAAGGGAGCCAGTTTTTGGATGGGGAAGAACGGCTCATAGAATGTTGCTTTTGGAATAGTCGTCGAGAGTAGAGGCATGATGTAGAGGCGCAGTTTACAGTGGCGGGCCTACATATTGGGAACCCTGAAACTTGAAATGTTTTTGGGTCCCTTCGCAACCAGCAACAATAGGGCAACATTCAAAATTCACTTATTAAAAGAAGTTTCTTCAGGGCTCATATAGGATTAGGAGCTCTGTAACTTAAGTTTCATTCATTTCGCAGTAGATCCCCAGCTGTCAGTTTACACAATAAACAAATTTAGACGTTCTGGCCAACTCGGCAAGTGATCTATTCCTTTGTCATTCTATAGATGTAGTCTCTTCGTTGTTTTGCAGCGGGAGAAAATTTTGTTTCGGCCACAGAGGAAATGTATTTTCTTGTCATGACTTAAAGCCAAAACCACTTCTGGTCTTCTTGTTTTTCTAAGAAAACTCTACAAAATTTAAAGACAAGAACAGCAACAATAAACCAAGCCCTCCATGGGGTTAAGCTGAACGGAAAGAAGAAATATGTCAAATTTCAAGAGCCAAACTGCATGGAAGTTAAGTTATTCACAAAACGCTTTTTTATGATATAATCCTGACAGTTTCAACTTCCTGAACACTATCATGAATTAATATTGGACTCTGATGTATACCACAAGCACACCATTAAGCAGTTACTATAAACAGATAATTCACTATTAAGCCTGGTAAATTCCTATCTATTTAAACAAACTTTTATCTGTTCAGAGCTCAGTGTCATCTCAATGAACGGATACAGTCTAATAATGTCAAAGAAATCAGTTATAGCCGCGTAAATGTTTAGAATTTTTTGGACAATAAATTTTAAGTGCTTGTCTAAAAGATAGTTTAATGTGCTTGCATCAAGCACAGACAATCAAGGGTGATTTTCATTTACCGAAACATCAAAAACCATGGCATTGTTAATTATCGCTCATGGGTTGGCAGTCACATGATTGAATCAAGTGCCATCACCCGAGCCTGAGGCCGTGGGTATCCATCCACTGTTCAATCACAAATGTTGTCGTGTAATTAGTCGCTTCGTTAGTGGAGAACATTCGTACAAACAGCACGTCCCTGGCTGGTCTGCGTTTTTCCCTTGCCCTTGCAGCTACAGATTGTTTGCGTTTTCCATCCATTTTCCTGGAAGAGATGTGGGCTAGGGACCTTTGGTTCAGCTGAGTGCTGGGAGAGGGTGAGAGCAAGGCTGGAAATGGTGAAATATGGCAGCTATTTTCGTCATTTATATAGGGTAGTGAGGGAGGGGCACTCACTCGCTCACTCACTCATTCTGTCTCTGTCTGTCTGTCTGTCTGCCTGTTTCTAGTCTCTCTCTTTCCCTCTGCCCCCTCTCTCTGTCCCGTCTATTTCTCCCCCCCCCCTCTCTCTCTTTCTGTCCCTCTCTCTCTATCTCTCTGTCTTTCTCTCTCTATCTCGCTGTCTCTCTCTCTCTCTCTCTCTCTCTCTCTCTCTCTCTCACTCTCTCTCTCTCTCTCTCTCTCACTCTCTCTCTCTCTCTCTCTATCTCTCACCTATTCACCTATTCACACACAGATCTAAATGTTCCGTCTCAAACGGGTTCGAAAGCTAATCGGCCAGTTAAGGGACACATTACGTGTCTGGATTTCAGATCTCGTTGTGTAAATTAATTAACTGACCCATTTTCCAATCTGTTTTTAGTTCCGTTGTCTCAACAGAATACTCGTACATCATTTATGAAATAATAACATGAAGACTTACGAGAAATGCATTTCAAGTCGACAATGAAATGAACTTCAGCGTTAATATGGATTCATGACCTCCTGGAACTTCCTTTTGTTTACAGTTTTTGTTTTTCTGCAATGTCGACATATCATTCTCATTCGGTAATCTTTCTTTTCTTTATCACGAGTTATAGATTTCATTCATATTTATTGGATTGAGTCAGTATTTTAAGGAGGGGGGGGGGGTAGGGATATGTATGTGGTTTGTTGATTGTTACAGAAGGAGACTGACAATAGGGATAATTAGTTTATTATAGTTGATCCCTCTCGGTATCCCTGTGTCTCGGGGGTGTACTCAGTTATTGCCTCCTGGAGTTATTAACAATGAGTTTCCTTGTCTTGAAATACGCAGAAATTATGAGTATATCGTGTGTTTCACAAGTGTCTTGAACAACGGGCAGGAAACATTATCTAGTTTTATTTATAACTAGCCAACCCTTGGAAGAGAATCTTGCAAAGTCTTTGAATCCACTAAATGGCTGGAACACAGGAAAAATGGAACATTTCTACAAAACACGGACAGGAAAAGCTGGGGATGTTAGGCTTTAAAACACGGGGTGGAAAAGGCACTGCTAAACATCGAGTTAAAGTTCAAGTTTAGTTTATTGTAGGCCTGACGGCCAATTCAAAATACACCGAAGAATCATGTAAACAATCTTTGAAAGCACAAAAAACAAACAAATAAACAAATAAAACGCACGGTCATTCACTGTCTCCGCTCCCTGCTGCCTGCTACAATTTATAAACTTATTTACTATAGCATACAACAAAATACAACTTGTAATTGCCAGCAACAGTCATCATTTTTCACCACCCCCTCCCGCCCCCCCGCCCCCCTGCACCCCCAACCGATCTTTCCTCACCTTCATCTGTTGTGAATTTACTATAATTGAAGACATCACTATAATTTATTTTTCATACAAAGAAGAATTCATTTTTCAGACATCGAAAATTGTCCTCGCTGAACGTTATACTCACGATTTCATATTATCCATTGCATACTGCATTAATTTAACCCTCATAGCCCAGACATAAAGTTTCTTGTCCGAAAGTTTTGAAACCTACAAAATTTAATTAAAATGAACGAAAAGAGAAAGTAAGAAAGAAGGAAAGACTATCTCATTAGGTAAAATAATTCAGGGAGAGGTTGGATATTGTTCAAAATGTAAAACATTTGGCACTGAGGGAGGTTTTCCAAGTATGGTATCCTGGGCACCAAAGGGTTAAAAAAAAGTTACGTGAAAACTTTATATAAGTGCAAATGTCAAGGGTCGGCATCCCGTTAAAACCAAGATCTCTAACCTTCATACTCTAGGTTTTGTGATTGTCTCCAAGTTCTCAGGCGTACATTTCGCAACTTAATCATATTTATATACATGTCATTACAGAATCATTGAATTAACTATCTTAAGTAATGTGTCCTACTACATTGGAGTACGAGTATATATTAAATTTGCCTTCCACGCCAAGAAGTTTGATAATTTAATTTAATTTAATGGTCTTTGCTCTTGTGTGGAAAATATGAAATAACATTCTTGTTTATAATTATTATGATGTCCTAGTTATTTACGAATATTTATGCTCACTGATGTCCCAAACTACCCACTGTTTGTAGTGCTCGTACCAAAAGATTACTTGGTTAGAACATCGTTTTTATTCAGTAATGTAAGATCTCTCTGGTTGACAAAGCGGTAAAATGAAATGTCCCTGCGTCAGATATTATTATACAAAACAACCATAAAAAATTACATAGTTTGTTTAGTTTTGTTTTTAATGAATTAAGTCAAGGATTGATTTTCGTTCGGTTTCTATAACAGTGTCACGAGCAGGTGAGCTGGGATCAGTAGTTACGGGGGAAGGGGATCGAGTAAAGTTAACCCACGGCCCACGGGTAATGAAAAGCGTGCATGTTGTGAGTGGGGGGGGGGGGGTCTGCATGAGGCGAGAGCGCTGTATTACTATCACTGCAAGTTAGAAGGTCCCAGGGGACGGACGTGAGTGAGAACAGTCGGGAGATTGTGATAGTGTTTTCCAGTGATGACTGGTAGGTGGAACGACGATTGATAATTATGATTGATGTATTATATTCGTCTACGACCATGATGTAAATAAGTATATGTGAGGAATGTGGAAGTCCTTGATACTGTATATAGCAATGTGCGCCATGAGCGATAGATGGAAGTTAGCTTCATGGATTTGTAGCGAGAGTGAGTAGGGTGTAATACGGTGGAGGTGTTACCGTAAGATGTTTGGTGAGTGAAATGTGAACTATTGTGTGTACGCTTCATGAGTTGTAATGAGGGGTGAAGTGATTAGAAATGGTATGGTATTATACCAATGTAATGTTATTTTTGTAGGTGCCGGGGTCGGGCCGAAGAGCGCCGCCTACGGTGAGCACAGGGGATAGGCCAGCATAGGGCCGAAGGCCACACATAGGCCAGGAGTGAAGCTGTCGGTGCAGGACAGTAGAGGCACATGAGTCGTGGCAGTCTGGCCACAGACAGGGATGTATATATGATCGTGAATGTGCTATTAAGATGTATTACTGTGACATGGATGTATTACTGTGCGAATGAGATATTCATGTGAATTGAAGTATTAACGTGCTATGGCCACGTGAAGTGTATAGGAGGCTAAGGTGTATTGCCATAGGGAGGCGCTTTTGAGAGACTGTGGTGTGAAAGAATACTAGTGTGTCATTAAGACCCTGAGTGGAGAGGCTGAGGCCGAGGTGTCTTTAGAAGTAATTACCGGGTTGTGGACCCGAGGAAGTGTGCTTACGGAAGAGGGCCGTGGACGGCAGTTAACTTGAAGGATATAATGTATGTATGTAATTGCACTGTTATCCTTATCTTTATATTTATGTTTAATAAATGTGTGAGTCTGATGGGTTGTTCTGTTAAGTGTTATACTTGTTCGTTCGTGATTGTTGTCCTGTTATAACCATCGCATCTCCCAGTCTGGGATTTGTGACCAACAGTATGCTATTAGTTTCCTTTTAGTATTCATCTGAGATACCGTATTTCGTGACTTTACGATGAAAAAAAAGTCAGTTGAGTTAGTTTCTGGTTCTTGCTTTTTTTTCCTACTCTTTTGATTGCAAGACTAGAGCTAGAGTGAGGCATTTGTCCTGCTGTGTTTGGTTGTCTAGGGTTTATAATCGGGTGCTCATTCAGTTTCTACGTGATTTCATTTTGACTTTGGGCATGGGATACATAGGACACGTCCATCCATCTATCCATTCACTTATCCATCCATTAATCCATCCACCCATCATCCATCCATCCACTCATCTATCCGTTCATCCGTTCGTCCTTCCCTGTTCATCCATCCGTCCATCTATCGGTCCATCCTTCCATTCATTCGTCCATTCATTCATCCAACCATCCATCCATCCATCCATCCATCCATCCATCCATCCATCCATCGGTCCATCCTTCCATTCATTCGTCCATTCATTCATCCAACCATCCATCCATCCATCCATCCATCCATCCATCCATCGGTCCATTCTTCCATTCATTCGTCCATCCATCCATCCAACCAACCAACCATCCATCCATCCTACCACCTATATATCCATCTATCCATCCATTTAAACTTTGAATGTATTGTACACCAAAGCACACATTTTTTGACCTGCTCTACCTTTGTGAAAAGTGTGTGCCGAGGTGCAAAATTTAAGTTTTAAGTTGAATGTAAACGAGCACGAGAAACAATTTCGACAGCCTTAGATTTACACGACAGAGATTTTGTTTGATCGTAGACGAGGGAATCGGTGAGGGAGAGTTGATGTGAGGGTAAAGGGAGGTGGAGGTGGGGGGGGGGGGGAGATTGACTAACGATTCTCTTACTCCACGCGCCGGCATTACGCTGTCTTTCAGCTTTTTCCAGGGATTTCCACATTGTCGAACACAGATGGAAATTGAGAAATGGAAAATTCATTACTGCTTGTACCACGCTTAAGTCCAATCCAAACCACTATTAGTCCTATTTGTCTGCAGCATTAGCCTGCCCAAATGCTCTGTTGAGCTCTTTCACTTCCAGAGATCAGGAACTACGAGGGCCATTTCCGGCGATTCGCGCATGCTCCGTGACCGTGTAACTACCACTTCCGCTGGAGCTCCTAATACTCAAAGCTCCCCTGACTCTCTGGCTTGAAAGAGCGACTTCCTCAGCTTTCCAGCCATGTTGGAATGGACCCAAAAAAGTTCCAGTGTTTTTCTCTTATAACCCAGTACATGTACAACGAAAAGTAAATGGCTTCACAAAATTGCTGCAGTCGTTATACGTTTGTACCCCTTCTTTTAGTTTATTTAATTTGTGTTTTAGGTCTTTATTTTAGGAGGTTCGCTGCTCTAGGTATTTACATCTCACTTTTCTTGTTTTAATTGTTTAAATTCTTTTTTCTGTGTGTTTATGTGGCAGGGATTAGCTGTTGCTGTTTTTTTTTAGAATTTTTACTCCGGACAAGGCCCCGTTCGGCCTGTTCTGCTGGATTTTCAACTTCAACGTGGCAGCATGCACGAGAGCCCTCGTAGATTTTTGGTCCTTATCCGAGAAGACTAGGTGCTCCATCCTATCTACATAGCATCAGGGACAGGAATTCTCCCCTCCCTCCTCAAAAAAGGGATCGAACCCGGTACCTTCGGCATGAGAAGCGAGTACCTGGCATCTTGACCGTCGTGTCAACGTTTTTACATTGTATTCATGGCTTTCTCTTCAGCCGGTATCTGGCCGTGTTGAACAAAAAGTGTTCTCTTAAAGTGTAATGTGCTCACCATCAGAACATTAACTACAACAACGTACTATAATGACACTGATTCGGTCCTCTTTCTTTCTTACCTATTTCTTTCTTTCTCTTTCTTTCTTCCTTCCGTTCATTCTTTCTTTCTTTCGTCGTTTACAATTTCTTTTCTTTTTCATTCTTTCTTTCTAAGGTCTTTCTTCCATAATTTCCAATTTCTTAGTTCTAGCATTCTAATTTCTTCTTTTTTTCCTTCTTTCCTTCTTTCTTTCTTCCTTTCTTTCTTTTCTTTTCTAACTTTCTTTCATTTTCGTTCGTTTTAATAATTTTCGTTCTTTTCTTTCTTTTCTAAATTTATTTCTTATTCCTTCTTTTTAATAATTTTCTTTCTTTCTTTTTCTATCTGTCTTTCTTTCTTACTTTCTTTGGTGTTTCTTTTTTTCTTTCTTTTTTTTTCATTTTATCTTAAATCTGTTCTATTTCAATAAAAATAATGCAAGTGTAAACCCACGCCTGCCTTAAGTTTATATTCACTTGAGACGCCTCCTCGTCTTCCTCTTTCCTCAGCACTCCATATTTTGTTTGTTTATTTCTCCAGGAAGAGGAAGGTTTGAACACCATGTACTAACTGCAAGATGTGATGGAAAGAAGCACAATTCCTGTCCCTGATCTTATGGTAGGTAGGATCGAGCGCCTAGTCTTCTCGGATACGGACGAAAACTTCGGAGGGACCGTGTACATGTTGTGCACGTTAAAGATACCTTGGCAGTTGAAATTCCAGAAGAGCAGGCCGAACAAGGCTGCTGCCCTGGCAAAATTCTATTAAAAAAAAAAAAAAGAAAGTAAGCTTAATCCCTACCACAAAAACACACAGAAGCAAGAACAAGAAAAAATGAGGTGTAAACGCCAAAAGCAGCGAACCTCATAAAAAATAAGACAAACACACAAAATTGATATTGTACAGTAATTATGTTTTATCCTCTTATGCCTTCAAATATTCATTATTTTCGTCCTCAGTGAACTGACTGAAACCGGGTTATTATGGACAGATAATGGCTCTGTCAGGAAGTTTGATTTACGAATATTTTCAACGTTCTCAAAAAGTGATTTCCCTTTTAACTGTTGACAGTGTTGCTAAGGAAACAGCAGGTGACTGCAGTGCGTTCTCCTGTTTTGTATACTTATCGTTTCCTCCATGTTATCATGGATATTGCTGGAATTATGAGTGAGTGAGTGAGTGAGTGAATGAGTGAGTAAGTGAGTGAGTGAGTGAGTGAGTGAATGAGTGAATGAGTGAGTAAGTGAGTGAATGAGTGACTGAGTGAATGAGTAAGTGAGTGAGTGAGTGAATGAATGAGTGAGTGAGTGAGTGAGTGAGTGAGTGAGTGAGTGAGTGAGTGAGTGAGTGAGTGAGTGAGTGAGTGAGTGAAAATGAGTGAGTGAGTGAGTGAATGAGTGAGTGAATGAGTGAATGAGTGAGTGAATGAGTGAATGAGTAAGTGAGTGAGTAAGTGAATGAATGAGTGAGTGAATGAGTGAGTGAGTGCAGTGAATGAGTGAGTGAATGAGTGAATGAGTGAGTGAGTGAGTGAATGAATGAGTGAGTGAATGAGTGAGTGAGTGCAGTGAATGAGTGAGTGAATGAGTGAGTGAGTGAGTGAGTGAGTGAGTGAGTGAGTGAGTGAGTGAGTGAGTGAGTGAGTGAGTGAGTGAGTGAGTGAGTGAATGAGTGAGTGAGTGAACGAATGAGTGAGTGAATGAGTAAGTGAGTGCAGTGAGTGAGTGAGTGAGTGAGTGAGTGAGTGAGTGAGTGAGTGAGTGAGTGAATAAGTGAGTGAGTGAGAAGAATGCCACAGTATGTAGAACAATGACATTTTACAGTTAGGAAAAAAAAAATCAATGGAGTTGGGTGACCAGTCTTGTTTTTGAATTCCTCTAACCTTTGTTTGAAAGATAAAGAAAGAGAAAAGTGGGGAGGAGCCGTGGCGGGGGGGGGGTCGTGGCGGGGGGGGGGGGCACTAAATATGATTTTTTCATGCTTAGTTAGGCATTTTGTGTGGCACTTTTGGCCAGAAAGGGCCAACACCGTGTGACTGTCTGAAAATAAAGCTAATTTGCCACCGGTGACTTTTTTCTCCATCCCCAGACTAATCAGCGCCCGTCTTTTGTATCCAGTTCCCTCTTTCTCCCCCCCCCCCTGTGTGCCTTCCAGCGATATGCCCTGCTCCGACGTGGTTTAGAGAAGATACACCCGGAAAAATTTGCCTCCAGTCTTTTCGCAACTGCATGATGCCCCCCGTTTCTCTCTGTGTTGAAAAAAAGTTGCCAGTTTTTACAACAATGTCAAGATAAGATAAACAATGGGCGTCATCTACAACGGAAAGGAGGAGAGGAAAAAAAGAGGAGGGGTGAAAAAAAAGCTCTCGAATGAGCACTAGGATATAGGAGTGTCTGATCCTCAGGCGAAATTGTTCGCTGGGGTCGTTAACTAGGTGGTCTTTTCGGCCAAAAGTCGGGTTTACGATAAAAAGGACATCCGCTCTGACACAGCCCTGACTGGTGTAGGGAGGAGGTTGGAATAGAAAGCCTGGCCGTGTTAATTAGTCCTAATGTATTTGAAGAGCTCTGTCACCAGCCTTTGGCCTCCGAGAAAACGTCTTCTCCCCAACGCTTCATTTGCGAGCAGTTCCCGGCGCTCTTCCTGTCTCTCTTTGATTCTTGAAGGCATTTTTCCTCAGCGCCACTTGAAGAGCCAAGCACTCGATGAGTAGCTCGGGAGATGGCCTGCTGAAAGGTTTCGTGTGTAAAAGGCCACAAGGTGGCTGTCGAGAAGACGCGCAAAGAGCATCAAGTATAAGAAAGTTCCTGGTAAATCTCTTTGTTGTTTCTCGTTTTTGCCGGCCGCGATAAAAGGTTACAGCAGCGCCATCTTGATATTTCAAGAGCTTATTTTTCTCTGTCTTGCGTGCAAGCTGAGAAAGACTGAAAGACAAAAGCGAAAGAGGAATAAGTGCCGTGGATGAGATCAGGAGGAAAAAGCCCTTCAGAGGTTCATAACTGCAAAAAGTCATTTCCTTCACACTTCTGGAGAGTTCTTTGAGCAGGTTTTTCTTCCCTCGTCTTTTCTGCCGTGTCGATCTCCACCCCACGCTATCCCCACCGCCCACTGCGCTGGCCACACGTTGACATTAACCGTTTCCCGACTTCGCACTGTCTGGAAATGCTCTCAGAAATGTGGACAGTGTCACGATAATGCGACATTTCTTTTGGTTGTTTTTTTGTGGTTATTTTTAACACTCCCATTCGTCTTCCTTCACTCAGTCACTCAGGTTTTTATTCACTCAGTCAGCCATTCGTTCGTTCTCTTCATCGCGCTTAGTCACTCACTTACTTACATAATTATTTAGACACTCCCCCTCACTCGGTTACTCACTTACTCAGCCGGCGCCGTTTCCCATTCATAAGAGCATTTGATTATGGTGCGAGGCTTCTCGGGTTCGAATCTCGCGTATGGCGAGATCCATATTATTTATTTTTCTTACAGCGCTTTTTAAGGCTTTCAATGGTGGGCATTCTGGGGCGATTGGGGGGGGGGGGCTCTTCTTAGATAGATCTTCATTGGGATAAAATTATGTGTAACCCTCCAATACAAAGTAATTCGTTCACTCACTCACCCAACCTCTTTCACTCTTTTGCATGTTGGTTATTTGCCTGGACTCCAGATACCTTGAGAAGCTCTGAATACCAAATATTAATGAAGGACCCAAAACAGACGGCGAAAGGCTCAAAGTGGCCGTTATCGGGCCTATAACTCAAACTCAAACTCAGAACTCAAAGCCAGATACATAACCAGACAAAGATGGATTACACTATTTCTTAACTAGGGAACGAATTAACCCCACGACATCAACGCGTTCTTTCCGTGAACTCGCGAGTCATTTCCGTGAAGTTTTGGTTTACAAATGTCTTGAAGGTTCAGCTCCCTCCTATCTTTCGGAACTTTTGAAAAAACATGAGTCTGATAGATTTTTAAGATCTACTACAGAAAACAAACTGGTTGTTCCCTGGTGTAAAACATCAAATTATGGAGATAGAGCTTTTAGTTGTTTTGGTCCCTGTGTGTGGAATTCTTTACCACAAGAGGTTCGAAATTCTGCCTCTCTAAACATATTTAAAAACAGGTTAAAAACATTTCTTTTTAAAAACTGAATTTTATAGCTTGCTATGGATGTATAAAACTAGTTTGTCTGTGTGTGTGTAAGTTTATTTGAATGTGCTTTTATGATTTTTTACTGTGTACAGCGCCTAGAGCTTTTAATGTTTTAGTCCTGGCGCTATATAAATGTATATATTATTATTATTATTATTAACTCGTATACCTACTTGATTTTATAAGTTTCACAGGACGTGAGTGTATGTCTATGCATGCAGAAATGTGTTTGCCACGCAGCTCACATTTCCATATGTCCAGTGGTTCTAACCAGAAATGCTCACCACCAACCATCGATCCCATACCATTATCAGTCTCATAATCAAAGACCATCACCTTTGGCTTCAGAACAATTTCAAGAGTCAGAGACGCCATTCTCTTTGCACGCTCATCAGAACCTCTGTCATTAGCTATGGAAGGCGAACCTGCATTCCGCATTCATTCAGCCTGAAAATGGCCTGAATAATAAGGTACCCAATATAGCCGCTCCATAAAGCCAGGAGTTATTGTCTGCCCGTGAGAGCTCCGTATGCCCGGGACAATAGTCTCTGCCTCGCCCTGTCAAGCTGCTTTGGAAGTTAGAAGAAGCTGCGATACGAGTATGTGTCCCTAACGGCCGCAAAGGCCCCCTTTGTTGTTGTCGGTCCGTGCTCACAATGCCCTCGATTGTCCTCCCTTATTCCATCTTGCGTGGGTGCCATATGGCAGTGCACGTGAGAATGAGCATGGTCGTAGAACGAGATGAGCGCCGAGCTAGCAAATATTGCAGCCCGTGAGTGGCTCTCCTTAACTTGCTCACGCCTTCACATGGCTGGTCTGTCTCTGGGGAGAGGGAGAGACGAGGAGAATACGAGGGAATGGATGGGGCAGATTGGGGGAGGAAGGAGGGGGGAGTACAAGGGATAACAATGACCTCTCGATATAATGTCAACACGAATGACTCCCTGACAGTTTCCATCTTAAACATTTTCATGCCTTTTGACTGCAGCACATAAAAATAAAAAAAACTGAAATTGAAGGAGTCACTCAAGGATGAGTGAAGCGAGAAAGGTTATATCTTAAATTACAGAAAAATACACCCTCACATTTTGTGTAACATTTGAAAAGAACGGTATAAATCAGAAGAAAATTTTAATGAACTGCAGAAAATGCATTTAATATTTCAATTTCTCATGGTTCAAACAAAATTAGAAAAAATCAAAATGGAAATAAAAATCTGTTAATTCTTTTCTCAAGCACTACAAAGGTTATTGTTTGTTGTTGTTGTTGTTTTTTTACATATACCCTAGGGTGATACTGTGCCTGGTCGCGCGTTTACTACTTACATGCACCCACGCGCACTACAACTGCCTACATTGTATTTCAACTTTCAATATTAAATTTTTTTCTCCGTCGCCGTTGATCACAGACCTGGTGCTGGAGCCGAAATTTCAACATTGTGTTGGATAACAACCCGTTCACTGATCAGATATATTCAGAGGGGGAGGGGGGGGGGCTAAAGGGGAGAATGAGAGAGAGGGAGAAGGGGAGAGAGAGAGGGAGGAGAAAGAGATGGGGAATATATTTTGCAAAGCCCTGTCCTAGCAATTAATAACCAGAAAAATTCTGAAGCCAAATTTTTCTTCACTGCTCTATTTAAACATTTAACTGTACAAGATTTTCAGACCCATGAAGCCAAAGTGTCACTTTTTTGTGGGGGTTTAATACATTTGATTAAATTTCAGTGTAAAGTATTATGTTAATATACATGTTTTGATGTTTACATAGGAGTGGTGCGCGGTTGCTTAAGTGTGTGCGCATGTATGTATGTGAGAGAGAGTGTGGGTGTATGTGATTGTCCGTGTGTGAGTGCACGTGTGAGTGCGTGCATGCACAACTGCAAACATTGGTCAGTGAATGTGTTCGTGTTTCTCTGCCCGGTCTCTGTAGATCTTAGATACAAAAACGTGTGTCTAGGTGTGTCTTTATTAATCCTCCTGTACAAATTCAGTTTTGTTCTGCCGCATAAAGATAAGGACGAAAAACTCGGAAGGCACGTGTGCACGTTGCGCACGTTACAGATACCTTGGCAGTTGGAAATCGAAAAGAGCAGGCCGAATGACGCCGGTGCCCGGGCAAAATTCTAAAAAAAAAATGTAACACCTACCACAAAAACACACAGAAACGAGAACAAGTAAAATAAAAAACGAGAAAAATGAGGTGTAAATGCCAAGAGCAGCGAACCTCCTAAAATAAAGACCTAAATATAATTCTGTTCTCCAATCATTTGAAGCAGTTTCAGTGGAGATGTCTTTGGGATAACAGGACAAGTTAGTGAATGAATCTTTTTCCTTCCCTATTCAGCTCACACTTACTGTAAAACTTCAAATCTAGATGTCTCCATTGTCTTCTTAAAAATATTCTCCCTTACCATTCCCACCTCCTTTGTCCAATCATTTGAAGCGACTTCAGTGGAGATGTCGCTCAGATAGCATGAAAAAAGAAGTGACTTGTTATCTTTGTAGTGATAGGAACGGCTTCAGGAGTAAACAATACGCGGCTAAGCTTCTCAATTATTGATGCGCTTTTGCAGGGAAAATGAATTGGCAGCAAAACCGGGGAATCCCTTGTTGAGGAACAAAATCCGTTTGTTTATTATTTTGCCCGCGTATGACTGGAAAGGGGAAACAATGTTGCAATCAGAGTTATTTCCCTGAAGACCGCACGTATCAATGACGTAGGATAAAGAAGTGGTTAGTAGCGTCAAATGGCGCACTCTCTGGCACGCGGGAGTTCTTTTGTTTAGGCCACGAGCACCGTGCCGATTACTGGGTGCGAAAACAATGTAAAACGAACAGCGTTGAGCACTTTTGGAAATAGATTTGCATGAAAGCAATATTACAACTATTGCACGGCTGCTAATGAGTCACTGCGTAGGGGTTTAAATAAATGTTTGGCACCCCGGCTCAAGCGTGTCACTAGGTTTGAATCAACCTGTCTCCCGTTTAAATCTGTTTGTCTTGATGCTAGCATTGTTATGGGAAGCGTAACAAATGAGCATAACGTGTGTGCTGAATGACTCGGACAAGTTCATAAATGTACATGAGTGTGAGGGGCCTCAATGAACCAGCACTACGCTTGACTGGTGCCAGGACAGCGGTCCCCACTTTCACATGGTTCCCCCTTGTACAGAGACGGAAGTCACTTCAGACTCTTATGATAGCTTTTGTTTGTCATTTCTTCTGTCTTCGTTTTTTTTTTTTTTTTCGCTTCGCTCATTCTCATTCGTCAGAGATCTTCCTTCCTGAGTTTTCAGAATCACTCGTTCCTCTTCGAAGTCATACTGTATACCTTCTCTTCCTTCCTTTTTTCATCTTTATTTTTCTTTCTTTGTTTCATGATTTTTCTGTCTGTATTTCTTTGTTCTTTCTTTTTTTCTTTATCCCTTCTTTCTCTTTCTTTCTTATCTTTTCCCTACTTTCTTTCATCTCTTTCTTTCTGTCTTTCTTTCGTCTTCCTTTCTTCTTTCTTTTCTTCTATATCCTTTTTTCTTTCATTATTCTTTCTTTCTCTCTTTTCTCTTCTTTCTTTCTTTTCTTTATCTTTTTTTTTTCATTTCTTCCTTCCTTTCTTTCTTTCTTTCTCAATTTATATAAAACTGCCATTGAAAAGTCATCCAGTTGAAATTTTGTGCGAGTCCCTTCCCTTTTTCTTTGAATTCTTAAAGACAGAAAGGAAAGGGGGACTACTGTGCAATCATTCGTGAAGTTGTTTTCAGATCTGCATCACCTTTTTTTTTTTTCTGTCTTTCAATCTCGCAATTTCACAAGGAAATGATCCTGGATGATTTACGACTTGCTAAATCTTGGTGCAACCAATCCCAATCAGGGAAAGGTAATCTGAAACCATTGAGAGGAGGAGGTGAATCGGGAACGAGGGAGGTAATTAATAACGCCCGCAAGAGGAAAGTAGGTCAGAGATTTTGCATTTTGGATTTATTACGTAAAGGAGGAAAAAAGAATTGGATGATTTGATTGGTCCAAAACATGTCAAATTGCATTGTCTTTGTTCACGGGCATGCGCAGCAGTGCAAATGAGGGGGAGACTGACATTGGGTTGTATGACTGTCTTTGGTCAGATAATGTGCTACTGAAATGTAAGGAGTAGTATTTAACCTTTGCTGTATGTCGGTAAAAATTATGCATGGCCTACGTTGTGTAGTTCAATCGATACCACGCACCTAAACAGCAATTCATCAGGAAACATCTTTAAAAGTTATGGTGGTTGTCAGACCACCAGAAGGTACGAGTAGGGTTAAATGAAACTTTCTGATTTTAAAACCAAAGTCATGGCGAATCGCTGTACTTTTTGAGATCTGTTTACTTGCCATAGTGAAAGACATATTGGTTGGTGTGTTCTTTTGTTTCGTAAGATTGATACGTCTATGAAATTTTGGTAACCTGTTCAGTCACATAACAATTGTCTCGTGAAAACAAGAACCAGCTAGTAAAAACATGAACTATTTTGTCGTAAGTGTCTGGACATTACAGATACCCGTCCATCTGTGTAGCTGTAAGGAAGGGGGGGAGGGGGTATATTCCAAGAGTTGGATGGATGGATGGATGGATGGATTAATGGATGGAGGGATGGATGGATGGACGGCCGGATATATGGATGAACCAAAGAGCCAGACAGACAAATGAAAACATAAAAATACCCTGACAAATGACAATTAAATAGCGTGTTACGTGATGAATAAATGGATGGATCAGTTCCCAGTGTGATTTATTGCAACACGATCAAACAAAATACAATCCATAAGGAAAAAATCACCACCCATCTGAACCAAACGCATGATGTATCCAAGTTTCCGAGTCGACAGCCCGCCGGACCATCACTCCGGAAAAACTGCGTCCAATATTACGTTACTGCTCAATCTGTCCGCCCTATGTTTGCTTTCCAGGCTTTTAGCTGCGAATCCCTCCAAACAAGATCTCCGAATTGCCCTGCAGTTTTAAACTGATGCCGCCGACACGCCATAGGGGCAATTCAGAGCTTCTAGCGTTTCCACAAGTAACTGTTCCCTGGTAATCCCTCCACTTTTATTAGCATTGTCTTTGACGTCGTCCTTTCGACTTCTGGGTACTCCAATCTTTCCAGCTCGATCCATTTCCCCGCAGGATCACCGCCTCCTCCTTCCGCTGCGCATTTCGTCACCGGAAGTGAATGGCCGCCATTAAAACCATTGCGCACGCTCAGTTCGGGGCCAAAATGGCAGCTAAACTAGATGTAATGCTACTAAGTGCGGAAAGCTTTGGGTTAAGTTACTTGGAATGTTGTCACGAGCAATTACCCTTGCCGTGCGCCACGAGCCACAGGAAATGTGCAGTCTGGGCCAGGAGCGAGGGCTCTACCTGCTCCTCCCATTATCTCATTAGGCTCGTGATCGGGGCTTTCAATCTTTGGCATGACATCTCAGCCTAGAAAACGCACTCGGTCATCCTCCTACACGCTCGCTGGTCACTTGAAACTTCTCTCTTCGGGGCAACCTTGTACGATTCTAATGTTGCTCTATTTCCATGGCAAAATAAAATGCCAGACACGAATTTTTTATTTTTTTTGGTTTTATGTCAGGAGGAACCTCGACGCTTCTCAAACTTGTCAATGCTCGGTGACCCTTTAAATTTTTTAGAAATAAATGTTCAACAACCCAGGGCGTCATTGCTGGAAGTCATTGTTCATTCTTCCCAGTTAAGAGGGCAAGAGAAGAGGCATCATAATAGAATTATGATTATGTTTGTCAATGTTCTCTGATTTTGGCCCATTTTCCGAAAATACTTGGGTGTACCAGTGGCAGGTTGCACTTAAGTACTTGGTTTGAAATTCAACTTCCACATACATGAATACATAGTAATTTTGTAATTTTCAGGCTTTCCATATGGACCTCACATATCGAGCACATATCTTTCCTTTGTAGAATAACATTCACAATGGGAATGAGCAAAATATCAAAAGAAAAAAAAAGCAGCAAGATATTAAAGGAAAAAGAAAACAAGCAAAATATTAAAAGTGCAAACACGGCGGATTAATGTTCAGTGTCAGAAGACAACGTATTCTGCGATCTGAAAGAAGACAATGACATGTATTAAATTTGTCTGTCAAATACAAGTATTAGTTTGCTGAAATGACTTACCTTTAAAAATAATGATATCTGGAACTGCATTCATAATAACTATATTTTAAATTATCTAATTATAGTTAAAAAGAAAAGATTGACGATCCCTGATAGCGTCAAAGTATTGGTTTAATAAATCTTGAGTTGAGTTTTCTTTTACTTGCTGTAACATTAAAAAGCAGTGTGATTTTTGCTTTAACACATTCACTGCTGTGGGCGATACTACCGTGCTCTGTCATTAGTTTTTGAGCTGGAACTGGCAACCTCATAAATTTTTGGCATTTGTAGTTTAGACTGAGCTGGAACTCTCAAAGATGTACACCTTTCTGCAAGGTTGATTTCATTGGCTGTGGCAGTACAATGTTCGAAAATTAAATTATTTAATTGGCTAAAGGCATTATAGCATTAAATTTAGTGGATTTAGACACCTTTATCTGCTGTAATTAATTAATTCATTAATTCAAGCAATTTTTCAAAGCACTGAAAACTCACAAAAACCCAGTAAGCAATGGGACAAATTTTAATGTGGCATGGCATTGTGACATTGCATTATTTCAATATTTCATGTTCTGGGACCAGCTCTGAAAGATTCACTCACGCACACAATGTGACAAACATGTTAAAAATGCATGGCGAGTTCTAATGTTTTAGTGCTGGTGCGCAATTAACTACTGCAGGTCTTAAAATGGATTTTTCTCCCTCGTTACCCAAAGTGATTCACTCGACATCGGCCTGTGAAAGAATCATTTAAATCAGTGAGGAAGTAAAAGAGCAGCAATATAAAAGCCAGTTCATCTCATCCTTATTTCTGTATAAATTTTGCAATGAGCTTCTGGTCTGTGTGGAAAAAAAACGATTCTTCGTATCGAATTACTGTGCAAAACTGCGATACATGATACATTCAAACGCTATTCTTTTGAATATTACAAGAGTATCGTGTAAGATTTTTTCATACTCATCGAAGCTCATGCTTTCATAATGCAACTATTCGCTTTTATCCTTGAGCTGCCTGACTGACTTGATATTTATGCCATGTAAAAGGTCTTCGAGTGCGTTTGCATAGAAAGTCTGTATCTAAATATCACTGCTGACAAATGGCGGAGAGAAAGCATGACATGCATGTCAGTTGATATGGCCGAGTCTCAAATGCCAGAGTTGTCTTTTGCCCTTTTTCTTTCACTTCTTTGCCCATGGCCTGGTCACTAACAGGGAGGCATGGCAAAGACATATTAGATGGGAAGGTCATACATGGGCTCTCATTCAACCTATTCTGAATATTTCTACAGGAGAAATTATTCAGAAGTCTGTAATATGAGACTTCTTCGAAAAGGCATCAAATCCCAGTTGATATCTGGAATACATCCTGATGGCGTGGTCTTCCATTTGCTGCCGGAGGATTTCTCATTTTGTAGAATCGAGCTGTCCAGATAGATCCTCTCGTGTCGTGGTGTGAGCGTTTTTTCAATAGCTGTAACATTACAGTGGATGTCCAAAGTTTGACAGGGCTGAATGTTTTTGGTGCACAATGTTCTGTATAATTATATGAAATACACGACCAGGTGCCCAGCGCTCTCTTAATGAGACCATTTCTAATATATCCACAAATGTCTCTTTTGTTCCGTTTTTATGGTACCTCGCAGGAACGTATGGCCAAAAGTTGCTTGAATCTCTGGGGTGCCCACAAGACCACAACCACATCATCATCATAATCATCACCACCATCACATCATCACATCAGCGCTACCATCATCATCATCATCATCATCATCATCACCAGCATCACTTGACCGACACCACAACCACTTTGTCATCATCACCAGCACCAACATACCATAAGCACCAATATCATCCCCCCCCCCCCAAAGCTACTACAACCACAACATCTTGCCACCTCATCCCACCAGCATGATATCGACAAACCCCATTGAAAGACGAACACTCCTTTATCAAAGCATACCCACTCGTCCATACGGGCTCTATCTTCATACACAGGATATGCATGCCAATGGCGTAATCGGACAGCCTGTGGTCTAACGTAAGTTTAGGGATATGGGCCGTTACGCTATAGTTTTATCACTATTTTGTCACAATCTCACGGTCTGTATCCAAATTTCCGGAGGAGGGGGGGGGGGGGCTGCAAACTGATGCAAAGAGTGGATGAGTTTTATGAAACTGATGAGAAAACCAAAGCGACAACAATAAAATGACCTCTTGTTTTACTACTGGTGATCCCATCAACCGATAAAAACACTTGCTGAAGTAAACTGACTAGTGTCGAGTACTATCTCAATTGAGTAAAACTTATTTTCGGAATTAAGTAAAACACAAACACTGAAAGTGATGGATGGGTGTTTTTTTTTCTCTTTTTAGGTATTTTTGAGACAGATTGGTGGTATTTTTGTCAATAGTTATAACTCATTAAACACTTTCTGAACAAGGGGAGGACTTCGTTAAGAAATATTTTTCTTTACATCTGATTTTTCTATAGTCCTATTGATGGACGCTACATCCACCAAATATAGTATTGTGTAGTACAATCATATAAATCTTATCACTTCAGAAGTGTTACGCGCTTTTTTTCGCCATCCCCAGCGACGGCGCACTGATTCAACAAATAGCTTTATATAAAGCATGATGTAGGTGAGAACCAGATATCTTCACTTAAAACAACCATATCAAATAATTATGATTTGCAGAGATTATAACTTTTCATGATGTGTGATAATTTACCAATCAGTTTACGATATCCCTTTATCTGGGGTTGTTCAGTTTAATTATTTTTCCCAGATATTCAAAATTCGTTCCTTCGGTTGCCTGGAAAAATGAAGAGATTAATTTTTTGTTTTAGGTAGAATGATCCCGATCATTTGTTACCACTGGCAAACATGCGCGTGTGAAAAAGAACTATCCGTGCCCGGGAGGTGCAAAATGAACCGTCTTGTCATTCATAACTCTTAAGGCAAAGTTATGATCAAAATAATTCATGTGGCTGCTAGAATCAATTGAAGGAGATGAAAAGCTGAGACGTCCATCGCGAAATGGTTCGAAACAGCGAACTGGGTGATTTGGGCAGAAAGAAATGGTAATCATACCAGCACAACTAGTAATAATAATAAAACTAATGAAACCCTTAGAACAGTTCCTGCATTTTTTTATCTAGAAAGGGCAAAACAATTAATTTTCCAGCCAGCTCTTCCTCCGCCGAGCCTCCAGATTGTTCCCAAAACAAAACACGGTGCCATCATCTTCCCATTTTGAGGAGCGACTTGGCGTCCCAGGCATATCTCGATCATCAGTGATGACTAGTGGCAGCTTGAAAACTTGTCTTCGGTTTCCAGAGGACAATATGTCCGGGAGAAATAAGAGATGGAGCCGGAATTCCCGGTGGAGCTCTGTCCCGGGTCATTATCTTGGGTGATGCCAAGCTGCTCTCTAATACGGGATGCGCTGGGTCTCATAAGCGGACGGGTTGCCGCAATTTGTAGACGCTGGTGTCGGCTACCAGGATGTTGTTGGGGATGGGGTACTTTGTTGGGGGCAGGGGGAGGCGGGGGCGGGGAGGGGGAAGGGGTTCAGATTCGAGAGGAGGGGACAGAGAATTGATCAGTGGTGCCGCATGATACTTTTGAGACTGATACAGATATTTGTCAGTCATGTTAATTGTGAAAGATACCGTGACTGACCCCGAGGCTGAACTAGTAATGTCGTATGCATGCCAAAATAAGACACAGAGCATTGAATCAATATGTTCTCGAGCGGATGTTATCTGTGGTTCGGAAGTGATAATGTAAGAAAAATGTATTCCTTTGGTTGTAGAGGTTACTATGAAGTATAATATGCTGTTAATCTAATGTTTTCCGTGGTTCTTGAGGTGATGTGCAACACTGAGCATATCGTAATTTATGCTTCTATCCGTCTAACCCCAAGTTTGAAATTTGTAGAAGAGGTTAGCTGGCTAATATTTGGATTAAGGGACTGAAAATGCAACACTTCTAGTGTCTGATATTGTTTGAAATTTAGCGTGACTGTGGTGATGTTTTATCAATTTATATTCTAAATGTTGTTTCTCCATAATCAGAGTTCGGTGGACAGGAACATTTAGAAACAATTAAATTATTCTCATGATTTTCAGAGCATAAACCATTCTGAAGTGAGCAAGCAGGTATCAAGTATACAGTAACCTGTGAGTGACTGTAGCAGGTGTTGTGGATTGTTTAATCTGTACTGATAATGGTAGTTGCTGTCGTTGTGTTCAGGACTTACAAAAGATGGAGCAGGTTTGTAATAACATGCCTTTAAGCTATTATGTGTACACGATTCTAATAACTTCCTAATTTCCTCCCTTTTTTTAGAAATCGATATATTTCAAAATTCCCCTTCCGAATTTGTTTTGTTTTTCAACGGTGCGTAAAATTTTTCTATTTTACATCAGAGAGTATGTATAAGGAATAGGGTTGAATGACACAGTTACTATATTTAGATTTACGTCATGGGACATTCGAACTGTTCAACGCGGCGGTTAAGTACAGTTACGGACTTTGTACACACTTTTTCAAGTGCAGTTTATCTTTGTGCCTCGAATCGCCCTTACAAAGTCCATAACAACTGTGCTTAACCACCGCGTTGAACAGTTCGGATGTCCCATGACGTCATCGGTAAATTTAAATGTAACTGTGTCATTAAATCCCGTTCCCTATAGAGAGAATTTGGCCTTTCACCTCAAGCCTGATTTCGTCAGATCCACTCAGTTTGGTTTTTAGGTGGCTGTTACCCAAGCGGACTAAGCCCCATATTTTTGGAGCCATCATGAAAAAAAAAAATGCAGCACATGATGAGCGTTAATGTCACTTCAAGGGTTAAATTACGTGCTCTCGGGTTGGAAGGTCAGATTGTTTGTCTTAAAATATTTTGACAGATTGAAAAGTTCCAAAAAGTTCAGCCTGACGTAAAATGGTTTGATTGATGAGCAAGTGGACGGTGCTCGAGTTGGCTGTGTAACGAGCCATGGTGAGATGGCCCCCTTGGTGCGCCAGGCAGCCTGTCATCCAATCATATCGCGTTAATTCCAGTCTTAAGCATTGTAATCATGTATGGGAATTGGACGGAGGGTTACTTTAGAAAGTATTCGTTTATTCACATCGTTAAAGTTATGTGATTTTGTAGAGAATAAAATAGAAATAGGAATGACCCAAAGAGATCGCGAATTGTATCAGATTTAAGAGTAGTTATGGGTATCTTACCGCGTCAGAGATTGGGTGTACAAATTTTAATGAGGTCTGACCTTTAACCCGCAAAATACTGGCCAATGCTCTATGCTCAGTGGCTCCTCAAATTCGACACTGGGACCAACGAACATCCTCATCACTTAATCTCAGGGCGTATAATATTTTTACGGATGTCCAGTATTCGTCCTTTCAATTGGCTGGAAAGATCAAGAAAATGTTCATGCAAATTTCCTTTAGATCCTTCCGCACTCCATACTCAAGCTGGGCTCAGAAATGATACCGGGTTAATTCTGTGTGCGTGTGTCGTTTAGTGCAATGCATGTTTCCGATGCTCCTAGTCAATGTCTTGAGTTTCGTCCCCTGGCGTATGTAAAGATCACACTGCAAATGTCACACTTGCCCCTTCGGAGTGACCGTGACACGCACAATGGCTGAGAAAAGCAAAAGACATGCGAATTAATTTCTGGCAGCTGCTTCAATTCTGGAACAACAACATTACATTAACAAATTAGTCCTGGAGTTAAGACAGTGGCGTCTTTTCGTCTCCAGCAACTACAGGGCGGGATTGCCTCGCACGGGGAGGGGTTACAACCGGAAAGAACACAACAAAGAAAGCACAAGAGAATAGGAAGAAAAATAATGAGAAATGAGATAAAGAATGGAAGGGGAACGAGAAATAAAATTGTCGGAAGAATAGGAAAAAGATAAAGGAACAAGGAGGGAAGCAAAAATGCGACGTGTGGAAGGAAGGGAAGATTGGGGGGGGGGGGGGGTGAGAACATAAAACAGAAAGAAAATAAATTCTCCCTTTTCGGTTGTTTTACAAGAAGATTGGCAGTTAGCAAAGAGTTGTATATTAATGTAAAAGGGGAGGGAAGGAGCATGGACGTTTTGCAGTGTCAAAATGGTACGACAGTTTTGGTAATTATAGTCAATTTTACTGAGTTGATGACTTAGTTCTTTTTTAAAATACTTTCTAGATTAGGCTCAAATCTTTCAAATCAGATATCTTATTATTTTTTAATTTTTTAAAATGATATTCACACCAAATCTCACAAGGAAATGCCCGAAAGACATTTAGATTTTAACCCTTGAAACAAGGAAGCAAAAGACTCCAAAAAAGGGAGGTAGTGTAGAACCTAAAGGTCGTAAGTTCTGTCTAAGACTGGCGCATTTCACGTTATTTTAGTGCTGGGAATTGTCATAGAGTGCCTAGGCACTGTTTTACCTTTCACCCCACCATACCGCCCCACGGCTAACTCTGGACACCGCCTGTTAAGTGCATACCATCAATGCACAAACGTAGTCCATGCTGGCAATTAGACTTGAGTAGCTTTTTATGACGGCCCCCGATGTCCTGCTGAGATGAATTGGTTGTCTCCACCTAGTCCCTCTTGCAGCTGCTTCTGCTAGATGCTGGACACAGGGAACCTGGTAGGGCTCTTGATAGCTCCGTTGACTGATTCAGAACACGGTCTGGGCATCGTTTCTGTTTGAAGATCGGTTGGTGGTAACAAAACTGAATTGCTATGAATAGGGCACAGGGTAGTATAGTACTGCCCCTGTGTTAATGAAAGCAAAAGTGAACTTAGCTGTAGCTTTTTTTTTTATTGGTCATTATTTGGTCAATATTTACTTTAAAGGTTATGGATCAGATAATCTCAGAAAGTAAACATTTGGACAGGCAGCCGAGAACGATCTTCTAATTTTATATTTCCCCGTTCCAACTATAATTATTTATATGGCACAATAAAGCGGTTCACTTCTTTTCTATTATACCTAACACTGTATTTATAAATTATAATCATTATTTACATGAACATGGTGTAAAGCGGTTCTGTGAATATTTTCCAGTTCTCATACTGATGTAGAATTTGTCCAGTCTCGTACGAGTTTGCCACTTTTCAATGCAGTAAACAGGCAACGGGTAAAAATAACTGTGTCATTTTACAGTTTCCACAATACGAGCGTACTTAGTTACTTCTCATTGCGAACAGTTTTGCGATAATTTTTTTATTAAAACTGCAGTGAAACACTTAAATCACCAGTGCACATGGAATGAATTTTCATCAATGTTGTGCATATGGCAATATTAATGTATAATGTTCATTGACTCAGTATATTCAACAACAACAGTCTTGCTATTGACTAACAAATAAAACAAAGTCAGTGAGATGAAGTTTGTATCTTTTTTCATATGTTTGGTCATACCCCCCCCCCCATGCCGACCCCCCCCCCCATCCTCTCAGCCTATTTCTCCGCAGTGTCATAGAGAGTGCACTCCTCTTACACACGACACAACCTGTTACTTCCCTCTTCTCCTCCTCGTCCCCTCGGTCACCTGCGGTGTATGGCTTAGGGTCAGGACTGAGTTCCTCCCATCAGAATGCTCACGTCTCACCGAAAGGACACACGCAAAACAATGTACAATCATCTCTGGCCTTTTTGCTTCCGTCTTTGAGTACCCTTTAAAACCTCCGCTTCCAAACGAGCCCTACCTTTTCCCCATTTTTCCGTGGTTTTCCTCCGCTGGAGAGTTGCCTCGGGCGTCCGTCATTTACTTCTCGCGTAACAATAGGCCCCATATTAGGGTAGTTGTTGCTGTCTGCGAGCTTTGGCCGTGGCTTTTCGGGAGTCCCAGACAAATTAAGGAGGAAAGGAGACCTATCATTATAATAATCATCATCCTTATCATTATTACTGTCGTCGCGGAAGACGCGGGATGAGAGATGGGAGCATCGAAATGGTGGGGAGAATACCGTAGTGGTAGCAATAAAATGGCTACTTCAGGAGTGGTTTGGTCTATTTCTTTGTTGCTTGTCTGATTTCAATGAGCATACTCTCCAACCACCCCACCTTCCATCCATCCATCCATCCATCCATCCATCCATCCATCAATCAATCAATCTAGCCATCATCCATTCATCCATCCATCCATCCATCCATCCATCCACCCATCCATGAATAAGACGAACTATTGCCATCATAAACATAGTAATCATTTTATGAGTGAAATGCAAACTCCGGCACTGATGTGGACTTGTTATGAGTATATCAAAATAGTATATATTTTAAATCGTTTATCCTGGATTCGGGTAAAAGTTCTGTAAAATGCCTCTATCCCAGTGTACAGATTCAGCTCACGGTCGTTGACGCTATTTATTGCCGTTCCTTTTTCACGCTTTATGAACAGGCTGTGGGTTTATTGTAAAGAATACGGTAACGCCACAAAGGTGACACACACCGTGACGATGGAGGAAAGGACCAGGGCACAGCAAGCTAGCGTGGAGACTGCTCAAATGTCCAGGTGGGCTTTATCTGTGGCGATCTAAGCTATCTGTCGCTTGCTAGCATCCACCAACTCCTCTATCAGGCGGATATCTGTTCCTTGCCGTATTGCTCGTGTCTCGAGCTGATTCTATCTGCCATAGATCTACCTGGAAATCGCTTAAGCTTGTCAAAAATCGTCGCCTCTGCCAGAATGATGAGGGTCTAGTAAAGAGGTTTCCCTAGACATGGCATAAAGGCCGAGCGAAGTCAGTAAATTAAGTTCATAATGGGAGGAAATGGATGGCATATTGAAGGTCTTTTGGTGGGAAATTTATGACTTTCAAAGGGCTCGTGCTGTGTAAAATATTGACTGTTGAGAGATTTCATGAACTTCATGCATGTCTGGATGTATACATTGTTTGGTCTCTCTCTCTCTCTATCTATCTATCTATCTATCTATCTATCTATCTGTCTATCTATCTATCTATCTATCTATCTATCTATCTATCTATCTATCTATCTATCTATCTATCTATCTATCTATCTATCTGTCTATCTATCTATCTATCTATCTATCTATCTATCTATCTATCTATCTATCTATCTATCTATCTATCTATCTATCTATCTATCTATCTATCTATCTATCTATCTATCTATCTATATGTCTGTCTATCTATCTATCTATCTATCTATCTATCTATCTATCTATCTATCTATCTATCTATATGTCTGTCTATCTATCTATCTATCTATCTATCTATCTATCTCTCTATCTATCTATCTCTCTATCTATCTATCTGTCTATCTATCTATCTATCTATCTATCTATCTACCTATCTATCTATCTATCTATCTATCTATCTATCTATCTATCTATCTGTCTATCTAAATATCTGTTCGACCACCCGCCCGCCCGCCTATCCATCCATCCATCCATCCATCCATCCATCCATCCATCCATCCATCCATTCATCCATCCATCCATCCATCCATCCATCCATCCATCTATCTATCTATCTATCAGTCTGTCTGTCGGTCGGTCCTCTAATCTTTTTCCGGGATTGAAGAGTAACTGCGGCAGATATGTACATATTCATACTTGTCATCCGTTGAACCAAATCTCGAACTACATGCAACTCATTGTGTTTCCACGGCAACACTTCAGGCAGACATTCAGGAAATAACCAAAAAACTCACTCTATATGTTATTCTTTCTTAGATGTTTGCCAATTAATGTCACATCAGACCTCATAGACACTTCATTTTTTATTTTTTTTTTTCGCAACAGGCAAACAAACAAGTAGTGAATGCAAAAATAAACTAAGACTTTAAAGCATTGGTGGATTCGTTGCTTTAGAATGTTGTAGATTATGTTTTAGAATCCCTCGTGGTGTCACATAGTAAAGAAATGCTGACATTAAACAAACAACAAGAACACAAGAAAGGAGCGGGGATAATGTTTCTCTTCTTATTTTCTGCCCCATTTGATTTTTGAAACGAACCAAATTAGTCTGTTTTAAGATTTCATGAAATTCTAAAAAGGTTTTTTGAAAGCTGTTAACAAAAAAGGATTGAATAAATGAGTGGATCTATGGTTTATAGGAAAATAGGGTTTGAATGTTTATGTGAGCACTTCTAACAACTATGAAAAACAATGTTTTAAGGATGGGCTAACTTAAAACTAGATAGCACTTCTATTTTCTTTTTAAATGTTTTTAATCTGTCAAACTCAACAAATGCAACCTTAATACGACTGGTTTTGAGAGTGAAAAAATAAATAAACATAATTTATTCTCCTGATTTTCAGGGCGCACGTGTTTCGTGTTATCATTAACTTCCGATCTGCGACATCTGAGATAACTTTAAAATGGCTCATCAAGATCTTAGTCAAAATCATTAAAATATGAGATCCAATTTCTCGGTGTTTTTTGTCTTCTCGTCAAATGCCGAACTTTCAACATCTCAATTAGAAATGGTCTCAAAATTCAAGAAACGACAGAAAAAACGCTGAAAATTATCTCCGAGCGTTTTGTAACATCAAAATGCCCGTTATCCAAAGTTGACGAATACTGTAACTTTAGTGTTAACGAATACGACCCGGGCAGAGTCAACAACGTCACAGCGGGGATTCCCCAATTAGCGATCAAAGAGCCAATCAGAAGCCAGAAGCTGATAAATGCGGCTTTGAAACCGGATGCGCACTCCTTGTTTCAAGTCGTCTCCTAGACAATGGCGGCTTTCCCCCACAAGAATATGCTCGCCTCACTCAGGTGCATCGCATTATCAATTTTATCAGTGGTCTTGCTCACGCTGTGGTAAAGCCACGAGCATTTATAACGGCTCACAGGTGCACGTGGAAATGTGGCCTGATTCGATAGGGGATTAGTTTCTTTGAAATCAAAGTGGTTAAAAAAGGACAGACGACGTGAAAGCGAATTAACGCTCATAATATTATTCCAGATGCTGAATGACCGCCCTTTGTTCTGTGTAGGAAAGTCTGTCGTGCAGAAAATTCTCAGACCTAAAAAGTACCTCAGATGGTCCTTGACGGCTTTGATTGTGGCTGATTGATCGTTTTGGCCGCAGGGCGAGGACAACAGCAAAAATCTGGTGTGAATTAAGCTAAACATTGACTGCTTTGCTGCAGCCATTAACCTCGTGAACATCCCTAACCTCTTGCTTTGCGTTCTTGTTGTCATGGATACGGCATATTTTCTATCTTGGCCGATTGGTCCCGGGCTAAACCGAGTCACCTTGAGAAACCGCGAATGCATTGATTATTACAACATGTAGATATGATAAGATAGGAATCACTTTATTATCTCGTGAGGGAAATTCTCCGCCACAGAGCGTTGAAGGACACACACGTGGGTACATGCATCATAAGCATCATTACATAGACATATCACAATTAACTCAAAAACAGCCATTCATGAAAAGACACTGTGATAAGCCTTAGTTAAATGTGGCACACATCTAGTTAAAGTGTCTTGGTGAGTTCAAATACGACCTCCTGTATCTTTCTGTCTTTGCTTTCATGTGTATTATTCTGTTGCTTTTGGACGACTTAGAAAAAAAGTTGATGAATCAAGTTTTAAAATGTACTTGTTTGCTTAGGTTTGCCATGGCAGCGAACTTCACAGAACACATGGCAATTTTTCTGTACCCAAAGTTACTTTCCAACGTACCTTGTAATTTCTATTGAATCGTGCATGTATTTGCTATAACCTGAAGAGCTAAAGATCATCTTGCACTACTGAAGCACTGTCTGAAGCATTATCCGAAAATTGTTGTTACAAGTACGTACTTACCCCAAGTTTTTTTAGTGTTTTGTTTTGTTTTTTTCTTGTTTTTTTTTAAACTAGGGGTATGTATTTTAACGCCTTTTGTAACTCCAGAGCTAGAGAGTTCCCCCCCCCCCCAAAAAAAATACTCCTACCAACAGCCTTAATGAATTATTCTTTCAGATTTTCTTTTTGTTCTCCTTCTGTTTTTTCGTCGAAAGGGTAAGGGGGCAGGGTTTGGGTTTCCTAACCCCGACCTTATCCTCAACCCTAAACGTTATCGAAAACCTCGCCTCCTGCTCTGTCAAGCGAAAAAACAGGATGAAAACAAAAAGAAAATCTAAAAGAATAATTCATTGTTTCCGGGGAGGGGGGGGGGGGGAGAGTCACAATTCTTGATTACAAATTTGAGTTTGAGTTTGGAGAAACATATCGACACACTAAGGGTTAAGGGTCAGATTTAATTACTTTGCTAGGAAGAAGCAAGGTGATAGAGATAATAATATATCAGAATGTAGAACAGAGGGAAGATGTGATCATAAAATGTCTACATCACAATTAAGAAACCTGATGTTTGGGTCCTACACTGTACGTTGTTATACTATGTTCTGATCACTTAACCCTCAAGCGCCTAGTGCACCATATTTGCAACACGTAACATAATCTAGGTTTGTTTGTTTTTTTTTAAACAATATCTACTTTATCAGTAACGGAGTTTCCGTGATTTATTTTGATGTTTCTGCATTTTATTTGTCTAGTTTAAAATAGATGTGAATGCTTCATAAGCTTTGGATAAAGCTTTTTAAGACTCTAATTCTGGGTGTTACAGGGTTAAAGCCGCTGACATTTATGTTTTGTTCTGTTTAAACGATGATTGTTCGCTCATTTGAATGTTCCACTGATGTCATTGAGTGGTTTTCAGTAGTGACAGCAGAAAATTGCTCCATGACTAAGGAAATGACATCACTTTAGAGAAAAGTAAAAAATAAAAAACTGTTGTTACTTGTACGCACGTACCCCAAGCTTTTTTTTCGCTGGGGGAGCGTACGTGTAAGCACCTCTCCCTGACCTCGTCCGTATTCTCAACCCTAAATTTTATCGAATCCCTAACAATGCCCCCTGCCTTTTCAATCAAAAACAGGAGGAAAACAAAAAGAAACCCTGAAAGAATAATTAATTAAGGTTGTTGCTAGGAGTATTTCGGGAGGATCTCTCTAGCTCTGGAGTCACAAAAGGCTTTAAAATACGTACCTCTCGCGCAAAAACAAAAAAAAACTTGCAGGATGTACGAACTTGTAACAACATTTGTTTTTTTAAAAAGGAACAAGAAAATCAAGGCATGTTGTTTTGTTATGTGCCCTCCTGACAGTTCAACAGCCTCCAGTGTCTTCTCGGAGTGACTCATGATCAGTTTGTGCTTAACAACTGGACCATAGCCGACCCTCAAACGAGTTTCTTACTCATACATCTATTTTATTTGTGGGTCCTCCCCCCCCCCCCCTTCTTCTTTTTCCCTCGCTTCACAAACAACAATAATACATCTCTTTATTCAACTTCGGGGTCCTCGCCCTGCCTGCTCTGTGGGATCGTGATCCCGCCCCTCATTACCCATCCCACCAAAGGGGGCGTGGTGAGACCGGATCCCTCGCCCCACAGTGCCCTGTAATAATGGCGACCCCCTGTGTTTGGACCCATAGAATCCCATTAATCAAAACTTCTCGATAAATCAAAATGTCCAATGGGAAGTGGCGACTACAAGATGCATTAAACTGGTTTGAGGGTCTGAAGAGGTTTGACAATGCACTTGATCAGTTGGTGTTTTATACGAAAGCAAATAAACTGAGAGGCAAAGAAAAAAACAAACAAACAAACAATAACCTAGAATGCATTCTTGTCGGAGGAATTTCAATTGTTACATAATGTAGAATGTATTTTTATGACGAAGCAAGGCTCACTGGTTATTGAGAGGCCTGAGACCAGGGCTCTTCACAAATATTACAGGTGTATAAATTCTCCGGTTGATAGATAGATAGATAGATAGATAGATAGATAGATAGATAGATAGATAGATAGATAGATAGATAGATAGATAGATAGATAGATAGATAGATAGATAGATAGATAGATAGATAGATAGATAGATAGATAGGTAGGTAGGTAGATAGATAGATAGATAGATAGATAGATAGATAGATAGATAGATAGATAGATAGATAGATAGATAGATAGATAGATAGATAGATAGATAGATAGATAGATAAATAGATAGATAGATAGATAGATAGATAGAGATAGATAGATAGATAGATAGATAGATAGATAGATAGATAGATAGATAGATAGATAGATAGATAGATAGATAGATAGATAGATAGATAGATAGATAGATAGATAGATAGATAGATAGATAGATAGATAGATAGATAGACAGATAGATAGATAGATAGGATATGAAAAACAAAGTGATTTGAGGCCGTTCTTCACTAATACTCAGTACTCTGCTCCCGTTGATCTGGCCTTTCTTTAAAGCTCCTAGTTATTTTACTAATACCAGATGACATTGCTATAATTGGTCATTCTTGAGTCTAAGTACAAAATTCCCATTTATTTCATGCACTGTTAAGCAAGCCATTATAACCATACGCGGCAGCTATTTGCTTTCACAGTGACAAATAGTACCAGTCTAGTTTGAGCCTACAAATCCAGATCACCAGTAAGCTTGCACGCAAGATATCGGGATAACACCCGCATAAGTGTGGCAGCTCGGAAACAGAGGGGTAATCAGAGGCCACAGACGCGTGTTCTGATTGGATTACATTTGTCATTAGATCATCCTTGATTGGAAAGAATTCATCACGTGATTCCTCGAGCCAATCGGATGAAATCTCTACCTCTCCAAGGAGGAGAACTGAGGAATTGACAGTTTCATCTCGAGCATAAATTTGCCGACTACTAAGGGCGAACTGGGAATATAGGCAGCAGATCACTAGACATTGTTAGCCTTCAAAAATAGTGCTAGAATTACAGTATTAATGTTTATCAGACAGGCATAATATAAAAAGATTAACTGGGACTGATGGCGCCCAGAGCAAATTTAAAAGGAAATAATCAACAAAAACGAAGCACTAGGAAAACTGTGTATTTTAAAGTTCCGGTTGAATTTTTGCACACGGATAGTTAGCCCAGATTTTGGCCCATGTCCCACCCTAGGTACGCCACTGACGTTTATATTGCTGTTCTCGCTTTTTATATGTAGTGAGGCCAGACTCATTTTTAACACTGAAAACCCATTGATTAAACCATCACAAAAGTGGCCTGGGAATTCACAGTTCAACGTCATAAATAAAAATGTGAAATTCACACGGCATAATGAATTAGTGAAATATCTTTATTCTCTTGACTGACCTAAACCAGCAAATGAGTCAGTCGGCCGACTGCTAAAGCCGGAAAGTTACATTTTTCATTATATTTTATATATTCATTATATTATTCATTTTCTATTCTTAGATAATATGACAACTGCAGTCGTTTCAAGCCGTGGGTGTGAATCTAAATTATAGTGGATCATGTTAGTTTTCTACAAAGAGCTTTCTTTTTTCTATAATTTTACATTGTAAATTACAAAGATAATTCACAAGACTACTTTGATGGCACTAAAAGGGTTAGCTGGAAATAGCTTTCGTATGTCAAAATATCGTGGTGAAAATGGACAGTTGCCCCACTGTGTCTTTTTGATCGCCAATATTTTTGTCTACAGTCCTGATCCACCCATAACAGGGCCATAATGAGGTGGAAAAAATTCTTTAACTCGTCTAGTTCTTCATGTTGAAATCTCAAAATATACACCATTTTATCTTGGGGTAAATATCTGGTGGCAAATTTGGAATGACCTTAAACTGTTATGGAAAGCCGCACACAGATTAATCTCGTACTGCTATTGTCCTAAGCACTGTTTTCTTTGTAGTGAAATTGCGCTATGTTAGAATTTTGTCAAATTCACGAAATATTGTAAAAACCACAGAAAATCTGCGGAGTCGCAGCAAAGTCAAAATATGACAAAAAGAAAAGTTGCGTGAAGCAAAACCTCGCATAAGAAATAATATAGAAATTTTTCGTTTTATTTCATTTTCTGATATTATTTCTTAAACGAGGCTTTGCTACATATACCTCCTGTATTCTTGCCATATTTTGACTTTTGTCAAATTCAGTCTTGTTGCAGATGGTTCAGTCAGTGTGATGTTGTGAAGTAAGCTATAACTTGTGGAGTCACAACTTAAGAGCCATGGTGCACTGAGTCAAGTCTAGTTTGCGTTGGTTTTGACTCAGACTTGGACGGTCCTTTGAATGAACTAACTAGACATCATGTTTCAGTCTCACTACTGGGCTAGGCCCTGGTCAACTCCATGGTCCACATCGCACACTAAAACCAGAGAGTATGTATGCATAGACAGGCTTGACTATCTGTCGATTTGCAGTCAGACACGGAAGGCGCCACGAAACCATTGTTAGCATGGAGCGGAAAGTAGGTCGCTGCGGTAAACAATATCCGTTTGTGCATTTCCACGGGGCGTAAGAACTTACAAACGGCTCTAAATATTTTCAATCAGCCCAAAAATATATGAACAAACCACAGTAAACAGATATGCACACTATCTTTGGTGAAGGAGGTCTTTTTCAATTCTTTAATTTCTTATTTACTTCAGCGACCTAGTTTCGCGATTTGGAGAAAGTGAGATCTCTCAATGAATACATACTCTGTGCTAAAACCGAGGAAGAACCGACTGGACTCAATGCGTTCTAGCCCTAAGCTTTTTAAATTTTTAAAATCAAAGCTCGCCACAGAATTCGAGGTATTGGAAAACAGGATAAGGTCAAATTTCAGAAGTATAGGCAAGGTAACCACGAAATGCGATAGTGCCATGCAACATTATCTCTCTTATTCCCTGCATGATGCCCCCCCCCCTCCCCAACATATTCCCAAGAAAACGCATGAGTTATTTGGACTGTGTGTGTGCGTGGTTTTATCGATAAATTCGTTTGGCCAAATTACTGTATGTTATCCGCCCAGTCCATCCCAGTCGATGGCCAAATTATACCGGTGGTGGCACCAGTGCTCGATGATAGTGGGGGACCACGATAACAACATCGGCCCAACGATACCATTTCAATGTTGACACAGGTGTCGAGGAGTGCTGCCCGAGTCGCCCCACAGAACAACATCAAGCAAATTAAACCGGGCCTAATAGGGTCTCTAATCTGCCCGCATTGGCCTCTTCATTTCCCGCTCAATGTTGCGCGTGCTAGGGAATTCGCCGGAAGTGTTTCTCTCTCTCTAACGCTGGTGGCCGTGTCGACTTCCGGTTTCCTTGGCACTGAAAAAATGGTGGATTGGTTTAGATTGTGAGTTCTCGTTGGAACGGTGTTTTTTGTTGTTGTTTTTTATCGTGATCTTCATTTTTTGTTATCACTGTCATTAAATCACAACACCATCATCACCAGAAATAGTAGTGGTAGTAGTAGTAGTGGTAGTGGTGGTAGTAGTAGTAGTGGTAGTAGTAGTAGTGGTGGTAGTAGTTATAGTGATAGTAGTAGTAGTGGTGGTAGTAGTAATAGTGGTGGTAATGGTAGTCTTGGCGGTAGTAGTAGTAGTTGTGGCAGTTGCAGTTGTAGTAGTAGTACTTAATGATAGTCAATGAGGTAATATTAATAGCAGTAGTAGTAGTAGAGGCAGCACTAACAGCAGTGGCAGTGGTGCTAGCAGTGGTAAGAGTAGTGGATGCTGTAGTAGTAGTAGTAGCAGCAGCAGCAGTAGCAGTAGTAGCAGTGTTAGTACTAGTATTAGTAGTAGCAGTGATAGCACTAGTAGTAGTAGTAGTAATAGCAGTAGCATGTTGTTTTTTTGTTATTTATGGGTTTTTCAGATTTCTTCTCTCTCTCTCTCCCCCCCCCCCCTCTCTCTCTCTCTCTGTCTCTCTCTGTCTCTGACTCTCTCTCTCTCTCTCTCTCTCTCTCTGTCTGTGTGTCTGTCTTTCTCTCTGTCTGTCTTTCTCCCTCTGTCTCTCTCTTTTCTCTCTCTCTCTGTTTGTGTGACTGTCTGTCTGTCTCTCTCTCTGTCTGTCGGTCTTTCTCTCTCTCTCCCTTTTCTCTCTCTTTCTCTCTCTCTCTCTTTCGCTGGTCGCACAGAAGTCAAGTCTGTTTTTGTCTCAGCTGTAGTGTAAGATGTAAACTATGGATAATGGAGTTAGACGTGATCTTGCAGACTGGTAAGACCGAGACAAGACAATCTCAATACTTCGGGTGCCTCAAAACAGAATTGAGTCAGCTGACCCAACAAGAAACTTCGTGCACTGAGTCAAAACAGACTTGATCCTCTGCGCCACCCGACATAGCAAAGCTGATGTTTGGCTGTACCGTAAACAATAAGTTTACGCCATGCAAAAACCTGTATCTTGTTACCCACCTCGGTTTGTTGCCAGGGGCGTATCAAGGGGGCCCCGCAGTGGGTGGGCGGTGCTGGAGAGGGAAAGATTTGACAGCTGTGACACCCTTGTCACCAATTAATATTGAAAGCCTTCAGGCAGATTTTAGCGAGGTGGGTGAGCTGCTGGCTGTGTGTTAGTTTTGTCATTTTTATATTTTTAATGAAACAGTAATGTCAATTCTCTGTTGGCCAGGCAGATATTAGGTGTGAATCATTAAATATTTAAACCTGATGATATGTCATTCACACGATATGGTAAACCCAGGCAAAAGTTTTCAAAACATGGACATATAAAACTTGATAGATTTTGCACTCACCCCAAAAAAGAAGATGGAAGGGGAAGGAGGGGGGGGGGCTCAGGACATGCGGGGAAGTTGGGGGGGGGGAGGGGGGGATGCAGCAAAGGGAAAAGAGATCAGCCACCCTGGATTCTCTTGTAGGCCTTACTGTACGATTCCACATTCATTATCCTCATCCTGCATGGAGTAGACAAAGAAGACGAAGAAGAAAACGGAGCAAAGAGGAAAATCAGTGTGTTTTTTTTTTTTAGTAATTTAGCTGCGTAGCAGGATTCTGGCTTTAAGCTTGAATGAGGTCGAACTACTAGGAAGGAGGAAAGAGCAGAAAATGATCACAAAACAAAACGCGCAGACCGCAGATAACCTGGTCACTTAGGAAAACCGCCCATAAAGACATTCATTCCTAAATTTCTTATGGCTCACAAATTAATGATAAACGGCAAAAACATGCAAAGTCCCGCACGTGCAAATCTTGCTCACCATTGTGTGTCCCGCGCACTCACTCACGCACAGCGCGTGTGCAAATGCATGCAATGGATGTGTACACAGGCTATCGGCTACCGGCATTATAGGGGGCTATCAGGTGACAAATTGCTACGGAATTCATTGGAAATGGGGGAAATCGGATGCCGGTAACGCGTTCGTCTACTCACGTTGAGAACTTAAATAATCGTAAAGTTGGCAGCGGTGTATGCTTTCTATTGACGAGATCATGTGTGCAGTACAAGGGGTGAGGATATGGCTTTGAGTGTGGTCTGGCTAGATAAACATTTACAAAATTAAGGGGGGGGGGGGGACAGGTATAGGAGTAAAACAAATAATGATTGTATCAACAACTAAGTCAAGAGAAAGGGAGGAACAAAGTAAAAAGAGCAAGGAATATATTAAGAGGACGGGGAGAAAAAAGGTAGGGAGGCAAGTAAACATGATCGAGAAAAAATTCTGAACTGAGAATTTGAACCATATGAAAGCAAGGAAAAGAAGTCGTTCTAGTAGAATGACAAGGTTCTAGATCCACTTTTTGGTTGAACTGAGTTACACACTACACACTATTTCTACAGGAGACATTGTGTGTCAAAGTATCAAACGGATTCTGTGTGTAGTTTGTAAGTATTATTAAAAAGAAAGAAGACGTATCATCAAAACCTACGAGCACCTGAAACTTCAATCATCAATTTCTCAAAAGCTGACGGAAGGGAGTTAGAACCTTGTCATTCTGAGGGGATGTAATGCGGAAAACAGGAATAAGGATAAATGTCAGAAAGATCTACAAAATAAAGAAAAGAATAAATGAATGAATAAAAGCAGGAAAGAAATAAAGAAGAAGATGAAGAACAGCTGCATTCGATTAAAATTAAAGCCAATCAATAGAAGGAAAACATTACGGGAGGAGGACATTTGCGGTACCATCAAAAAAAAAAAAGAGGACACTTGCGACATTCTGGGTTTCTAATTACTGAAGCTGCCTTAAAACACGTTGCATTTTCAAGCTCCCATCTATGGAGTTCACTGACTGCAATCTAATCTAGTGTCCCCACAAATTTTCTCAAAGAGATTACAACAAAAATCAGTCTACTTTCCAACCGCTCTAGATTTTTATTCTTCCTTGCTCTATTACATCATGTATCCTACACTTTTTCTCCAACATCACAAATTCTTCGGCCTTATTTGTATCAAAAAACTGTGCAGCTCCTCGTATTTTTTTTTAAACTTCAAAAGAGTTACAATGACAACTAAAAGAAGGCGTCTCTGGTCGAACGTTGCAAATATGTTATTAAATATTTCTGTCGTCTCCAGATATTTCTATAATATTCATTGTCTTAAAATTGCCTTAAAGTATCATATTTTCGTAAATGATTTAACTCCCACTGCACGACAAACATACAAGTACATGTACTTTGAAAAGAAAATTAGACAATAAATGGGTTAGTTTCACTTGACGTCACAGAAATTGCACCTCTCAGACTTAAAAGATTACTTTTGCTCAAAATGGCAGAGAAGCTTTGCATAGCTGTTCACATCTCAAGTTTGGTGACGTAACTCTAGCAAATCAGTTAGTTGTTCTTTCTAGCACAACTGTTTTACTTATATCAAACGTATGTGCTGTGAGGACCATGACCTCTGTATTTAAGGTAACGTAACTGAACTTCCTAGCCCCGTTTACGTGGCTGGCAATATCTTCCTCCCATTAAAATCTTCTGGTCAGATTAGACTAACTTACAGCTGTCTTTATTCCAGATTTCTTCCGCCTCCAGCATTCATTCCAGACTAGAAACATCCATCACTTAACCACAAATCTGAGCTAAATGATTTATTTTCTTTATTGCCTTTTATTCTGTGACAGAAAAAAGGAAAGGCCAGTGTTGAACTTTGCTCACGGGCGTATTGTCAGCATTACTTTTGCGTGTATAAGAGCGCTAAATTTGTCACTTGCGCCCGGGAAAGCGCAATTATCCAGCCAACGGAGCAAATAGAACAGCAAGACTTCAAAGGGAATCCACCTCTATTGTTGCAGCGGTTTTTATTTCTTCTTTGTTCGAGAGCAGAATCGGCGGCCGTGTTTACTTTTCTTGGACCTGTTCAAGCTATCGTGCGCACTTTGCGTCCGTCACCTACCAAATGGAAAAAGTAATTTGCCGTTAAAAGCCTCCGATAAAACCATCCTTCTCTTCAGGGTGACAAAGGCTGGAATCACGTTCATTGTCCACGGCAGCAACCCCCAAATCGAACTGTTTGTTTTGGACGAACAGCAAATTAAATTCGACTCTGTTTTTAGCTGCCCCGGGTCGGAACCGCACAGAGCTCTAATCGGCCAATCGTGTCTGGGCCAAATTGAAATCCGTTAAAATTTACGCGATCACAACTGTCCTGTATATTTCTCTGTTACACAATTTAGTTGTTAGCTACAAAAAAACTGCTTTTAAAAACAAAAAAATGAAAAACACGAAAGAGGAAAAGAAATGAAAAGATTAATGGTTTGCACTTTCAATGTTATCTGCTAGACTATTCATCTGGGTTTTATCACCCATTGAAAAGCGCAAACCGATGCGTAATACCTAATAGGAGAATTGCGATGCAACGGGTGAAAATCGTTTCAGCATTTTCAAATTATTTGAAACCCATAAAGTTTGAGACATCAATAGAAAGTGTACGCTGGGGACTGTCAGCCCAATTGTCCAGCTTTTATCTCATCGAAGCGTATGAGCAATGAATTGTCCGCTCCACCTCCTCGGGGCATGCCAGGTTCAGGCACAATCAACGTTGTAAATCTGTGATCCGTTATCGAATCACGCATACAATGCAATTTCGTGCAAAACCTTTGTAGATTTGAAAGTTTAGGGACGAGCTTGCCAGGAAGATGGACGTTTTTCGTTGCGTGCGTGTCCGTTTTTGACTGATCCTCTGAACTGCAGCCCATCAGTACCTGTAGATATAGACACATTTAGGCGGCAAATTCCAGCCTGGCACAAATGTCGCTTCGATGCTATTCCCTCGTACTTTAGCCTACATAGGCACTGTCTGTTGGAAAGTTAGTGGTTTTTAACATTTTGTGGACAAATTAAATTTGTAGCTGAAAAAAATATTTCGAAAATTTTGTTGAATGTAAACCTGTCTATTTTAATATCTAGGCATCATTTATCTGAAAAGATTTCATTTGTAGGTTGCTTTGTCTTTGAAACGCTTCCCAAATGTAGCTTCTCTGTCTATGTCCTGAAGTGACAGATCTTTGTACTTGATACCTTCTACTTAGAAACAAAAAAATGCTTGTAAACAAGAAAAAAGATTTTTTTTTTAAAAGTTTGATAGCTATCACTTGCCAAAATTCTGGCCAGATTACAATTTACTGCAACAAAAAACTCCAAATATCCTAAATTCAGTTACTCCCAATCAAGTTTTGTACCCTCGTGTAAATCCATCATTATTTTGTCGCCTAATGGTCACCATTTCAAATTTTTACGTTGTGCATGCCAAAGTTGTGACAGATTAGGCCCTACACACATTACCTCTCTGGCGTTATTTGGTAAAGCAGTACTGTCACGTCGATTTATTTTAGTGTTCGTCTTCTGCGTGTTACAGCATGAAATGAGAATAAAGAATGTATTCCACAGAAACTTAAACGAAACATTTTGTTGACTCGAGGCACCGCCATACTTCGTTATGGACAATTTACTGAGCTGCTCAGTGACCTCAAGTCCTTGTACGCAATGTCGCCAACTCAACTCTTTTTAAACAGTAATGGCACATGGTATCTATCTCAGCAAATACGGCCACAACTACATGTACAAGTATGTCTACATTTGCAGAAGGGTCTCGTGGTTTGCTTGGATACCGTACTAAATGTAGACTTCGTTCATGCACGCATGAATTATAATTTATATGTAAAGAGAGAAGTCAAAGTGCCCGTCAAGTGAGGGTTGCCAAAAGCTCTCTATAGGCCCATTGCGGATAACGGCCATGCTCAAGACCGACGCCTCACCATGACGATGGCAGCACTGACTTTGATTCGTTAGCTGATTTGCACCGTGAGCACTTCAGGCGTCCCAAACCAATCGGCGGCGAGTAAAAAAAAAAAAGTAAACAATAACACGTGTGTTCACGCACACGGGAGACGTTCGGTCAATTCTTTCACTCCCTTTCCCTTGTTAAGCAAGTTGTTTACACGGATGGTAGGGAATCTGACCAGCTTGGATCCATCCTTTCCACCCCTGTCATAACAGTCAACTGCAAGGCAACCAGCAGGTATTTTAACCGCTTAGGCATACATGTATCTCGAAGTTACACTCGTCAGCTGATCCACCCGCCATTTTAGGTGTCGGACGTACAAAAAAAAAACAAACTGTGACGTCATTCGCATTTGGCCTATTACGAGGGTTCCTGAGAGGAAACGAGTATTTTTAGAAGCCGGCCCTATCTACACAAATATATTACATTACGTTTCACTCCCTGAGTCGATGACACATCGACAAGCTTTTGCCTTTGGACAAGCTTAACTGTGGCAGGCTACAGTCACCACCATATGGGAATAGATGTACAGTAATATCCAAATACATGTAATGGCTCTTGCAGTCATTTGAGAAATTCAGATTTCATCCTGAATAATATATATTATATGAAATTTCATGATTTCATGAGACCGAAAGCGGAAAGAAAGAGGGGGTGGGGGGAAGGAGAGGGGTGGAAGAGAGATAGTGTGAAGGGGGAGTGTGTGTGTGTGTGAGAGAAAGAGAGTGTGTATGTGTAGGGGGTATGTATGTGTGAGACAGAGGGAGACAGACAGAGTGAGAAAGTGAGAGAGAGAGGAGGAGAGACAGAGAGGAGAAAGAGAGACACAGAGACTGAGAGAGAGAGAGAGAGCAAAATAAAGATGCACAGTTTGAACGGCAAATGAAAAGAGTGGAAACATATCCCTCACCCCGCTCGCCATTCCCGCTTTACTACAGATTATTATCTTCACCTCTCTTTTCTTAGTTTTATGAAAAAAAAAAAAAGAAATCTCTAATCACTCCCGGTCGCCCAAGGGTGTGTGGGAATTCCATCACTCCGATCTCTAACCCCCTGGCCACTCACCCTCTCCTCACCTCTGTTTGATTTTGCGCACTTAATTATCCGGCCCACGTTCTCAGCCCATCATCATCCCCGATGTCATCGATATTTTTCTCCAGCCCCATCTCCTCAGATAGGCGTCAAGAGGTGCCTCCAAATGACGCCAAACTTGTCAAAGAATGGCGCGATTTAATTGGCTGGGACCTCAAGTGGGCAATAGCGCGCGCTGAAGAGAGTGTCTGGCCCGCTGAGATGAAAGGCAAGTATTGATTGGTCGGCGGAAGGAAACTTGAAGAAAGCTAACGATTGATTGGTTCCAGGAGAAGAGACGATGGAATAGATTGGTGGAGAGGTTTCTGGTGTCTTGAAAGAGAAGGCAGGAGCAGTGATTCCCATACTGCAGTGGGTTCTAGCAAAGTTTCCAATTGTTTTTGTAGAGGTTTCGATGGCTGCGACAGTAAAAAGATTTTATCTGCAAGGGATAAAAATGTAATCATTTGGCGAGAGAAGCGAGTTCTCTTCATCCCATTAAATATTTGACATTTTATTGGTTAATCACAGAACGACTCCAGCTGATAGAGAGAGAGCTCTTGGCAGTGGTCATAGATGTTTCACGGCCGACATGAGACAAGAGCAACACAACAAAGGCAAAAAAACGAGATAAGAGCTTTCATATTTTTTTTTCTTCTCTTTATTTAAGAGCCCTTCCAACTCGAACATTTGAAAGAGAGTGGAGGATGATTATTTTGCATGCACACGGAAAACGCTGAAATTAATTGTTTTAACACAAAGATTGGACAGATTCACCACTAAAATGTTGAATAAACAAACAATTGTAATCTTAATTGAAGTGGATTTGAGTGGCGTGCTGCACAAGAGCAAAACAAAATACATGCATGTAAATCACACACTACATGTCTCGGTTTTCAACACTGTCCAGCTCTCGCTCTCCCAACTCCAAAGCAAGGAAACAGATACAAGAATTATACAAGTCCATCGTTATCATTTCATTCAACATGAGAAAACGTGCTTTACACACAAAGTAACACAGAGTTTATGTGAGCAAATTTTATCTGAATTATGAAAGTCCCTGTTTGGATGTTACATGTACATACATGTAGCTTAACTCTATTTCCACTAGAAGGGACAGGTCAAGGTACACGACTGTTGCCTGAAACAATAAAAGACGAGCTTCTATCCTTCACCTGGGGTTAAAAAAATCCATCTCCCTACCGCACTGTTAGACTTCTTAGACATAATTCTATTTCTACTAGAAGGACAGGTCAAGATACACGACTTACCTCACCTGAAGCAATAGAAACTACTGTAGTTTTCATCCTTCACCTAGAGTTAAAAAGTCCACCTCCCTGCCTCACTGTTTGACTTCTTAGACAGAAGATTGGGTTTCTCAGAAGTATGCAAGTTTCAGATTTTATTCAGGTTGGAATGAAATCATCAAATCTTTTTCAACGGTCAACTGATGAAGATCGATCTTGGTGATTATGTAAAGTGCAGACCTACCAACTAAATGACCACTTCAATAAGGGACACTACAAGAGTCCCATACACCATGCCATATAAATTGTAAAAACTGATACCTGTCAATTGGTTATGCCCCCCCCCCCCCCCCCCAAGAGGACATAACTATGAAATACTGTCCTGCCCTTCACAGAGCATGTAATGTACTCTCTGTATAGTATATACCTGTATATACCGGTAAGTATAATGTACATATTGCCACCACTGTCTTGCACTTTGCTGGGCTTTATCCTCAAACCTGACACGAATTTCTGTATTTTTTTGTAAAGGAAAAAAATATTTCCAACATTCTTCCTGACACACCCTAAATGAAAGACAATACTGTAAAATAAATGGCAGTTGGCAGGTCTGAGAGAGTGTATTATTCTGAAACAACTTTCTTTCATCTTTGTAAAGTCCTGAGTTAAAATGATATGACAGTCTAGCAAAAGAAGAGAAAATGATTCAACGACTCAATGCTCTGTTTGAAATTGGTTTTAATTTTCTCATGGCCAATGGTCATCCCATACAAACACACAAATACATGTAACTGAGCTGATTTTGTTAGATTTACATTCTGGTGAGCAAAACTAGCTTTGGTTGTCCCATAGTTCTGCCTGGCTATCAGAATAATACATGTACATTGTTTTGTCATAAGCTGACCATCAGTTTTAAACATAACATGTGAAGTGCAGAGGAAAATTAAAAGTAGAAGACAAGAATGCTAGGAACCACATCAACAATTCAAAAAGATATAGTAAACTACTTTGATGCTAACAGAAATAACAACATAAGCATAAATGAAGACTGTCATCTGATAGATGAAAAATTATTCATATAACTTAATAAGTATTTTTTTTTCAACAAAACTTGAGGAACACATCTGACTATAACTTTTGCAGGTTATACACGTCATGTACTTCCTTGGAACAGCCCCATTGGGCACACTCATCATATTCACAGCAATATATTGATTATAAACATGAGTCATTTTCTTCCTACCCCCATCTGCAAAATCTTCCTATCTAAAAATCCTGAAACATTAAAATGTTGCTTGGATACTGCATGCCTGAATAATCAATGAAACACATAAAAACACAAATAAATAAAAAAAAAACAAGAAAAAATTCATAGGCATACATTTTTATGTTGGGTGTTATTAATGTCCTGCTACAAACAACTTCTAAGTTCTAGGCTTTCTCTGCCTGATCAGGTGTTGAGAGCTCCCTTTCCGGAGGATCACTGCTCTTGGCCCTCGACAGTCTCACTAAACCATGAGCCTCAACATTATATTGTCACTGTTCAAAAATTTGAAAAATTGATTTTGAAATATACATTCAACTATATTCAATGGACTCTTAAGCTGAAAAATAATTGAAAACAGAAAAACTGTTTAAAAATTTCACCATCACTAGAGCAGCTGTTCTGAAATAAAACAGTTTTTGCTTCTGAAAAGAAGCCAAGACCGATTATTACAGTTTTACGGAATGGTGACGATATGAACACTAATAAATCTGCAAATACTTTCACCCCCTTCCCCTCCTATCCCTGTCCAAAAGTCAATCTGAAGTCGCTACTCACTCTTGCATTCTGTTCAGTTTCAATTCTTGGGAAACACACAATAACATGCACAAGAACAAAAATATTCATATTATTTCCCCCACATGCATCTTAATCACTGCACAGAAATGTATATTTTTATATGTGGTTGTTAGTCAACATTTCTGAACCAATTTAAGCATGACTATAATAACATCCATCACTTCTTTGCTAACAGTCATTCTCCAAGTTTTCATCAGCCAGAATACAAATGGTCAGTGACTATAGAAACTACACCCTGTTCTGCCAGTCACTGCAGTAAGTAGTGTCTTAGTGCTGGTTGTTGAAAAAATATCAGTAACATAATTAAAATCACCTACTCATCCTAATTCATATACATATTTTGCTATCTTTACAAATTATATTCTCTGGCATCAGCTCTGAAGGACTCTTTCTGTAAACTCTGTGACCAGAGAGAACATAGATACATCAGTCTCAACACATTATCCAGGAATGTACTAATGCGGTGTGGAGTTTGTTTATGTTACATTTAGTCCTGAGATTATGATAAATATTTGGGTGAGGAGCAAAAACTAGTATGTAGTCTTCCTTTATTTTTTTGTTAGGCCATTGTGAACTTATAGGAGTTGTCCGCAGATGTAATGTTCACAGTAAGAATCATACAGACATTCAAATCAAATCATTCAAATCTGATTACAGACCTGCCAACCACATGACCATTTCAAAAAGGGACACCCAAGATGCAGCTTGACCAATGTCCTACAAAAGCAAACTGAAACCATTGCCAGTTATGATTTCCATAGAAATGGAGAACACAAATACAAAACACTTCACCGGTCACCTTATGTATTGTAATGCATGTAATGTGCATACAGTTACCACTGCCTTGCATTTTACTTGAGTGGCCTTTAACATCAAACCCGGCAGGAATTTCTTTTCTACAAAAAGAAAGGTATTTCCAATGTCTCTCTGACACTCTTAATACAGGAAAACACTATAAAATAAGGGACAGTTGATAGGTCTGTGATTACTTTTCCACTGTAATGTGGCACAATATTTCAATTTCATTCATATAGATGGTTCAACCATGTGTAAAGATCAATAAACTTAGTAAATGGTCAAATGAACAAGAAACTGGTAAAACTTGACAATCCACAAAAAATAAACAAAAAAAAACAACCAACAATTGATGCTAAAAAGGAACAACTTCACAAAACAAACAAATTTTTCCCATGCAGTGCAGCCATGCCTTGTACATCCTTGTGTGTCAAAATGCCAGAGTTGTCCTTGGTTTTGCTCACATTCAAGTTTTTGGCAGACAAATCCAACACTGCAGCAGCCTGTAAAATGAAGGCAGAAAATCATTTTTCAAAACATTTTAATCACTCATAATTTTGATTCAAAAGCTTTGAGATGTTTTACGGTACCCAAGCCTGTCTACAACTGAAATAATCAATTTGCTGAAATATAAAAGTCTATGTATATGGTTTACATGCAATGCCCACTGAGTAAAATTTTCAAATTTAGTTATTTAATTACATTGCGCATGACTTGGAATTTTTAAAATGTCTCATGGTAAAGCAGAAAGTGAATATAAGATAGTCAATGGGCCTGGTAAGTAACATACAAGGCAAACTTCAATAAAAGCTTAGTACATAAAAGAACTTCTACACAAAACTTCAGGCCCAAGACTAGACGCAAGACAAAAGTCAGATGCACCAATCAGTAAGTTTTGTGATGAGAAACTGTTAGTAGCTGCCTGGTGTATACCGGAAGTTTATTGCAATTCTTCACTGTCCTCCAATTCACAAAGAAGGTGAAGTGGGACATTTTCTATTATCTAAATACAAACAATTAAACTTAGATCCCCAGCGTCTTTTGAATTTCTTTATTTTTTTCACAGATTAAAGATTGAAATAGTCTGACCTGGACAGAAAAAGCAACAAACAAACAAAAACACAGAATTCATAATATATACTCTGTCAGGAATGTTCAATCTTTCAATTTATTTCAGCCTCCCACCCCCACATTTACAAAGACAAAATGGTAATCACAAAGAAAGAAAGATCAAACAAGAAAAAAACACATTCACAGAAGAAAAGTTGTAAGTTATACTAATAATGACTTACCTGTTCCTGAAGCTGTGACAATGTCAAGAAATCACCCCTGGGATTCTCCAAAAGCAGCGTGCCCTTTTTACCTTTGCCCTCAATGTTGGCAAAGTGACATACAGGGCGGCTGACAGTATTAGTGGTGTAGGGTGCACAGGCACTGACACTGTATGGCGTCACATATATGGTCTTCTGAGCCAGCGAGCTGATAGTGGTGTCAGTAGCAACTTCTTGTTTCAGACCAGCATCCAGGAACAAACGGATTTTTGTTCCCCGCAAGCCAAAAACTGACTGGACCTGATAAAAACGAAATTGAAAAATGGGTAAATAAACATATTCAAGGGATTTCCAGTGCCCGGTCTGTTTGTGATGCTGCAAGTCCAGACTGAGACTCAGATGCCATTATCGCACCCATACATAGTTGCACAACCATGCCCTTCTCGAACCCCCCGACTACCACAATATACAATATAAACCATATTAACTGTTTTCCAGTGACCAATGTTTATCAAGGAACCTACAAGTATACAGAATCACCAATTCTCACACAAACAATCCAAATCTAGATAGGTTAGCTTTACAGAAGGAAGAAATAAACTTTAAATGCAGACAGAGCAAACTGAGACAGATGTGGTCTGAACACAATGTATTGTGTGGAAGGCACCATTCATGGATATACTGACTCTGTGACTGCAATTTTTATCCATTGCATTCATTTCCATGCATTTCAGTATAGTGTTATTATATTGGTATAATGGAATTAAAGGTTTATGTATATATTCTGTATTCCTACTGGGTTCTATGCCAGGATACCCTTACATGTGATATAGAATAAATCTCTCTTCTGAGGTCCAAAGAAAACAAAAATGTGAGGAGTTGGTAGTTTCTGCCAGAGGCCTTTCATACATAAACTGTTCATTTATATCTCAGGGTGGAGAACCTTCCCTGCCTGGTAAGCAGCTCATTCAGAGATAGATAAACTCACAGTGTCGAGGGGAAAAAGAGCATTTCAGTTTCCTCGTGGTCCAAATGTTTCTCCAATTTCCAAAAAAAGCAAATGTGTAACATTTAGGATATTAATTAAACTACAACTTTCTGCAGGAATATTCTTATTGCCACCCCTAGATTTTCTCACCGTTCCCTAAAACTGTAGTAACTAGTTTTGACTACTTTTCAGGAGAAGCAAAACTCTGCTATATTTTAGCGCAACTGCTCCAGTTACAACGATTTTCTGAAAGTTTGCTATTTGATTATTTTTCGGCGTAGGGGTCTAGAACCATGATCCTTCGATGCAGCTTTTAATGTAGCTGAAACATAAATAAAAATCGATTTTTGAGTACAGTCTTTAGGAACGATGATAATTTATCTTCCTGTAATCCCACCAAATAATCCTGATTCAGGTGAAAAACAAGATTAAAAATACAAGTTCAGAAATTCAATGCATCTGCCTGAAATCCCAGCCATTTTTAATTTTCTGTACTTTCACACCTTGTGAATAAAAACACCAATGGCAATCCACTAGTTTGTTCAATAAGTTGAGTGAGAAATGTATTTGTACCCGGTGATCTGCTCCATGATCCATTAGTTTCTTCTCTAATTAATGAATGGCCAATTCTGAATGGTCTGAGCAATATCCATTTCTCCCTACAATGGCAAAGTACATTGGAAAGGAAAGGAAAAACTTCAAAGGCAAAGGATGGTTTATTCTGCATGTACCCAATGGGTGAATACAACTTCCCGTCCCCCTATCCATTATCAATTGTGTATCCTGTTACTCAGCAAAGAGGTGTGGACAACCCACTGGAATAAAGACTAGGGTTAGAGGATATATTGATGTTTTAAAGTGAAATTCCTTTCACTTATTTCATCCATGCATGCAATAATATTAGGAGCATTGCTATTATTATTTTTGTGGGGAGAGGGGGCAATTGCTCCGCACGGGAGAGCTGTCATAGAACCCACATGTACATGTCGATCCATTTCATGATCTTCAGGTGTTTTTTGGAACATCCAAAACAGAAACTTTTGTAGATGGTTTCACCACACCACTGAATCTAATTACTCATGATGACACATTTCATGAGGTAAAAATCAAGGAAATGTGCAGTTCAATGCACAGTAGATAAAATGTAAGGAAACAATAAAACCAATTCTATGTCATCTTCTGTTCTTTAGAATTTAAATTGAAACTGTCAGCTTATCCGAGTCTTGCACCTCTCAGGGTAAGACTTCAACATGAAACATTCTAAAGAAGAGTTGACTCATGAAGACCTCAGAATCTTTATGCTGTGCTTTCCCAGATTTGTCCCATTCCTCTATATGCTCAAATGTAAAAACTATGAAATGATGACTACCAGAAGCTGCACATATTTCAGTACAATTTTAAACAACATGTCAGTAAATAGAAGTGGAATGCACGTACATGATTTGCAAAAGAAGTCATTGATGGGCAGGATGATGCAAACGGGTATGGTTAACCCTTAGAAGACGATAGGGCTGATGATCGACCCAACTGTTTTACAGTGAAAAAGACATTGGGCTTGATCATTGGCCCTTATGTATAATAATGAAAAAGACGAACGGGCCAAGTATCTGCTCATAGAGAAAGCAAATATCATGGTCTTGTAGCCAATCAGAATACTTGTTTCATAAAATCTGCAGATCTGTACATGAGATATCAATTGCCGATCTTCCTGCTATTTTGAACCCATTATTATTTTTTGTCCTGTGAATCCCCATCTTTCTAGATGGGTAACATCACAAAATAATCCCGTCTGCAAAGGATTAAAGAATAATACTGTAATAAATTGCTATTTTCTGTCCAAATTCTTCATGTGGGGCCAGATAAAATACTCACACTCTGTATGAATGTGGTTAGGGACAGTCCATTACTGCCCACCGGGTTGTCCAACAACACTGTTGCCGTAACCCCAGTGCGTCCCTGACCTGGTGTCAAGCCACAGAGAGTCAGATTGATAAACTTTGAAAAGGGTTTAACCCCGGGAGTGTCTGGGGCTGGTTCCAGTGCACTCAGAGTGGTGTCCCCTGCTCCACTGATGGCCGAGGGAGATGTTGATGTGGTTGAAGCTGTGGCTGCAGTGACTGTACGTTGCGGTTTTCCTCCCTCTGTCCAGGTGATGGTTAGTTCAAGATCATCAGTTTTTATCTGCGGAGGGAAGATTTGGAATAGGTAAGTTTAACTCCTTCACTGATAATTTTTGAAGTTTCATCTCCCAAATCACCCCTCAGAACACGTACTAGCATAACCGACATTTCAGCCGAAATCCAGTTAGAATCACCATGCGATTACTTGTGCCGTTTTCTAGCTCCTCTGCAATCGGGGAATTGATACGAGCATTATTAAATTTTTAGCACATCGTTATTTCTCGAAAAAAACAACGGTCATGTACTGTTCAATTTTGTAAAAAAAAGCTTTCTTGCACCTGGATATTGGCAGCCCTATACATGTTATGTCAAAATATCAGCGCGAGAAGGTGAAAATTAATGCCACAGGAGGGTGATGAAAATTGCCCAAAACTTACAACAGCTCTCCTGCAAAACCAACATTACACTAGTTACGCAGTATGTGTTCTGGGGGACAAAATGAGTTACATGAGTACTTGTGACCATCAACTGTTTACATGACCATAGCAAGCTGTAATCAGTCATGTCATGACATATTATACTAATCCCCTCAGGAAGAGTTCCATATATCCCAACCTTTTTAACTCTTACAGGTCTGTACAGACTGTCTCAATATTGTCTTCTTGTTTCTGGTTGAAAGGGTAAGGAGTAGGGTTAGGAGTACAATCAGGTTTAGGATTAGAGATAAGGACGGCGTTAGGAATAGGTTTACGGTCAGGGGTTGATTGCATGATCGGGACATACGGAACTCTTCCCTCCCTCTATCAGCACTTTATGGATGGTCGGAAAGACACAGCTCATAAAGTCTAATTTGATGACTTTCAGGGATGTAAACAGCCGGCGAGAGCATGGAAGGAAATTATGCGGTCTGCCCAGAAACCGCACAGAAAAAATGCTTAAGACGTAGTGTAGGCATAATTAATCCCAACCGTTTTAAAAGAACAAAGCCTGAAATCGGTAATTAAATAAAAATTATACAGTAGATCTATTTTATATTAAGAGAAAGACAATAAGAAGAAAGAATCTGACACACTTACACAGTTACAGAAGGTCTGTACTTTAGAATACATCCATTACACTTATGGTCTTATAGAGGGACTGATGAAGAGTAGTTTACCAGAACAAAACAAGCACAATGCATAACTGTCTTGGGTGAGTTTCATAAAAAGAAGTTGATACCAAATCCCCGTATGTGTCGATTCTCTTCCGATCTACACTAGTCTATATTATTAGATCTAAACATCCCTAGATCTATGTCAAGATCTAGACTTTGCCGATTGCCACCTGAACTTCTTCAGAATCATGCCATCTGCGCCAATAGCACTTGGTGTCATAAATTTATTCATACTGAGAAAATATTTAAATCCCAATCCAGAGCTGGCAAAGCTTTTTAGCATCACCACCACCAAATTCCGTGTCGGAAACAGCATGTGAAACATCGCTACAGGCAGTGAAGCTACGCCATTAGGCCAACGGAAGTGAACAGCAACAACAAAAGAAATCTACGCGAGAAGATCCCGATTAGACTTTACTCAGTTTGCCAGATTTCTACAGAACTGTCGACCGATTTGAGAACGAAAGTCGGTATAAGTGCTACTGGCGGACGGTCTGTGACATACTATATCTATGGTCGGTGATCGCGCCTCGGGCGGAAAGGGCGGAGTCAGGAACCGCGCTTTGGACGGAAAAGACGGAAGATTTACATCCCTGGACTTTGTTCCATCTAAGGGTCGAAATAAAATCCCGAACAAACATCAACTTTCAGGTAAACCTAATTTATTTGTAATAAATGTAAAAATGTGTGTTTCTGTACTAATACACAGATACACAGCGAGTCATGGAAACTGCAAAAAGCACAGAATTTACGACTTTATGAAAATCCTTGTGCACTGTTAAACACATCATCAAGTATACCATGGGTACTTACTGGCATTGATTCAGTGATAATGACATCTGCATTGGAAGGCACAGGGTAAGGTTTCAATGGCTGCTTCACAGTAGAGGTAATAAATTCAGAGAAATCCTCCACAATCTTCACCAGTTTCTTGGCTGCTTTGTAGTACACTTGAATGTTGTCTGTGGGCACCAGCTTGGCCTGGACGAGAATTAGTTCTACTATTTATAACTGTAAAAACATATAAGATGTTGACACTACAACAAATGGAAGGATCTCCCCTTTCGTAAATGCCTGGCTCAGTGATTAACAATCAAAACATGAAATATGTGCCTGATTAAAGATATGTAGCCCAAATGATACTCTCTCCCTCATTCTTCAGGCCATACTTTTGTTTCTCTGTTAAGGGTTGATAAACCTCATACATATGGCTAAGCCTGTACGAGTGGCTGACAAGATAATGGCTGTAGTATCGTTTTTTTTTCCCACTACTGATCAGCTGCTTCTTTATCACGCACATTTCAGTTGCTGGTTTACTTCTTTGAAAATAAAAAGCCACCCCCCTCCCACCTGCTCCCCCAAAATATGCTTACTTTCATAGGAGAATGACTCATCATAGTCGGCTGATCAAAACATGGATTGGCTATTCAAATTCCTCCCTGAAGGAAGGTAAAATGGTATAACCCTGACAATTCAGTGATGTGCTCAGCAAGCAATGACAAACAAAAGAATCATTATCACTGAGCAGAACTCAGAGGAGACACCACTGTGATTTTCACATGACTACATGAACAAAGCTGAAAGAAAAAAACTGCTATCAACATAAACTAAAATAATTTTTGCACATTCATGGAAGACTGAGTGCAAGGGAAACAACTGACCTTTTTCCTCAGCCTCTGAACTCTATTGATGACTTCCCTTGCAATGCCTTCATTCACCATCGTATCGTCTGGCTCAATGTCCAGCAGGACAAGAATCTACAAAAAAAAAAAAAACTATTACAAACTGTTAGGAAAACTTAATTTACATAGCACCTGAAATTACATGAAAAATATGAGAGTAATAGCATGATATCTTAAATGAATCAAATTCAAGGATTATTTCTAAGACTATAAAATGCTGTATCAACTGAATCCTTACCTTGCCATCTGAATGGGCCTCATAGTGCTGTGGTGTATCACCCTCCTTATCACACTTGTACAGAATACGCAGATCCCCTTCTTCCATGGTGTATCCAGACACTTCTAGGCTGCCTTCAGACTGGTATCTATAAGTTGTAACAAACGCAGTTTTAAGATAGATGTGTATCAATCAGGTACAGCTTGAAACTTGGAAGTACACTTCATCAGTTCAGTGCAAAAAGTGATTATTTCTTATTTCCACAGAAAAGGAGAAAATCACCCCTTGCCCAGAGTTGACGATTTATAGAGTACACATATAAATCATGACCCAAGAAAAACTAGGTCGTATCTGCCATTTATGTAATATCACACAGAATCTTGTTATTCGCATTTCACAAACTGGTTTCAAATAGAAATTGATATTTTAACAGAACTGACTCTAAGATGATTTTTAAGAATCTACCAGTGAAATATCAGCAGCACCTTAAAAGATTCAGAGTACAAAATAAATCATGTTTGAGCCATTTATGTGACTAGTTCTCACTTTTCTATCTCTTCGTCTGTCAGTTCCTGAATAGCTGATGTGATGGTACCCAAGGCTGACATTAACTTCCGACCCAGCTGTCGATGCTCTGGTTCTGCTCTCAGACGGACTCCATAGGCACCTTTGTCCATGGTGATGGTCAGCTTGCGCACATTGAGCTCCTCGCAGTTCACATCAGGTTGGAGAAGACAATCAAATTTAAATCTCTTTTCCCTTAAACATTATCATTTTATAAAGAAGTAAGGCCTCCAATGTAGTCATGGAAGGCTTTTTAACCACTGAGCCGTAAATTCTACAAAAGATCATTATTACGCATAGAGAGACATAAAAGTGTACATGGGCATATTTTAAAAGGTCTTGGAGTTCCCTGTATTTTTAGCACTTAAGTACAAATGAGTCGAACAGAAGAAAGTGTTTTGACATTATGAGTCCGGAAAATCAAGAAGCATTTTTTCAAGTAGAGATGAAAAATATGACAGGACATTTCATTCTGCACCTCAATTTACACTTCGGTAATCAAAACTCAACTTAAAAATCACATCTGCGTATTCCCCAAATCAGCTGGCCAACTAGTATAAATAATGTGCGGATGAAACTATGGATTCTTTCATTTCTTTACAACCACTGAAATAGCATCTTTTTTTATCATCAGTTTTATGGTACTATACAAATTCTCATCCAGTTCTCCAGTCATCCATGATATTTATTATGTTTTCAACGCAATGCCAGACTGCATATTAAAATCAGCTTGATTCAATCATTTTTTCATCAAGTATGTTCTTTAAATACAATTTCAGTAGTAAATCTTCCTCAAAAGGAACAATGATAATTGTCAGGAAAATACATTCTCAATGTTAGTGCAGCCTGATAAGTACGCACTTTAGTAGTCACACTGATTCATTTTGGAAAAAACATCAACTTTTATTACTCTTTACTCAAGAGACAATGGTGTTAATGTCTCATTCATTTCATTCCCTGCAGTGCAAACCGTCTTTTTATGGTAAGGAAACGAAAATGTGAGAAAAACATATTCTCACTGAAATCTGTTGCTTACCTCCAAAATATATCTCTCCAACGATGCCAAATCATCAGCTGATTCCTGATCTTTTACAATGGCCACCACCTCTTTCAGGGGATACTGAAAATAGAATGATAAATAACATTACAGCAAGATCTTCAATTCAATTATTATATTTGGCCCGTACATAAAACAGACCTATGTAACATATATATGTGTAACTTGATGAAGAATACTGGTACAAAATTATTCATCAAATCATATAAATCAAAGTCCATTTGGTGATAAGGAAACTGCTACAACTGCGGATTTCAAATGAAGAAAACGCTACTCTGCCAATTCCCGGATCAGTACTTGCTTCTGGCAAAACTCTCAATGGTGACCTAAGCAAGACCTAAATATGATTTTCATAAATCCTGAAAGACCAAATGAAAATTCAGTGTACTTCAGCTATGACAATACATAGTTAACTATTCAAAAATGGCCTTTTTAGCAAAGAATTCTCTCTAAAATACTTCTCTTATTTACAATTCAAGCTTACCTTCAAAGGCAAGGTTTTCCTATCCCTGATGACCCTGCCAAGCTCTATCACACTCTGCATTCTGGCTACAGCATCCTCTATTTTCTTGTGGATCATGAACTCTCTGGACATAAAGAAATACAAGAAATTGTAGACAAACAGAACAATTCACACTGTGCTAATGACTGACGAATCGATCAAACAAATGCATGAATTAGGATCAGAAAGGTACCACTGAAATACATAACAGATAGTGCGCCTTAAAGCCACAAATATGAGGATGAAGCACATATTCATTCCATAAGTCTGTTAATATTTTGTTTTCCGCAGCCTAATTCTTACAGATTCAACCAAGAATTGGTTTCATGTCAGAGGACAGAGACACTGTTCTTCGGCATTTCACAGAGGGTTATCTATATCTCTGTGAATCCTTAGTGAATTATCCAGGCTTCAGATCAGTCAGATGACAAATAAAATATTCACCCATTACAGATGTACTCAAATTGCCATGCAGACAAAGAACACTACAGTTCCACCAACAGCAACAAAATAGCGATTAATGCATGATCCTGTTAGAAATCACTGTGTCTTACCGAGGTTTGGGCAGCAATAAGAAGTGGACACTTCGAGTATCTGGCTCTTCTGATAGGTCCAACATTTCCTTCAAGCCCTGATAGATAACCTCAGTTAGGAAAGGAGTGAATGGTGCCTAGACAAAAAATAAAAATATATATTGTTTTTTGTCAAGAGTTTCACAGACAAATTACACCAAACAAATGCACTTAGAATCAAAATTTGCTCCAAACAAAAATACACAACAGAGGTATTAAAATTTTTTTCAAAAAAGTCTTTCCACATGAAATCTATTTAGAATGGCTTAACTGCTCTGTCACAGAGGTAAGTTTTTTATCCATTGCATCCACAGTACTGTAAAGTCTGAGGTTTTAATTGACTCCACTGAACTAACTGATGCCCTTCCTCAATAATGCTATCATGTAAATATATCTTCTACACACCACTTATTCCAGTGGTGGTCTGTAGCAAAAGCCTGTCATTTAAATATGCCTTTAAGTACGCAAATTAATTTAACAGGAATATCAGATATAATTTTTCAAAAAAAAAATTAAATATTTATGTATCTGATGACCGTAACAGGCACTCACCATGATTCTGGTGATGACAAAGATGACAGTACAGAGAGTCTCCAGAGCCTTTTTGCTGTCAGCTTTGCCCATGTCACCCTGTCACATAAATAAAGTCAGTGCAGATAATCAGGTGAAGTATACATCACAATAAAAAACACACTCTCCTGTCACATACTGTTCTTGAAGGTTAGAATTGTTTTCAATGATATTTTCACAAATAAGGGAAAGTTTTGTTATTTGGCTAAGTTCATCCATAAAATACAATGTTGCAACTGATACTGTGAACTGAATACTTTACACAGTTATTTAGAGCAATCATGCTTGAATTTTCCAGGAGAATACTAAGTGATAGTGCTAATTACTGAACAGCACATTCGTCGTGTCTGTCTTCAGGAAACCGCCCATTGAGTTTAAGGAGGTCAAAGACCAAAGCAGTTGTCTGACAGAGATTCTCTTTCTTTGAAGATCTCCTTTAGACTTGTCCTCCTGAAAACTTTAGTTATTCAGCACTGAAGGCAGGTTTGAAAGGCATCATGTCATTGACTTTTGTGAGTTTGTTCCCTGGTTTCACCAGGCCACACTCAGATGATCATGAGAAAATATTATGAAAAACACAGAAAATCTGTGGTGTTGCAGCATAGGCTTGAAGCCAAGTCAAAATGTGGAATGCACTTTAGCGCATTGTTTCTTAAGCAAGGCTTTGCTGCATACAAGTTTTTCTTTTTGCCACATTTTGACTCAGATGATCACGAGTCTGGGTATTCTTCTGTACTGGGGGTTTCGCCTGAACTTCAAGATCTTGGTGACAATTGTTCTCATTTTAACTTGCAATGCTGAAAGATAAAGATCAACTAAAGCTACAGAATACATCTAAAGACAATAAATATTTTTGCTAACCTTCAGCCTTTTCCTGTTCATGCGGACGTACCAGTTGGTCAGCTCATCAATAAACTTCACCAGGCGAGGAGTAACTGTATACATGCGATACTCTGCAGAACAGGGAGGAAAGACAATCAGGACTTCTACACTTAATTCCATTCCATTTCCTCATATTAGTGAACTGAATGAGTGAATTGAATACTAGTCGAATTGACAAAAGTTTTATATTTAGTGACAACATATATAGCTTTAGTCAACTCGACTAGTATTCAGTTTCAAAAACATGATAAACTTCACTGTTACTTACGAAATGGGGAAGATGACATAAAAATGTACTGAAAGAAAACACTTGAAAAAGAAAATAAGGATGGCAATAAAGAGACAAAAGTGACAACAAGTTACAGGACTAACAATGAAATTTCCATCCAATTACATGACACTGAATATTTCTATCCACCGAACTTGGGTTTTGGAGAAATGCTGTTTATCCTATAAATAAATAGTACAGCACCACAGCCATGCAATACCTTGAACAAAATCAGACATTTGAAGTGTTGCATTTTCTGGAATTTAAACACTGGTGAGCTAACTTTTGATCACTTTCTTTTCCTAATGTAAAACTTCAAAATCTGATCACGTGGACAGATGCATTCAGTAATGACATGAACATAAATGATAACAAGACACATGACCAACTATGAAAATTCCACCCAGTTACATAATTCTCTTACCTGACATTTCTTTCTCCACATACTTGACCAGTGACTGTGTAAATGACAAGATCCATCTATCCATGTAGTTGTCTGACATTTCCCATGACTTTTCATTCACAACGAATTTCTCACCGGTTTCCTGAAAAGTAACACAACACTTTCACATTTTGGCAACATTCTGAACACACTTACAAATTATTCATATAAGCATATCATCGGTCGGCTGTTGGAACCACCTTAAAACTAGCCTCAAAAGAAATCTGTAGTTAGGGGACTGTACTCTTATTACAGAGTCAAATAGAGAAAATACTGGGGACACCGTGGTCTAGAGGCAAGGTACTCGCCTCTCATGCCGAGGGTACTGGGTTCAAATCCCGGTCGTGGCAGGCATGTTGGAATTTTGAGATTTCTCTCATATTTTTCTGTCCCTGATCCTATGGGAGGTAGGATCGAGCACCTAGTCTTCACAGATAAGGATGAAAAATTCGGAGGGCCCATTGTGCACGTTAAAGATACCTTGGCAGTTGGAAATCAAAAAGAGCAGGCCAAACAGGCCGTTGCCCAAGCAAAATTAAATAAAACTCATCCCTATCACCCCCCCCCCCCCCCCCAAACATGAGCAAGACCTAAAGAGTTCTTATCAATGTCACTGTATTTATACTGTTCATAGGTTTGCATTTTTACCTCGTGCATCCATTATGCAAATTCATTTCACTATTTCACCCAATGCTTTATGAAAAGGCATAGTGCCAAAGGCTGGAAAGATGCGAAATACAAAAATCAGATTATTACGCCAGAAACACAAGTAATGATTAAATATAATTTGACACCTATCAGTCTATTCCACAATATCAATCAACTGGCTCTTTCTGCACTACTGTTCTCACCTGTTCCCATATGTGGACATACTGGGACAAAAATCTGAACGCATTGTACCATGGCAAGAAAACATCTTTGAGTATGTCACGTACACCCTCCTCCTTGAAACGTAGATTCTCAGCCCTCACAGCAGGTGAATTTATCAGATACAACCTGGGTTGGAAAAAAACAATATGTAACTATTGGCATACACCTAAAGAAAAAGAAAAAATGGCAACAACAAAACACATACATATGACTAGTATAAAAATGCAGTTCATAGTGCTGAAAAGATGACAATATAAATTTGCCTGTTGTACTTACCTACATCACAAGAAATGCTGAAATGTGACCCTTTTACAAAAACTGTCTCAGGCCTTTATGAATAACAAAATATGGGAAGACAGAAGCATTCTGACAAGTGTGATATAAAAAAATAAATTACTCATACATTTTAATCAAAAATAACTAATATGTATGCTCCAACCTATGGTATTCTCCACCCCTCGCACATGCATTATTTTTATTCATGTTTTGAGTTGATTGTGAGTAGTGACCAGAGATACAATCCCTGCCTACCTGATGGCATCAGCTCCATACTTGTTGACCACCGAGACGGGGTCAGGGTAGTTTTTCTTCCTCTTGCTCATCTTCTGACCATCTCTGAGGGTCAAATAAAAAATACAAATTTCAGAATAATAGAAACCAGTGAACACTTCCTTCATAAGAAGGCTGAGATACTGGCATGACCCCTTCATATTTTGTTGCAGGATTTCAAGAAAAGCTTTTGCAACCTATTTGTTCAGCAAGTGTTGTAATTACCATATCCTAGGATGTTCTATCATAAATACAATGATTACAAACAGTTGTTTACTTTCTGGGGCATTTGTGGCTAGATTTCTCCCAATTCAGATTGCCTATAATATATGAAACTCAATACCAGAAAACTTGCCTAATATTCTCAACTGCATCCTTTTGAGATCTTATCCTCACAAATACAACTGACAAAAATATGTCGGAACTCAAAAGAAATTTCAGACTACACTACAACGGTATGTGCAAATCAGTGTAAGTTCCCAGTATAAAATCATCCAAATTGTAATATCACCTTCCTGCATCAAAAGTTAAAGTGGTGCAAATTTCAAAAGGAAACATCTCTACAGCTTTGGCATTATACAAAAACTTTAGAAGATCTTTGTCAGTGTCCAGTAACATGCTTGTGGTGCTTACCACCATCTTGCATGCGTAAAAAAAAAAAAAAAAAGTAAAAAAAATATGTACAGTCCAACTTACGCGGCAAGAACCAGTCCATTACACACCAAGTTCTTGAAAGGTGGTTTGCCAAACAAAAGTGTGGAGACAACTATCAGAGTGTAGAACCTGAAAGCATAAAAATGCAAAATGAAAGGGGAATAACCAAGGTTTTCAGACATGAATGCGCACGGAAAAAATATCTTTGAAGTATTTGAATACATAACAAAGTGGAATAACCAAATAAGAGAAGAAATTGGTAACTTTAGACCTCACACTATGGAAAGAAAACATGCTTAATTGACGACATGCAAGAAAATATTAAATAAATGGATTCTACTCATGTGTCCTCACTCTCGTTCAACACATATCATATTTTCTCGCCCCCTCCCCCAAGTTAGTAATAATGATGGATTCAGTCATTTATCAGTTCAAGAATCAGATAATTAACTTTCTCAAAATAGATACAGCACATTAGCACTGCTCTATGATCATGGCATATGTCAGACTTAAGCCAACAGGCCCTTGACAGTTCATTGCATTCCTAAGCATGGGGGCTATCAACTTTGCCAATAGGAAAATGTAATAATCCAATAGAATCACAATGGCATAAGTCACCAAATGACAGGAAAGAAACAGTTTTTTCTTAATATCTCAAGTTTCAAAAATGACTTATGCCAACAGCGTAGAGCAGTGACAACAAGTGATAGCTTCCCAATCCTTTAGAGATTACCCAAAATAAGTACTCTGAAAACAAATGAAGGCCACAGGGGAAAAACCGGACATGTCACATAATTGCATATTTTAAGTTATGGACCTTAGGCTATAAAGCGCACTCAAATCTTTCATCTCAAAGAGTGTGGTATGGAAAAACCCGACATGTCACAAGAAATTAGCAGAATAAAATAACCTATCCTTTGGAAGAACCAGACATGTCCAGTGAGTAAAAAGGGAAAAGACCGACTTGTCCACAAAAGGGGAATCCCCCAGTGCCACCTGACTAAGTAAGCCAATCAGAGGACTGCATTTTCACAACAAAGCAGAGACAAAATGGCTGACAACAATGAGGGCCCGGTGCCCACTGAAACCCCAAAAAGAGGAAAGTTACTGGAAGGCAGAGAGAAAAAATAAAAAACAACGCATTTCTAACTATGTAACAGGCAAGAATTGTAACTGCACCAGATTTAGGTGTTTTGAGGCCATAAGTCACGAGGAGAGGCAGTCCATTTAAGATGACTTAACACACTGTATGACACGAAGAATGCCCAAGAGGTTACCTTAATTGCTACACTCATTAGTGTAGGTGCAGTTGATAGACGACGTCCTCGACAGAATGACGACGAGTGAAAGGCACAAACCTAAGCCACACCATAAAAGTGAAGCGAGATGAACCTTGCCACTTGGGAAAGTGACATTGATGAGTAAAAATCTTGCAGGCTGTTTTGTATTCCTTGTTATTTCGAACATTTTTTTTCAGATTGGTAATTTTTTGACAGCTGTTATTCTCTCCTGCTCTCTTGTGAATTTTTGAAAATCAATATCAATTTTTATTTTCTGCTTCTTGATTATTGGCTTAAATGAAGTATGGAGTTGTAATTCACTGATTCATTTTTCCTGTAAGATGGGGCAAGATAAGAAAATAATATTGTTATTTGGTTTATTTTGCTCTCACTCAGCCTCTCTTTTAGGGTACTCTTGCTAAAGTGAAGATACCAGTGTACCTTATTGCACTTTTAATAAACTTAATAGTTAATGTATTAATTCTTATTGTCTGATTAATACAATATTGGACAGTCTTTTTAATGTCACTGAGAAAATGAGTTTGTTTCTCTAATATTCAAGTGTGTGTACTGGTTTGAGAGTAAAGGACAGAGAGAGTACGTTTTTGTTTAAATGGGTTGGACTGGTGAGGAACGAGAAATGGGGTTGGGGTAGGAGGTGGAATTTTTTTTTATTTGAACAGTCATGTGACTAAATAAATTTTTTCATGATTACTTTCAATCCATATAAAGTACTGTGTTTCGTTAACTTTCTTGGTGTTTGTATTCATTAACTTTCATTTAGTAGCTCAAAGTCTATTTCTGCTCCTAAAGCAATTGAGAAAAGAACTCAGTAGACTGAGCGCACACACACACACACACCAAAAAAAACCAACAAGAAAAGATCATGAAGTATCTAGGTATTTTTCTAAAGAAGCAAGATAAGGTTTTTAACGTATTAACCCTGTATTTGACTTTATGAGTTAAAAAAAAAAACAACCACTCATTCAGCGGACTGTTTGTACACAAAAAACAAACAAACAAACTAAAAACATCACTGGCGAGTCTGTATCCATAAGCTGTTGAAATTCAATGAAAAGTGGATATATTTTAACTCCAATGGAAAAAAAAGATATGTCCGAATATGACGTCACTGGCTTTTTTCCTGTTTTTTACAAAAACTAGCTGAGGTCCCCGGCCCTGCCGGGGATAAATCGGTTTGAATATTGGTTTCAGTTCTGGGTGGTTATTATGGACCTGCTTCATCTGGCCTGTTCCTATTTGTTTATTTTATTTTTGTTTGTTTGTTTTTAAATAAGTCTTACTGCTCTGCCTTTGTGAGTTGACACCCTGCGCATCCCGTACAACTGCATGATTTGCGCACGGGTTAGTGTGTTTGATAGTGAACACATCGCAGGTAATGATAACGAAACCTTAAAATGGCGAACCATGACTCGAAATAGATCTGAATGATGGCGAAACAATACATTTCCAATAAAAAAAACTACAGCGATTTGAGACTTGTATGCCTACCGATAGTACGTTATTTAGGGGGCATGCTGCATCAGTGCATGCTAGATCTAGCTCTCACAGACACTACTGTGATTATGAATCGAATTCCGGGGCCGGAAGTGGAAAAGCGATTAACAAAGAAAGAGGTCATAGGTTAACGAACGTACAATTCGGATCAAACGCTCTCGCAAATTTACTGTTCCATTCTTATCGCATTATTGGAATAACTCACGAATCCCATAAGCTTTTTTATGCCTATGTACATAGGAACACTGGTCAGTATCGTACAATTGTGTGTGCCAAATTTCAGTTCAATACGTCCAGTAGTTTTTTAGTCCATAGGGAACAAAAGGGTTTTCTTACATTTTTTTTGTATAGATACAAAATTCAAATCCTTTTACCCTCACATTACTTAAAAATGGCCTATTTAGGTATGTCATAGGATGGAAGGAGTTTAGACGTCAATTAAATGGTTTACAACTCTTCAAAGTTTAAAATTCAAATAACTCAAATGTTGTCAAATGTGACATGTCCGGTTTTTCCCCTGTGGCCACGTAAACATGACATCGGTGTGGTTCAAATTTAGATGATGCTTACCATCCTCTGGTCTGATCTATTCCTTCAGCAATGAAATCTGCTGGGAAAGTGTCCTCAAATTCCTTGCGGTTCTCAAATGGGTAGTGGGCTTTTCCATAAGGCATAGATCCAGACTCGAACCAGCAGTCAAACACTTCTGGTACTCGTCTCAGTATACCTCTGCCAGTCTTGGATGGTATGGTTAGAGGATCCACACTGTTTTAAATACAGTGACATGTTTCAAAACAGAATTTATTTACAACCCTACATGAATTTCTATTAAAGTCTTCTAGCCTTACGCAGAATTTCCTAATCTTGTGGCAAATTTCTTCACTTAAATGCAACAGCAAAGCCACTGTAACTGCTCTGAATAGATCATGACCTTTGACCTCTGCGCTCGGTAGTGCATCATGTAATCACATGACTTGGCTGTTTCACGTGCATATGATAGAATCAATGTGCTTCAATAATACCAGATAATCCAGAAACTTAAAATGACTGAACTGCATGGGAAATTGTATTGAAAATAAATCTGAATTTTTTCCCTACAGAAAACAATTTTAGTTCTACAAAGCACTAACTGGTCATGCTCACCAGCGGCAAACTATTCAATAAAACGTTTCTGCAGATTGGATTAAATCACAGTCTAATGTCATTCTCTAGGAGAAGAGACATACATTTGAGCTTGTCAGTACTTTGTTTTGATATGAAAAACCAACTTGACTAACTATTCCCAAAAATTTGTGTTTCATATCAAAACAAAATACTGACAAGCTCAAATGTATGGTGCCTCTCCACCGCAAATAAATTTTCTGTGAAAATTTCCTTACTTCTCTCTGTGCAAATCCTCAATCTTTGTTCCTGTCAATTCTTCCAGTTCTGCAACGGAGCCGCAACAAACAACCTGAAATAAGCAAAATGTGATTCATGCTGTAAAATATGAAGAACAAAATGCTCATTATACACATTGGGGAGTAACTGCATCAATGGTAAGAACTGACATAGATATTGGTTTGAATTCTTATGTCATTCTCAGGTGTAAAGAGCTTCTCGTCACTGTGAGCAAAGTCATGCTACTTCAAGTTTGTCCTTACCTCCTCTCCATCATCACTGACCCACAGTGGTATGGGGGTTCCCCAGTATCGATTCCTGGAAATGGCCCAGTCTCTTGCTCCTTTCAGCCAGTTCCCAAACCTCTTCTCTTTCACAAATTCTGGGACCCTGATAAGATTGTGCAAATTGTAAATTGAACACTATCAAAGATGTGAATGCAACATGACCCCATTTTTTCCAGAAGTGAAATGAACAAGTGTTTAATTAGATAGGGATTATCAGCAGCAATCTTATAAAATGATATTTTCCGATAAAATCAAAGTATGAGATAGGAAAACCTAATGTGACATCACAGTGAAATTTCATGATTGTATTTGAACCTTAAGTTATCTCACTGAGTCAGAATGGCAGTTTCCAGAGATCAAGTAAAGCTGTATGAACATTAACTCACTTGCGACCATTCCCGCACAAGTTGCGGGATGGCTGACCTGACGCTAAAGAACCAATCCCGCAACCCTTGCGGGATCGCCGAAAATAAATTTTTTCTCCTTCCATTATCCCACAAACTTTACGGGAATGGTTTATTACCATTGTGTAGCCACTTCTTTTGTTTCGTTGAAAGTTTTATGGGGATCAGCCGGTAACTCTTTTTTGGCAGATTTTTTTCTAAAACCACGGACTTTCGGACCGAACAACGAAATATCTCCAGTGTACTGCAGAATGGCGTCTAAGCGAAAAGCAACGAATGCATTTGAAATATTCGAACAAGAAGGGATGTGAACTGGAATGTTATAATTCCGATCTAGACCCAGAATATGTTCCAGTGGGTAAGAAAGGAGAGGAAAGTGGTTCTGAATCTGATAGCGTTAGATCGAAAGAGACTGCTGCTAGATCTAGAGCCAGTGCTGGTTTTATTGTATAGTGCATTTATTTATAAGTCTTGTGTCCAAAAATCAAAGAGATTGGCCAATTACAGCAAAAAATAGTAATTTTTTGAAAACGCCACCAAAATGCCTGATCTTCAAGAGTTGTGATAATGTAAAAAGCCTGGTCTCAAGTGAGTTAAACTAACTGTGACAAGTTTGGCAAACATATATTTTACAAATTTCAGTATCACCTGAAAAAAAAAAAGTGACTACATGCGAACGAGCTAATTATCTCCATACTGATAACCTCTGATTTGTCATGAAAGCACAGAGGAGATGTAACATTTAAGATGTAACCAATATGTGACCTGCATAACCTGATGAAACTGTGTCTGGATATAATACAACATTCTGTAACAAGTGGATTGCTCTTTACCCACAAATCACAACTCATTACTCTTTATTTTTGAGAAGATATGCCACTGGAGGCACAGTTCCAGCCGCCGACACAGTTAAACAGGCAACACTAGAATTCAAAATAACACCTCTCTTAAGAAATACAGCCTTACCGCCACATAGATTGACAATTCAAAGACAATGAAAAGATTTGTCTCAGTAATGTAATTTGCTGGATTAAGCAAAACCACATAAACACACACACACACAAGAAGATAGTTTGTTAAATTACCAGTATGTCTGTTCTGTTGATGCCAAGAGATTCTCACAAGCATGCTCTACTCTGACAAACCAGCTTGGGACTGCCTTGTATATAAGTGGTGTCTCAGATCTACAGTGAAATACATAAACAAATATGATATTAATGATATACAAGACATCAATAAATAGCTCACTGAGCATATTGTCAATATATATAGAAAATCTCAATACAACAGCAACAGAAAAATGCTCCAAACTTTTAACTACAGTTTTAGTTTGTGCAACTTGCATCTCCTCTCTCATTGTTATTCATAGCATCCCAATAAACAGTAGTTTACCCCGCATACTGACTTCTGAAGTGAAAAAGACAAAAAAAAAACTAGTATCTTATACACATACTACCTACTATTTTTCATTTTAAACAGACAAAACCAATTAAACTGAACTGACTGACGCCATCAAAACAAACTACATAAGCACAGGATAAACATTCAGTTGATCAATAGAAATAGAGAGGTGACCAAAAGTACCCATCTACTTGGCATTATCTACACATTAAAAAAATATCCGGATCATACCTCCAACAGAATGGATAGCTATGCTTCGTTGTGCCTTGGTGGACCAGTCGACCTCTTGCTTTCAAATTCTTCACAATCGCTTTGTCGGCATCCTGATAATAATTTGAACCACATTAGGTAATTCCATGGAAAGAATAGTGTTACATTATTTTAACTAAGCAGTCACACAAAGATGTAGTTTACTAAAACTGCAGGCACAATTCGTGGTGGAAGCACTGTTTATAGATCGCGCATGTAGAACTTGAACACGTTTATATAATGGAAGGTGTCGTGATGCTTAATGCTTGAATAAAATTTCTAAGAGAAACATGGATCTGATGCATGCCATGCAGGAATTTTGACACTTTTGTATTACACACCGTGGCTGATGTATAAATTTTTTTATACGCGGGCGTAAAGAAATCTACACGAGAGGATCAGGGCAGATTTTATAACAAACTATTTTTATACAAGCTACCTGTTGTTTTCTTACCTTAACATATATCCCTTTGAAATCTGTGACCTCATCTGTAAATTTACCACTGGGGTCAACAGGACATACCATTTTCATGCTACGTGTGATGACCCCGTTTGCAAGACATACTCGCTGATCATCCTGTATTGTAGGAAATAAACAAAATTTTTCAATATTTGAATCAGCTATTGAGAAATGAAATATTTGAAAAACCTAAAGAATATCTATAAATAGGGTCGCAGCCGGTCTTGGAACAAAGTTAAAACGAGGGGAAAAATTTTTTTTTGTTTTTTTTTTGCCACATTTTGACAGAGAAATGAACTCGGTCATTTGCACTGATATGTGACAAATCAAGTTGAAGGACATTATAAAATTATATACATACTTTGAGATGAGCTCTGCAAACATCTTCACATTGGCAGTCAAGGAAAAATAAATACACTTTCTTACCTCTCCGAAGTAGGGAGCTTGATGGACAACACCTGTGCCAGTATCTGTGGTCACATAAGAATCCACCAACACTCTGAATGCACCATTCTCTTCTCTGTACTGGAAACAGTGAAAGGCAAATTTCATCACATTATCATCTTCACAGTACCTATTAAGGTAAGAAGTCATATATATGTTAGTTACATGGGTAAATATACTGGATGTTTTTTTTTAACTTCAGGTGGCAGACTTTTGCAGTTGCATCTCAGCTATTTTCTTCAATATCATTGAAAGCATGATTTTTTCCAGGGAACAGAAAAATATGGGGTTTTCACAAAACAATTTCTATTCCAGATTTATTCTATAAATATAAATTAGACAAAAAAGACAAAACTAATTATGGCTGTGGTTGTTTCTGCAATGAAAATAAAACTAACAAAATAAAGTCACAATTCTCTTCCATGTCAGTGATTCCAATACTTTACTTTCTGCGACCTAATTCCTGTTGCATTTCCTGATCTAGCTGATACACATCACACATTTCTGTAAACTTATGTGACTCTTGCTAGAAATGCCCCATTCAGCTGATAATTTTGACCTATATTTTGGGAATGACCGCTTTTGCTGAGAAATTTTATAAAACTATAATTACCTGTTTGAAGTAGTCAAAGAGTGGTACATAATGTTTGCCTTCTAATTTTTTGCCTGGAAACCTGAATAACAGGAAAAAAATGAAAAAAAGGTGAACTAAAATGGATCTTTGCAATTCATGAGAAAGCCAACTAACTTTCCACCTAAAATAGCTACCATCTGACAGCCCCCAAAATATTTCTGAAAGCCTCACTGAAAAAAAACAAAAAAACAAACCCCTTACAAGCCCCACTCCATAATTTCTTTTTCTTTGCAAGGGTAACCCTTCTTTAACACCTCCAAAAATACAACAGGTTTAAGTTACAATTGTCATAAGCCACCACTAACTCTATTTTCTAAAGCAATGACATAAAATCACACATGACAATCTTGATTCTCATTACTGTTGCCATAATTACAATGTTGTACGCATCATAAGCCATGGAAATAAAGAACCACAAAATTCATCACTCTGACACAAGAAAAACAGAACCAATGATCATACACCGTATTCCTCAATGTCTGTGAGCTGTTTCAGCAAGTTTTGCACTGCTTTACTGTAAACGTATTATTTATGGCACAGTTCCTGTGTTTTTGTATAAAATTTTATTCGTTATTCACACAACTTTAATTTTTGAAGCCCACTATAGCTGATACTCGATCTCACATGGCACTACCTGGATTCATATACAGGAACATGGGCTTCACTTATCTCTTAATTATTTTATTCCACCTGGCTACTTCAAATCATATACTTACTTTTCTAACACTGTGTACTCTTCCTCTTTCTTAAACAAAGCTGGCAGTCTTTGTTCCATCATGATATACACTTTTTTTGTTGAGTTGTCTGTCAGAAATACATTTGATATTATTCTGATGGTAAAAAAAACTTGATGCTAATTCTGAACTTTAATTTGATGAGAACCCATAGTACAGTTCAAGAAAAATGTTTAAAGAATAAGACAAAGGGACAGTCTCATGCTGTCCTGCATGTAAAGCCACAAACTTGCACATTTTCACCCCATGCCAAGCATCTCACTCCTCATTTCTGCTGACTAACTACTTCTACAACTATATCAAGAGATAAGACTGCTCTCCCGTGATCCAGAATATCTCTTTCATACAAAATCAATATTTAGCAAAACTGATAAGACAAGGCATTTTACAATGTATTCCTTGATTCAACATTCTCCAACAAGCTAATACAGTAGTCTCTGCCTAAGAACCCGGTCAACAGGAGACAGAAAAAGCGTTCTTAGGCGGATACCAAAGGATGCCACCCATATTTGACTACCCATGTCCATGTCCCTTGATTGCTCGGACCTGGGTCGTGACCTCATAATGAAACTTAACCCTTTGAACCCATAAGCCCGATATTTCGGGCTGATGCTTATTTACGCATATACCGTTAGCCCGAAAAATCGGGCTGAGCCTTATTTCACTATACACCGTAAGCCCAATATTTCGGGATGCAAAGGGGTGATGTCAAAAACTATTAATATCTTCCACTAAAAGTACTCGGTTCAGCACGGAATCATGGAATAGCATCAGTCAAAAATGGCAGCGCCCATTTCAAGCACAAAATCCAAGGACAACCCTAACAAAAAAACAAAGACAACCTTCTGGTGTGGCCACTGTAGGAGGTACCTGTGCATCAGGAAAGGTGCTACCTGCTGGAGAGACTGGCACGAGAAAGTGGAGTACTGGAGATAAGGCAGGACTTTTGTCTGTCTTAGTAGCTTGTATGAAAACAGTGTGAGTGGATATGACATTCAGTTTAGCTCTTTTTTGCTCAGGAGCTCAGGAATACCTGATTTTTTAGCTCAGGGGCTCAGACATTTTGGATTTTTTCCCACAGGGGGTCAGGGTTCAAAGGGTTAAGCGTTGAACATTAATTATTTTTTTTAATGTTTTTTTTTTTTTTTTTGCGAATGGTCAAAGTTACAACTTATGGCTAGCAGAATGTTCTTTTCTTACAGTGATGATTGTGTAACGAATGGAATGATTCAGACTGAACAATCAAGTTGTGAATCACAGATGCTGATTTTGGCAACACGAGGCCCAGTGATACCTTGCGTAATAACCACAGTCAGCCGTAAGTACGTGTGTGCCGTGCAAAGCAAGCACGTGGTCAATTACGTATAAAATTCTGCCCCTCGAGTTAAACAATAATAGATGTTAGGTAATGACTATGCTAATTTAGTCTAGGAGTGGCCTGCTTGCACACTAAAGACGTAACTGGGCTCCACCCATTCTCTTTCACTGTACTGTGTGGCTTTGTTCTATCCCGTCTACTTGGAAGAGAATTTTGCGTTTAATATATGGACATTTTATGGTAAAAGTGTGCTCGCCTCTCAGTCAAATGCTGGGTTCTTAGGCGGATTTTTTGTTTCAGAGTGGGTTCTTACGCATGTAAATTACAGTGAAAAAATTCGGTTTCGCAGCAACAGCGGGTTCTAAGGCGGATCGGGTTCTAATGCGGCAAACTCTTAGACAGAGACTACTGTACTGTATATTTCACTAAAATTCTAAATCTCATATAACAAATATTACTAGACTCAGGCCATTTCCTATCTATACTCTCTATGAACTAATAATAATGGAGATAATTTATAGCGGCTAATCCAAACAAGTTCGCTCTAAGCGCTTTACAGAAAGTCTTGTTCTCTCGATTTGCATCTCTCTCTCTCTATCTCAGAGCAATTGTAACGCAGCCTGTTAGGCGCAGTTCACAACTCACAACAGTGTTGTAAAGTACAAGCTGAAGGGCCAGCTCTACGAATGGTACCAAGGGCATATTTTGACATAAACTGGGCAGGTCTAGATGAGGCCTTGCCATGGGATAAACCTGAATAAGTTTTCCTTCCCTCTCCCGACCCCTACCAAACCAATTTCTCCTATCCATCCCATCGCTTTCTCTCTCCCACTCCCATTACTCTGTCCCCCAATATATGAATCTCCCTTGTCTCCCTCCAATCTCCATCCCCCTTTTTTCCTCCACAGCAACCCCTCTCGTCCATCTCTCCTTCCCTCCCCTTCCCTCTCCCATCTCTTTCTCTCTCCCACTCCCGTTACTCTGTCCCCCAATATATGTATCTCCCTTGTCTCCCTCCAATCTCCATCCCCCTTTTTTTTGCTCCACAGCAACCCCTCTCGTCCATCTCTCCTTCCCTCCCCTTCTCTCTCTGACAGATGCTTTAATGCCAGATGTGCTCATAGAATGGATTTATTCATCAACATTCACATTTATTTCAATTCAAAGGCTACACCACCAGTCTGTGGATAGCTAAATTTCATTCCAGAACATCACAAGTCCACTTAATCATGTTTTACATGACAAAGTCAAATTCACAAGTGAATATTTATAAGCTTGTAACCAAGTATCTTTTTTTTTTTTTCAAATACAGGAGGTTCTGAAGCACAACTTTACTGTTTTACGCATAATTAATTGAACTAAAGTCATCCTGGAAAACAGGTCTCCGGCTTCTCATCTGCCAATTTTTATGGTCCCTACTAACCTTTAACCTTCACATAAGTGAGGTCAGGGTGCACACAACAGGCCATGTTACTGGGAAGTGTCCAGGGTGTGGTAGTCCACGCTATCACAGAGACATTTGGGTCTTCCTCCAGAGGGAATGACACGATCACTGGTGAGAACAGCATGGAGAGTACAGACAATTAACTTTTCAGCACATGTGTTATATAAATCACTGTGGCAAGTGGAACAACTAAGGAGCACTAATTTATTTTATTAAACTGGTATTTAACAGGTATTTTAAAGATATGGCAAGATAATCAAATGAACAAAAAATAATATGAAGGATTGCATCTCAGAAATAAGAACAACCATTGGAGATGATGCTGATAATGATGCATATCACTAGAATGTACAATATGAAACACGCAAAGGCAAATCACCAAAGCTATAAGATAAATATTTCAAATATTTTTACATATGCCATTTTGAAAGATGATCCTTCACACTGATCAAATTCATGAAATAATGCATTCTTCACTGGTTAAATGCTCAATGGTATTTAGTAAAAATAATAATTTTCCTTTACCTGCTGGATCCACAACTTCTTTGTAATTCTGGCCTGATTCAAAGTTTGATAAAGGTGTATGACAGGCAGTGGAAAATGGCATCACCTGTAAAGAACATGATAGGAAAATTAATATACACTATGAATATGACTGTCACACTTGCAAATTTCATTTGCCTTATACTGCAACTAGAGGACAAATGAATGAATACACATCAATTAAGGCCTTCAAGCCTCAGCTATTTTTACAAAACACTTAGTGTATGCATGCTACCAAACACCATCATCTCATCCTAATTCTATTCATATCCCAGTTCAGACAACAACTCACCTTGTAGCCTCTATACACCAGGCCCTTGTTGTACATTTGCTTGAAGACCCACCAGATGGTCTCCATAAAACTTGGGTACATGGTACGGTAATCATTGTCAAAATCAATCCAGCGGGCTAGTCGACCCATGATATCCTTTGGTATCACAAGAAAGAAGCAAATGAAATATATAAATATAATATAATGTTGGTAAAGATGGTCTAACAAGAAAAAAACTACCAACAGATTGTCAACCACATATATATTAATCATACATACACTACGAACAACATAGCAAGATCAATGGGACAGCTGCTTGGAGGGGACTCCAAAGGCTAACGATCATGAATCAAAATAGAGCTTGACAAAAGCCTCAACATAGGTTATCCCTAAACTTCAAAACTTGCAATAAGGACAAATATTCACCTTCCATTCCTGACTGTATCTCTGGACAATTTTACGACACTCATCATTGTAGGCTTTGATTCCCATTTTCTCCACATCATCTGGTCCAGTGATACCCAGAGTTTTGTCTATCTCATATTCCTGAAAAAAAAAAGTCAGATGTTCTCTCAGTCTCAGGACTAACAAAACTTGTCAGATGACAAATCTCAGTTTGACATGTAATTTTACCTCTTATTTGATCACAAAATCTCGCAGAACTGTTTCACTGAACAATCAACAGGATATGTAAGATAAAAAAAAAAAAAATAGCCTTTCAATGTTGATTTATATTCACCAAAACAAAGAAATGACATTCTTATCCTTATTCAACAACTGATGTAAAGTGATTCATAATCATAATGACTTAAATTATTTGTCCAGATTTACATAATCAACAGAACGACAGGACTCTCAGCATCTGACATTTACAATACTTCAGACTTTTGGTTTCCTTCATCTTCTTGTGGATCATATATAAGCAGTTTTTATTAGCATATATATGCACTTATGCAGTTCTTTTGAGATTGTGTTGATAGAGCTACAGAAAAGAAAAAAAATACTCACCACAGGCAGTCCATGACAATCCCAGCCAAATCTTCTCTCCACATGGTATCCGCTCTGATGTGCCCATCTGGTGACTACATCTTTTATGGTACCAGCAAGAATGTGTCCATAATGAGGAAGACCAGTGGCAAATGGAGGCCCATCATAAAAAGCATATCTGTAAATTTAATAATTTTTTAATAATTGGTGCATTAAAATCACTAGCCGACCAGCGCAATAAATCTTGCAACATTTCCATGTACCAAACCCAACCGTATATCTAGATCTAGGTACATTAAAACGGGATAAATTTTGGATTCGATGCAATGACTAATAGAACTTCCTGTTACACCACAATTTCACATAGAAATACACAGATGTGATAACGTTGATTTTCGACCACCAATGTGTAAAGTGAGGTCAAGGACGGAATTTCCAATCATGCTTTTTGATTCTACTCGGCGAAAATGCGTCCCTGTTTTTGCGGCTCAAAACATATAAGTAATAGTAAAGGCTGACTTTCGTTCAAAATGAATATGTCCACGTTAAATCTTCATCAAAAATTGATGAAGTACACCAAGTTTCATAATTTTTGCTGGCGTGGTCGCGAAGTTTTAGATGCTTACACAGTTACAGGTTCACCCCCTAGCTCAATTATAGTAAGATTTGGTGTGGTCCCTGTTCAGCCTGTCAAAATAGAAGAAAAACCCCTGAGCATTTAATAAAGTCAAAGACCAAATAAAAACTTTAACTCACTCCCTATGGCAACTTTTGCGGCTGTGGATGGAAACTCTCAACACTATCCAGTTTGAAATTTAGGGTACAAACACAAGACATAAATATTATTATGCATCAAAGTAAAGGAAAATCAATGAATCAGGACAATCAAGCCAAATATTCTGCTTTTTGTAGAAAAGCAAAAACCTGCGAGCTGAATATCTGGCTTACCATAATGAATGAGTGAAGATTACCTTGCTTATATTAGTTTGGCACAGATTTTATGTAACATAAATCCAAGACTGTGCATGCTGTTACAAGTCAACTAAAACATAGGTGATGTAACAAATGAAAATACAAACTAAGTCCATATTTTTCTTTTTTACCTAGGCCTCCCTTTGGATAGCTTTAAGGAAGTTCTAAAAGCATCAATCTCCTGCCATAGCTTCAGAACTTTCTCCTCCTCTTCAACAAAATTTATAGCATCAGTGGATGATGCTTGTGCCATCTTTGATGGTTCGCTTTTTTCTCTTGACTTCACTTCCAGTGACCTAGTCTGAAATAAGAAAAAAGAAAGCCTGAACTTTAAATTAAAGTAGCAATTCATAACAATGTGACAGAAAATAAAAGGCAGGAAATATGCCACCTCGTGATCAATGACTTACTAAGCAGGGTTAGACTCTGCTAAGACATGGCATGAGAATACAAAGGGAGAAAAACAAATGCAAAAAATATATTTGCAAAGCCTTATGGTCGAGGTTACATGAAAACTGAACTTAAAGCTTTAAAGAAAGACCACAAAAACTGTAAAACATTAGGAGGAACATCATCAGGAATTATGGTTTTATTGTAACGATGGGTAAAATCAGATTTGCTCCGAACAAACATTACTGTGACAAAATAAAGGTGTGAACAAATTAAATTTAACAGTGATTACATAAATAATGTTTCACGTATAAACTCACAAGCAACAATACAATTAGTTCTGTCAAACTTGATAACACTATATTTTATAAGTAATTTATAAGTAATTTCTTCCAAGTCAATTTTAATTTCAATTTATACACCACCTTAATTTTAAAAAAACAAAACTAACACATGACAAGCTTTTGCGAGAGAGGGGTGGAGAAAGCCTCTTTCTTTGTCCCTTACACATAGGATTAGGGGCGCTTTTTCGGTTGTCCCCACCCCAACTTACCTAGGCTATATTAGTCGATTGTCAGATTGATATGTAATAACGTGAGGGCCTAGTCAGTTTGTATCATCGAGGCCGTAGGCCGATGTTCGTCTGGGCAGTAGTCAGATTGACATATATCAGGGAAAGCCGCCGGGCTAGCTATGTATTGTTTTCACTCGGACTATGGAACGCATTCGGAAGTCCTTCCGTTAACTAAGGAGGGGTGGGAACAACCGAAAAAGCGCCGGATTAGGAGTTGGACAGCCAAACCAAAGATCACATCAAAACTTTGCAAAGTTAACAGAGTCAGGCATACAGCCTGTTAGTAAAAACACCGAAAACACTTTGTAGTCATAACAAGTCGGTTAGGGGCTAGGACAATTCACTAAGCTACAAAAGTGACTGTACTGTAAGTAGTGTAAGGTTCATCTAGATTCCAGATCTATTCTAGAGATATCTATATCTCTAGATCTAGATCTAGATCTAGATATCTAGATCTAGATCTAGATTTCTAGATCGGGAGGTCCTCCGCTTGTCCGCGCCAGTCAAGAACACACTAAAGAGGGGACTTTTGAGCGGGCTTATCAAAAGGTTGGGTTTAGTATAAAAAAATGTATGGGACAAAGAAAGAAGAAAGAAAGAACGAAAGTGCTGGTTACGGGAGGTTTTCATCATATTATGTTTGTTAGGAAGGTCTTCCGCCCGTCCGCGCCAGTCAAGAAAACACAACTACCCCAGCCCCTTTTCGCCTGATTAGTCAATCTGACTACCGCCCATTGATACAAACTGACTAGACCCTCACGCCCCCAGGTCCATCTGACCATTCCAATGCAGGTTGTTTAAGCTTATACCTTAATCATATTATGTTTGTTAACTTTTTGGTAAGTGGCGCGGACGGGGGGAAGTCCTCCCTCTAGATCTAGATCTAGATATTATCTAGACTCTAGATCTAGATCTAGTCCAATGCAATATTGCCATAGTAAAACAGTAATATTACATTCAACCTAAGGACAAAATTTCACATTATTTCCACAAAGCTTCAATATGTGTCCAATTCAGTTGCTAAATAGTACACCTCCTCGAACATGATCAACAGCAGTCCAGCGTTTATACTTTGCTAGGCCTGGAGCTTTTACCGAAGTCTACGTTTTCCGTGTCTGGCATTATTACCGGTTAGCAAGAAATCTTGTTTAGCACAATATTTATGGAATCTGGATAAGCCAAAATATATGATGCAATGCAGTGTCATAATCATAAAAAGATAAATTAAAAACCATCCTCTTGTCTTACTCTGAAACCTTTCTCTCTTGCTTTAATGTTGCATCATAAGCCGTGCTGCACCCGAGACAACAACAGCAAAGGGTACACATGTATGGAAAACTCTTCTAGCAATGAAAGCAATTAAAAGTACTGTAATGTCAAAGGCATGGCAACAAAAGTTTGATACTTTTTATTTCAACAAATTACAAAACGGCACCTGCCTGTGTAATAATTTTTAAGAGAAATTCAAAGTCAATGTGAAATTCGTGAGTGAATTTAGTGGATTATCTTCATGAAAAACAGCGTTTTGTAATTTTCAATGACATTTTCGATAAGGAAAGTAACTGCGTTGGTACATTTGATTTTAAAACCCTAAACTTGTCACTTCCTGTCTGCTAAGTTTTGTTGACATGCCTATGTGTAGACTGTAGTGTAAGGTATGAACCAAGCAGAACGGTTTACACGGAAACGAAAATGACAAATGGTTTGTATTTAAGGTGTACGGCCATGTGCACTGTAATCTGACTAACCTTTGCTATCAGTTAGAATTGTTGTCTGTGTTGCTTTATGGTTTTTGCTGTCAAATTGACGATCTGGAACTGCAAGAAGAGATCAAGAAATCAGAATCTTGCTAGGTTTTAGATATCTAGATCTAGATCTAGATCTAGATTATAGATCTAGTCTAGATCGTGAAGATCTTTGATCAATCAGCAGCCACCTCAGCCCGTCAGGGTGCGCCCCGCAAAGCTAAGAAAATGAAACTGGAAAAAAAGAAAAGCCCAGATTTTTTTATGTGTGAAAAAAAATTGGGGAAAGAATTCTAATGAAATGTCCCAACCACTGAACTAGCAAGCAAGATAGGCTACCCCAAACCTGTCCAAACCCTGTCCTTATCCCTAGATATCCCAGTAAGGCCTCAGGGACTTGCCAATTCCGGCAGTTGGCATATGGCTGAGGGGTTGGAAGGAGTTCCGTACTCGAGCGCCAAAGACCAGAAACTAACTAAAAGAGATGATACATAGCTACCCCGAGGGCTTTCCCTGATATGTCAATCTGACTACTGCCCAGACGAACATTGGCCTAAGGCCTCGATGATACAAACTGACTAGACCCTCACGTCGTTACTTATCAATCTATCAAGTGGCGCTCGAGTAAGGTACTCCTCCCGAGGGGTTTCTATTTTTTTTATGCATCTGGGTAGATTAGTTCTAGATATCTAACTGAAAAGGGATCCTGACAAGAAAATGTCATTGAAGGAAAAACATGCTGGTAGTGTAGCGTCATCTTTTGATAATACGAATAGGTATATTATCAGTGTTCCCGATAACGCACGCGCGTGCGTCTGAGACGCACAGACAGGATGACATGACGCAGGGAAAAATCCACACAGAGTTTTACTGACGCACCAATTACAAAATTTGGGGGTGTCTGTGCGTCATGAAAGTCCCGCTTTCCGCAGAAGTGCGACTGTGTGATTATCGCGGTGCAGTGTTCTCAGAAACGGCAGATATTTCTCGGAAATGCGTTCATGCGTGCCTCTGACTTAGGCCTAATGCGTTGAGAGTTGCGGCCCTTCCTCTTCTCGCGAAATATGATTAGTTTTTCTGTTTTGAATTGTTTTCATGGCGAATTATTCAATATCTGACAATGACTCTCACAATTTACAGCTGAGAGTCATGATGACTCTCACAAAAAAATCCTGTAGGGAACACTGATTATATACTGTGTATTTTCTGGGCAAAATTGAAATTAATAGATTAAAATTTATCCATATCATCCCCCACTAGCAACAACAAAATTTATTCATTATTCATTAATTAAATATATATTGTTATTAATAAATATTCAAATATTATAATTTGAGTTGTGTGTTGTGAACTGTTGTGAGTTGTGAACTGTGCCTAACAGGCTGCGTTACAATTTGCTCTGAGATAGAGAGAGAGAGAGAAAGAAGCAGTGTAGTGTGTTGAGCGCTTCGCAGGCGCTCCATTCTGCTTTGTGGTTGACATGTTGCTTTTGTAAAGTGCATAGGGCATTTTAAATGGATATGCGCTATATAAATGCCATCCATTATTATTATTATTAAGTGTTCAAAACATGTAGGCCTATTGAATAGAGAAATGGGGGAAAATTGGGGCTGAAGTGAAGTTACTAGATTACTCAATGGAGGCGAGCATAATGGGCACCGACTCACGGACCAAAACCCATAAAAACCACTGCCTACGCATTCCACAAAAATCCTGTACGCTTACTACAGCAATTGTAAACGTAGAAAGGCAGGAAAGCCACCTCGATTTTGCAAGTTCACAATATCATTTCCCATTGGGGAGGTCCTCCGCCCGTCCGCGCCAGTCAAGAAAACACACTAAAGAGGGTACTTTTGAGCGGGCTTATCAAAAGGTTGGGTTTAGTATTTGCATGGGACAAAGAAAGAAAGAATGAAAGCGCGGGTTAGGGGAGGTCTTCATCATATTATGTTTGTTAACTCTTTGGTAAGTGGCGCGGATGGCGGGAAGACCTGCCTCCCATTGTATTATAGACGGAATGTGCCGAGGTTGAACATAAACTGTCACGGACTTAAACGAAGTGACGTGAGCCAAAACGGATTCATATTAACAAAGTTTTCAGTGAAACTGCAGACCGGTGGATGAAACACATGTGTCAGAATGTTTATTTTATGAGCATTTGCAGCAGAAATTTATATAATTATTAAGTTCAAACACTTTAAATATTTAATTGTCGTTACCGGTGGAACAGAAAAAAACATGGACTTGCATCTTGAAAAAACAACCTTGACTTTTCTTTATGGGGAATATGATTCAAAACAAATTCAAAACTTTTTTTTTTTTAATCTGTGCAAGAAGATGCATATTAATCATATCTACCTCAGAAATTGTCTGATCAATGTTTTTACAACTCAAAAGTGCGTGAAATATGAGTCAGGTGACAGTCAGAAATTGCCGTAAGTGGCGTAGGTCTAAATTATTACAGTCTTTCTATTTCTAAACGTTCCACAAAGAAATGAACAAAGACAACACATTTCCTTGATTTTCGTGTTTATTTTTCACTGAAGCAAAGCCACAATATAAAAACAATACCAAAGTAACTTTTCTGTTGACCTTAGTTTATTACATGAGAATTCCACACTGTCTCCCCAAACCTTATGCTAAAATCTGCCTACATGTAAAATATCTAATTCTAAAACTTTGTTTTCTGGTATGGAGTAGGATATGGGATAAGATTACATTTAGAGTTGGGCTGAGGATACGGTTAGGGATAGGTTTACAGCATCTTGACTAGGTGTTCGGGATTTAAACCAAACTATTTCTAACAATTCTAACAGAGGATCACTTAGCACAGCAATTGAAAAGTGAAACTTTACATCAAGAAGTAAGCCTTTGCCAACTCCTCAGTTAAAAGGAAAAGATGCAGACACCTCTAAATTTTATAATGCACTTAGACACAGTTGATCATTTTCAAAGATCCAAACAAGAGAAATCTTGAACACTTTATTTTAATATTATTGGAATTTCTTATGTCCTGAACATATTGAACTCTTACAATTCTTTTCACATGGTGAGTTTTAGAGATCATGTGATTAGGTTTAGGGTTTTGGGACAGGGAGAAACAAAGTGGTTGGAACGTATAGAACTCTTCCCAGAATATTATTTTCAGTTTAGAACTGACACAGTACTGAATAATGTCATAAGTGCAATACTAAACAAATTACACTGTGCCTGTACAGCCAGTGACATTCTGATGAAATGGCAGAAAGCAGGGCGGCTGGCAGTATCCGTTTAACAAACATGATGTTTTTAAAACTGAGAAAAATTTTAATTATATTAATAAGAGGGCTTTGAAGGTAGTAAAAGCTTTATGCTTGTTTGATGGGGTCACTCTCAGTGAAATCTCCTGTCATATTGCTCTTTGCAGCAAGTTCCCTATCAACATTAGCAATGAAAGCCTCCAGGATTAAAACGGATGACTGACTTTCATTCTTAGTGATTGCAGTATAAGTTTGCATCAGCTTTAAGTGTAGTTGTGTCCTGTGCATGCTTTTAAGAATTTAGATCATGTTCTTTGTTCCTTGTCATAATAATTAATATGTCCATCAACAGGTTCTTTTATAAATTATGGTATGTGAATTGTGATAAAAGATTAATAATGAAAGTAATAGATTGGTGCAACACTAACAGTCAACATCCCTATCAGTTCCCTATTAAGCAGTGTATATAATATATATCACAAACATTTGATTCCAATTTCTTGAAGAAGGAGATGATTTCAGTATTTTAGGGTTTGTTTGTTTTTTTCTTCTTAATATGCACTTTCATTATTGCCCCCCCCCCCCCCCCCCCCAAAATAGAATTTACATGTATTTGTTCTTTCCTTCTTTTCAGCTTACTCTTTTGAGGGAATTCTGATTGTGGGCCTCCTGGTAATATGCACATGTGCATACATGAGACGAGTGCCCAGGTTGAAACAGTGGTTTCTGTCTGAAAGGAAAGGATTTTTGGGAGTCTTTTATAAAGGTTTGTGATTATCTTCTTCATAACAAAATGTCATGTGTTTTATTTACATTTAAAAGTTTGCAGTCAAAAATGGAAGAGGTGTGTCACAAACTTTGACTGTACAGATGTAGAATTCCTGCTGTAGCATTATCCTTTTATGTGTTGAAATAATATTTCATTATTGGAGCAGTCATGGCCACACTGTCAGAGCAAGAAATTATGGAGACCGCTCAGAGAATTCAAGCCATTCATTAGTTTCAGAAAGTTTTAGTATCATATCTGGTTTATATTGAGTCTGCAAAATCTGACTGTCCTCCTTTGGGATGAAACAGCAAAGCTGGAGTAGGCGCTAGACTGATGGCTCGCCGCCATAGATTTTGCTTCACACTAGCACAAATGGCACTGCCTGCTGCATCCTAGGGATTGTGGTGTGGGCAGGGCCTATTGTGCTAGGCTAGTGTGAAGCAAAATTTATGGGTGGCAAGCCACCAATCTGGCGCCTGCACCAACCTTGGTCTGCTTCACCCCTTATTGTGATCCTGGCTGATAGATCTAGAGAATCTACAGAGTGCATTTCTTATTTGATGTTGGTTTTTGCTGTGTCTTCAGTTGCACAATGTAAGCTACATATGATATACAGTATCTTTATATTTGTTGGAAGCAGTGCATTTATTTTACTTTTTATTTTCTTTCAACAGCATCTGTGATTGGAACTCGCCTTCATGTAGCTGTGGCTCTGACATGCAGCTTAATGGCATTTTACATCATGATAATTAAGTGACACTGCTTCATTATTCTCGTATTCTCACACTGTAAATACATTGTATGAGCATCTCATTTTCAAAACACTGATGGCTAGTGTGCCAACTTTACCAGATGCAAGCATGAAGTTTGACTGGGTGTCTTAGTCAGTTACAACTTTGTTTCTGTCATCTGTTGTTAAATGCAGGAACTCTTGACCGGTCAAGATAATAGCTTTCTATTATTTTTAGCGGGTAGATGCATTCATCCACTATTGTACAAGAAATCTGAATACAAACAGTTTTGTCCAGTTGCTATACTAAATTTAAACATTTCTAAATGACAGCAAAGCAATTCCTATTCAGTTTAGTTCATTTGGACTTGCAGGAAATGCAGGCAGTCAAGAGTGGTCAAGATAATGGCTTTCTCTTATTTTTAGGGGACATGCATTTATCCACCGTTTTAGAAGAAATCTGGATACAGACAGCTTCGTCCAGTTGCTTTAATTCATTTAGAAATCTTCTATGACAACTGGGAAATTCCTATTCAATTCAATTTATTTGGACTCATAAAAAAAAAAAAAAAAACCTGCCAAATTAAAAGGAGGAAAACTCCCTTATCTTCATAATAAAATTCAGAATTTTGAGGATTATAATTATTATAAATATACTTTGTTGAGGCCTCAGACATTTATGATCAGGAAAGAGACTTTCAGAGTAGTCATCTGTGCAAGATCAAATAGTTCTTTTCAGTTGATTTTGTCTCAGCAAGGAAAAAGACAAAATGAGACACCATATTATTGTCATATTCAAACTGTATTTAAGTCTATGAATTTCATATTTGACTGAATAGGATTGAATGAGCAGTATATTGCAATGTTGAAATTAATTTCTTTCAAATTACATGTCTTGACAGATTTTCTGCACTGTTGTATATTAATTTAGATACTTGTACTTGCATAAGGTGAAGATAGTAATTTGGGGGGGGGGGGGGGGTGTTTAAAATTCATTCCTGTTTGAATCAGATCTTATTTTTGCTGTAACTTTTAATGTGGAAAAATCACAGTGCTGGAGTGCATGGTTTTGTAAATTATGATGTCATGGGAGTTGTTTCAGTGCAAATCCGTTTGTTTTGAATACATGACTGCGTATTATTATACAACAGAATTTGAAGGAGATGTTTGTCCATGGATTTTGTTCGTGTCTTACTGCACATTCGTTAAACACTGTATTTGTGAATGATAATGCCAGGTCATCCTGTAAGTCCCCATCTTCAGGTGTGCCTGAGAGGGTAGAACAATGTGTAATCTTCATCGAACACAAGATGTGCGATCGTTTTGCAGAATTTTTATAGGAGCATGTTCATTGAATGGTGTCAGAAGCATATCTATTTCAAACTATGTAATGTTTTATTTTTTTTTATGTTACTGTGGGAAGACCATGTACAGACTGGGGAAATTACAATTTGAGAAAACATAAAAAATTGCTTTTGTTGTTTTTTTATGTCTCTTGTCTTTGTGGGACAAAATGTTTGAGTAGTCAGTTCTTTAACTGACTTCTTGGTAACAGGAATGTTGGCTCTGGATTGTGTCAAAAAGAGATGTAGATTTTTCTGTCACAGTTGCTGGCTTTTTAGATATATACACAATGCATTTGTCTCATCAAAGTGCCCATTTGCACTATGAATTGTGGACAGGGTACACAGAAATGGTATATATATGCAATTGGATTTTTAATTTGATAACACACACACACAGAATACAAAAGAGAATGATAGGATGCTGCACTGAGAAGCTGTTTAAATTAAATTTCTAACAAAATCTAAGTTTGTATTAAAAAGAAAGACTGAGAGGTCCCCAAGGTGTAAATGACTTGTGAACGGAACACAAATGTATTGGTAGTGTAGTTATAAGTCCTCAGTATCTAAATTCAGTTTTCACAAACTGATAGGATCCTAATTCAGATTTCTTTCCTTTGCATCATGCAATCAAGCATTGCATTTTACAGACAACAAGTTAGGAGAAACATCCTGTAATTCACAGTATTCAGTTGTTTTATATCCAGATCATCCAATTTTACACGGAACAATCAACAGCATGCATACCTGAAGATTGCATTAGACTTCAAGTGTGTATGCTTTTCCGAGTACAACTATACAAAAAAAAGACATTCAATCGCACTTTCATTCTTATTTCAAGAGAGAAAACATGCTACATAATTATCATGAGCATTTAAAATTTTATTATAGGTCATACAGCAAACCAAAAAAATACAATGATAATGATTAATAAGTATGAATATCAACTAATAATGTCTTCCAGTCATATACAGTCCATTTACCTTCCAAATGTGTTTCTTTTGATCTTCCTCAAGCAAAGGAAACCAACTAATCTTCTCATCACTCTGTCACATTCTCATATTAACCACTCACGAGCTTCATACACAGTACAATCCATGCGAATGCATACTCAGACATCTTTCCTCTATGATCAGCAAGGACACCTCATCTGATAACTCTTTAAGAAAACATTCAGACCTGCTGGTCTAAAAATCTCAGACAGAAAAAAAAACAAAGGTTAAAAATTCAATATCCCTACAAGCATTTGTTTAAAGCCATGATCTTTTATCTGAAGTGTTCCTGGACATGGTAAGAAAAAAAAAATGCACATGCATGTCATATCTAAATACATGTATATTCATCCAACCTTGCCCCCTAAGCCACTATGCGAAAGTTGGAATTGAAAAATGTATATTTCCCATTACGGTATACATTTACCCCTTTAGATTCCCAATTTTTGCATTCATCTCCATCAAGCAAAGAAAAGTTAGTGGCAAACAAAAAGAAATGCAGGAGACAGTTAGTTTTGGTTATGTTTATCTGTTTAGTGGCTCTGAAACTTCCAGTGTAGCAAAGAACTAAAATGGGCAGAACAGCAAGGGCTGATGTAGCAATAAGTATTAAGATACTACACTAAATTCCTAATGTGTTGATTTCTCCCATTCAGAATAAGTTACAGTTCAAGAAAAATCCACTGTTGGGCTGCTGGAATGTTTACAAAAGTTCTTACAGCATAAAAGGAGTGGATTTGAAATGACAACAGCAGACTTTAGAATTTTACACTGAGATCACAATACTGAATGATAATAATCTTATTACTGGCACGATACCCTTTTGGTGCAAGAGAGAGATGTCTGAATGCATATTTGACCTAAAAATTGTCAAATTAAATTACAGTTTCTGACCCTTTCAACCAGCATAAGCCTGAACACACACATGATATACACAGTAATTAGCCATGCTAGAGTACACTCTTCGTTATATATGAAAGACAATTAATCACATGAATGCAATGACATGCACAAAAGAAGAAAATTCATAATTATATTAGTCACACTGGACTCTTGCCCTATCAAAATCAGATATGGGAAACTTTCATCCCTGCGTTCATCTTGACTGCTGACCAGTTGATGAACTGGTTCTGGGGGCACTGTTTTACACACAGGATGCTCTCCCCTTAACATAAAAATAATACATACACACAATTTCCCAGGCCCTGGTAGACAAAATTAAGAACCACAGATCCAGGGATTCTTATCATAATAGTTCTGCCATCCTGCTTTTCATTCTCCAGTGCAAGACTAGCTCATTGCAGATGTGACTTATGTAATACATGTATTGCCTACTAAATCTAGCAAAATATTTTTATAAAGGAGGCGGTATCAACTCCTTGCCTTCTGGCTAGCATGCTAGCAGTTCACATTGAATCACTATTACTACATACATAAAAAATGAAGGGGGAACACGCAGGCAACATTTCTATTAACGAATGACTAATTTCTCATCATAATCGACACAGTGAGGTAGAATAATTAGGAAATGCTGTTCAAAAGCTATCGAAGTGATGGGAAATTGACTTGGTAAACACTTAATTTTCCTAGTATGAGCACGCCAGCTGTTATTTAGGGTAGAGAATGTGATGGGTTCTCATTAGTGCTCACTTTATCTGTTAAAGCCTTTCTAAACGGTACCAAAGTTTTGAACATTTCTCAGTTTTCAGCCTTTAGAAATTAAAAATAAAACTACACTGTACTGGAGTTAACTGTTTGCTTGCACAAACAGTGCTAAAAGTGTTGCTAATATTTCGGGCATTAATAGTTGAATGATGGAACTCTCAAGAAAATTACCGCAGTTTTTATATAACATGAATCTATTAATTCATATTCTTGATGCATTTAGCCCATCATATGATACATTCTCATGACAATCATATCAAGCACACACAGAACAACTACATGAAGGCTACTCATGAATGTCTCTAAGTCATTACAGAACCCCAAATACCAATGCTATTTCAACCTTTAATCCAAAAACTTAAAAACACTTTCTACACCCATGACAAGCCAACACCTGAGGAAAATGTGGCACAAATCACCTGTCACCAATATATTAATGTGGTAATCAAGTGTGCATGTCATTCATCATTCTAGTTAGTAGTTACAACACTAAGTCATAGTCATAATTCATGCACTATAGCAAAATTCAACTCAAGTTTAAAACACAGACTCAAATGTTGCACACCAAGCCCTACTGGAGGAAGGATGGCCAATGTAAAAGTATGAGATATGTATATACCAAGGAAGAGAACATTGGGAAGCAAATACACTGAATGGAAGTGTCAACAAGCAACAAATTTGTCATAGCTAAATAATACAATATCATTATATGAGATTATTGCTTTAACTAACTGAAACAACACCTGATGTCATAGACTTACCCAAGACCCACTATACCAAGACGGTGCAATTCAAGCACTTCCGTCTGCTGAGCCAGGAGTTTCTAAAAATAGTCCGGCGCGTACAATCATAAACACAGGCATGCGGTTCGTCGTACCGGTACGTGTTAATCGAAGAGGCCAGTGCCCCTTTGTGAATCAAAATTAACACTTTGCAAGGCTGTTTGCCGACTTGAAGTTTATGTCTATTATAGTAAATTGGACTTCAGACATACACCTTTGCATTCCTCATACAGTCCCAATATTTTTGTGTTTGGACTAACGCATGTGTGCTATGGAGATCATCAGCTGTGTGTTTGTGTTTGTGAAGAGGAAGGGGTGTAAAAATTTAATTGCTAATTCAACTTTCAGTATAAGGGCATTGTCTTTTTGTTTGTTGAGGAAGCCGTAAAACGTCATCGATCAAATACTGATAAACTTTCTCAAAGCTAAGGAGTCCCAAACGTACAATCAATAATTATGTGAATGAACTTTTCCACTTGATCATCCCAAATTTCTTTTAAAGGAAGTGTTTTGTTGTTGTTGTTTGTTTCTTTCTTTCTTTCCTTTTTCCTTATTAAGCTTCAAGCAATAGAAATTCAATCAGAAATAGTGCCCCAAAACAGAAAATTTCAGGAAAGAAAGTTGGAAAACTGAAGAAGCTGCAACATAAGTAACACTTTTTCAACATTCATTGTCATCAGAATACTGTGGCTGGATTTTGTTGAGTTTTTGTTGATTTTTTTAATCGCCCATCTGGTCACTTTTCCTAGTTCATTACCCTTTTTCAGCTACCCTGGTTATCTCTACACTTTTTCATAAAATTAGAAGTTGTGAATTTTCCTCTCTGGTCTGATGTATGTGAGAACTTCATTCAAAGTTTGTGTTTTAAACCCATTTATTTACTTTAATCATTTAAATAATGGCCCATCTGGTCTCTTTTCCTACTTCATTCCTCTTGTTCTGCTACCCTGGTTATCCCTACACTTTTTCATAAGATTAGACGATGTACCGGTACAGTTCCCCTTTGGTTTTATGTATGTAGGAACTCCAATCAAAGTTTGCAGTTTATAGTCATTTATTTGCTTTCATCATTAAATTAATTCTTTGAATAGATGCTCTATTGTACAGTTCTTGGTAGTCTTGATAGTCTATTAACCTCATCTCATCCAATGGGACATAAAGAAAATATCACTGTTTACTTCATGCCACTATTAAATCTTTGCTAACGAAGCCATGACTGAGCACACCATACGTGCTGGGTCAGTCTAGCAGACAACGCTAACGATCGATTGCACCGTCTTGGTATAGTGGGTCTTGGGACTTATGCCCTCCTAGCTAGCAACCCCACGGAAATCTGACACATAGGATTGACATCAAATTTGCACGTAAGAATGACATCGTTCCTACGTAGATCCACCGGTTATGACATTGCACTGATGTCAGTTTGATGGAGAGAATGCGCCCCTAAGGTAATCCAATGGAATACAAAATGTCAGATTGATTTAGGAATGCTGGCTGGGTTGCCACTAAAACTACCAAACCCTTCCAATAAAATCTTGCAAACTCTTTGATCCCATCAAACGCTGGAAGATGAAAACATTTTTTACAAAACACAGGACAGGAAAAGCTAACAATGTTAGGCTATAAAACATGGCCTTGAAGAAAAAGTATGACTCAACTTCAAAAATCGTCCCTAATGCATGCACAATGTAATAATAATAGGAGTATACTCAATTTCATTAATGCATTCCAAACAACGTCATTAGAACAGATTTTGGGTGAAAACCACATATTATTGCTGTGTTCTCTGGAGTTCTTGGCGTAAGTTTTGCAGTTCGCTCTTACTTATGTAGATGATTTTGTTTTACTGCAAAAAAAGCCTAATGCTGCGATAAATAATAGCCATTAACTATAAAATAATACTGTATTAATTCTTATGTAGCATCTACAGAGAAGACTTTCAAAAAATGAAATTTGTGCCATTTCAACCTCTTTTTCAAAAGCTGTCTGTTATTTGTGAAACAGGATATCACTGTGTTTGCTTGGTATGTGCAGCCCTAGTTCTTCCCCCACATCACATATCATACAGTACTATGGAGATTCCTAAAGGGTTGGTAAAGGCGGTGTCAAAAGGATCTCGGTGAGCGTAATAAGATATTTTGCTTTCTGTTGCAGTTCTCTCTGTGATGTAAGCTGGACTGAATCTTCTTGACTAAAACTGTAAAACTAGGATATGTAATGACAAATGACAAAGTAATAATTACAAAATGACACAATCAGAAATAACTGTCCAACCTTTGAAACTTAACAAAACAAACCTAAGCTATTATTTCAGTGCCAATTACTCGGAATTCAACATACCCTAAGCCATAAAATACACAATATAACATCATAAGCCCTCCATGATATGGCATAATGAAACTACACACTTTCATTCTCTGACTTTCAAAAATTAAAGGAAAAAAAAATAGTCTCCAGCCTATTCTACATTAAGCCTACTTTCTCCACAAGCAACATTAAAAGAAAATAAGATTTTACCAGTTCAAAGAAAACTGATAAATATCATGCATGCTAGATGGATGGAATGTTCAGAGTGGTACAAATAAAATATCAGAGATGAAATGAATGTGGAATGTTATAAAGAAATAAATACCAGATCTCATTCGTAAACAAATTACACATGATTAATTCTTATTTTGAGCAACATATGATAATTATAGGAAATGTCTGAGATTTGACACAATATGGTTTGTACAACTACTTATTAAACATCTATGTATGTCACTGTCAAGACTGGAAAAGTTTTTACCGAAACAAAATGGTTTTTTTTCTCTATCTAATGCCTTCAGCAAAAAATGACATGTATCTGTTACCTTCACAATATGGCTGACTACACGCAAATATGCCACTACTGATTATTTCTTAGCAGCTTTGGTTTGTGCATTACATTTATTTGAATTTCTTTGTATCATTTAAGATTTCCATGTTTTCATAATTTGTATTTTTAATCCTATTTAGGTAGCAGGTTTCATATTGCACAAGTTAGATTCCACCAGGCTGAAAGAGCAATATCAGACTTGAAAATAGGAATTTCAACATTAAGAGCATGACTTACAATACGTACCGCAATAATGTTCTTAACACTTGGTTACTGCTATGTAAATTATCTGCCTAAGGTTTTAGATTATGAGAACTGTATAAACTATACAGAAGATTTTGTGCACCTTTTCAGTGTGCCAGTACTTGCGAAAGAAAAAAATTAAAAAATTATGCATGTGCAACTGTGACACATGGGTTGATGCATTATTTCCAGATTTGTTCAAAATAATTTATTTCTATGCATTAAACAACTGTCTCATGTTAGTGAGCAAGTCATGAATACAAATGAACTATGTGAACAAAATGTAGTCATGTCTTACTCTATTAACTAGAAATATACATGTATTGGAATTTGAAGTTAAATACCAGTGTCCGCAACAAACTTGAACACAAATGAATCAAGTCTGTATTTATAATATGTTCACAATATAAACTTATATAAACATAAGCCAGATCCAAATAAATAATGTGGTGAATATGATGAAAGTAGTTCATTCAAACTATTCATGGTCAGTCTGTATAACACAGCAAGGTTAAAATGAGCCTCTTACCTACTGCAGTGATAAATGCAACAATCTGAAGTTGCTATATATGAGATTGTTTAGAAAATTTTGCATTGTGCTACTTACAAAAGATCAGATCTACAGTATTCTTAGAGATTTCTTTTGCAAAATAATGAAGGTAGAACTCTGACTTGGCTCCAACCAAGTTAAAAAATTGTGCGCTTCATGCCACTGATTTTTTTTTATTTCAAATCATTCCCAACAGTGTATCAAAAGTTCTTCCTGAACATCAGATCAAACCAGTTGCTGGAGAGATTTTTAAAGTGGAAAGTATCAAGGAAAATTATACTTTGCTGATTTTTGTTTATATTATTATTATTCGTTATTGACAAACAGAACTTTTTACAAAAATCTTTAATCTTTTGTTTTATGACATTTAACGTTCCATTTTTACACAGTGTTTTGTTTGTTCAGTAGTTCTTACAAATTAAAGGTGTGTACATTCCACCCAGTCACTTGTATGAATATCAAAGATAGAAATGGCCTATGAATATTGAAAAATATCTTTGTAATGTCCACCAGATCAACGGCGTCAAACCGAATATCACTGGCAGCTTGCAAAGTATGTTTTTTTCCCTCTTTTGTTTTATTGATAGTAAAATTGAGGTAGCAACAAATGCTGTCACAAGAAAAGATTCTGAGGTGCTGGAAACTGCAAGCAGACTAGGTGAATAAATTCAGGACTAACAAACTTGATGACATCATTTTCTATAACTTTTCAGCTTAAAATCAGTATGAGGTAAATATTATGGAACTACTTTCATGAAATTGATAACAAAAATGAATATTACACGAAGACAACCACATATTTTGTAATTTTCTGAACACCTTCAGATGGTATCTTCTTTAGCAGTCATGACTATCCAGTGACAAAAGACCAAGTGAATTAATTTTATGCTCCACAAGTATGTTTGAAAGCACAATGACATGCAGTTTAAAATCAATGATCTCTTGATTTCTCGCTCCCATATCTTTAAAACTCTGCAAATTATTGTGAATATTTTTTATATGATGTTGAGCACATTTCAGGCTCTGCTTATCCCAGGAATGTAAAATATGAATATATATTGGAATGAAATTAACCCCTTCAGTACCACATGTTTTTCCCCAATGTAAGCTGAATAAATTCTTAAAGTGTATAATCTTACAGATTAGTAGGAACGGTGTACTTCAACAGCACAGTCAACTGCTACACCTTTTTTCCCTGCTTTATGCTGAAAACAATTCTCAAAGTGCATGAATTTAGGAGGTACAATGTACATCCATAGCAGTGAAGAGGTTAACATCTAGAATTTGTTAGTATAATAAAAATTTCCTCTTTAAAGCCATTTACTTTTTTTTACCTTTGTCTGTCATACTCAACGGTACCCTGGGTGGCTTAAAAAATGACAGGCAAAGGTAAAGATTAAAAGGTATTTTTAAAAAAAGGGGGTTAAAATTAAGCTGTATATATGCTACATGTTGAAGTAAAATGTTCACCCCACAACTGCTCCTCTATGAGTATCACTGCCAGTATAGTATGGCCTCTCAATAATGGCCACTACTAAAGCCGCCACAACGACAGTCATAATAAATGCCATGATGGTCAACCTTTCACTGCGCTTGGCATATTTCTGAGCTGTATCTATATTTCCTTGCATAATTCCCTCATTAAACTTCTTCTCAGTCATGAAAGCATAATACACTGCAGGAATGCCTAGCGGGAAGAAAAAAATACAGGCAGCAATGGAGAAAATTTTAAGAAATCTGATTCTGCGCTGACGGAGTGGACGGTCCGACTCTGACCATCGCTGTGGGATGTTCTGTGTGTCAATGTATCGAGATCCATCTGGTCTAGTTACTACATGGCCTTGCATAACATTAACTTTTCCTTCCCTGTTGCTGTACTGAACCTGAATGTCTGTTTGTGAAACTCCATGCCCACCATTTTCCTGTGGTGTCACGTGTGTCCCATTCGTGTTTGTGTTATGTGTAGCATTATGATCTGACTTCCCTTGAGAATGGTGCTCTGGTAGCCCATTTTCTGAGGCTGTGTTGTGATTATTCTTCTTGCTGAAGACTGAGTGAGTTGCACCTATATCACCATCAACTGCTTCATCATCTCCTTGCATAGCTGGATTGTCTATCCCATGCATGCCAGACTGTGGCCATGCTGCACTTCCTGATGTTGTTTCCTCGTATCTGTGATAAGGTGATAAATGAGGCTGGAGGTCTACATCCAGACGTGAGCGTCCAATGTCTGGCACATCATCTCCATCGTCCTCCTCAAGGTGAGTGAAACCAAAACTATCCTCCTTCGACATAGCTGGAGATCTGAAACACAAAATAATACTGTTTCTGAGACGTTCATAACAACCTTAATCATATCTGGCTTATGGATAATTTTCCTAATTTGGATGACGCACTTCATGGAGCAAAATCTTGTCAGGACCCATTACAATGAACATCTTTTAATATAAGTCACTAATGCACAGATAACACAATTGCAACACTGTAGTAGGTGGACTGTGGTATATCTTATATAATAAAAAGAACTTGCCCGATTTTTAACAAGACCTCATGCCGCTCACACAGCTCAGATTTGCAGAAAATTCTTTTTCACATTGGGAGACTTCAAACTGTGGTAAAGTATTTTTTTGAGTTTGCTTTGTGTTGTTAATTTCACCTCTGATGCTTTGTTTTTCATGAATGACATTATCACTTCCTGAAAATTCTCAGTCCGCACCACTGCACACTGTTCAATCTGTCTATTAATCTCTGTGTTTTGTCCATGTCCTACACATCTAAGAATCTAAGCATCTATGATATTCTATCTTTTTGTGCCGATTCCTTTCAGTCTGATGTGGTGTTTTTTCTTTTTTTTTTCTCATTACCATTCAAAGTATGGGGTGGTTACTATAGTATTAAACAATATGTGAGGAATATGTTGGACGATGTCAAAACAGTGAGGATGTGATATATTGTAGTGTACATTGCCTTGTATCTGCTGGTTTCCAGATAGGTGCTCAATGTATTAGGCATCATATCCTAAAGAATAAGTTAAAGTATCCTTGACTAAAGAAATGAAAGAATGAGTACATTGGTATCACTCTTAGCATCACTCACAGAAACAAGTGATTTTTGCTTCCTGCTGAGCCAATCAATTAGAGGATAATCAATGCTAAATTTGGTCCTCTCATTTGAACATTTTTTTGAAAATCACCAAGATGTTCAAAATAATAATGTATAGCATTTATATAGCGCATATCCATTTAAAATGCTCTATGCGCTTTACAGAAACAACATGTCAACCACAGAGCAGAATCGAGCTGCCTGCGAAGCGCTCAACACACTGCACTGCTTCTTTCTCTCTCCCTGTCTCGCTCACTCTCTCTCTCTATCTCAGAGCAAATTGTAACGCAGCCTGTTAGGCGCAGTTCACAACTCACAACAGTTCACACTCACAGCAGTTCACAACTCACATCAGTTCACAACACACAACTCAAATAATATTTGAATATTTATTAATAACAATATATATTTAATAATGAATAATAAATTTTTATGCTGCTGGTGGGGAGGGGGGGGGATGATATGGATAAATTTTAATCTATTAATTTCAATTTTCAATGTGATGATTTAATCATTTATGATACAATGTGTGTAGCTATAGACAAGATTCAATCCACAACACTGTCACATGAAATACTTGTAAACTTTGCCATCTTCATGAGCATTTTGATGGTAATAATATCATTGAATTCAAAATCTGCAAAAAACACTTTGTGAGACATGGACAGACAGAAGATTGAGGGTTACATCAGACTACAGATGTTGAAGTTTTTGAGACCGTGAATCTATTTATGCTATTAGTTGCTTTTATCCTGTAAGAACTACATACAATAAATAATGTACTTAAGGTACTTATGGAAAGTAAGGAAGAGTTCCATGCGTCCTGACTACCCAGTCAAGATGCCCTAAACCTATTCCTAATCCTGTCATTATCCCTAACTGCAAACTTCTGTTCTCTGGTTGAAATGTTAAGGGACAGGGCATGGGACAGCCTCAGGGTTTAGCGCTAGGATATCTTGACTGGGTCGTCAGAACGTACACAACTCTTTCCCTGGTTAAATGTAACAAGAGACAGATCACACACTTTTTTTCAGCCTGTTGAAGTTTCTTGTAAAAATTAATACCTTTTTAACACATGTACACCATTCCACTGCAAATCAGGGAAGGGAAGGAGGATCATATGAGTTACACAACTTTAGTCAGGCACACATTTCATGTGCTGCATGCTAATCGCCAAGGGGCACATAAATACTGTAAAATCATCCACCCAGATGACAAACTCGCCTGGAAGGGGCACTGTCCCCCTGCTCACCCCTGCTCACAGCCGCTCCTAAAGTTGCGTCCTTGTATTATCCTTAAAGTATAATTTATATGGAACTCTTCTCCAATTCAGAATGTGAGGTTGTGACAGTTAAAATATATACAGACATATCTGTCTTTATCAAACTAAAGCAGTTGATCTCAAAACAAATTCCACAAACATCTAGTATGGAATTGAACGAGGTGAAATGTGTTATTTTTGTTTCTTCACACCCATTAAATCAATCAGTTAAGCCCACTTTACTTTTGGATAGGCCTATCTGAAATCGATTGTCTGTTCTATCTTGGTAGATAGAAGCGGGTTCGGTCTCAAACAATTCTAACACGACTCACTAGGATTTCAAAAGTTCATTACTTATTCCTTGAAGTTTACGAACAACATTTTATGTTACATTAAAAATCATGTTACTATCTCATTCTTCCTTCTGTCTAACTTTCTTCCGCTCGCCTCATTACAGGAATCTTCCTCACCATCAACCATGACTAACGTCGCTTGTGCATAGGCCTACTAGACTAGAACTATGGCGGGGTAACAGCTTTCACTTACACTTACAGCGAATAAAACCAATCGAAAATGTAGGTTATCTGTACATTCCTACCTTATGTTACACTACTGGGTATTCGGTCTTGAATGATGTGGCGTTTCTGTCTCCAAAACTGTTACGACCACTTTGTTGACATTTTCGGTGGTGTGTGACACACCTGTAACTTTTGTACCTGAGAGAGGCTCCGCCTACTGCGTATTACGTTAGGAGGACACAAAATCCGATGACGCCGTCTGTCGCCATGACCGCGAAACTGAAACAATAATTGTATACAAAGAGACGAAAGCGATGGTCAAAATTAACGCGTTCTGGCTATGTATTTAGTAGATCTACATTCACAACAGTATGTGTCTGTGGCAACCTACTGGAGTAAACTTTCTTTAAAACATTAGCAATGGAAATTACGTATCAGTTCCGCCAAGTAACTCGACAACCTTCTAAGATTGACACACACATTCCTTATTATTATATACGCTATTGTTGCCTTATTGCGCATTAATCGATATAAGATCGGTTGTCGTTGTACGAACGACAAAAGCTCAGATGTGGAACTGTCTCGAGTATGAAATATTCTTCAAGGGGCGAGGTACCCCCCTCCCCCCAAATAAATCCCATTTCCTTTTACTTCTTCAATCATAAAAGTTGGCAAATGCAATGGACAAGCAACACCAACAGGATCTGTGTGTAGTTATCATAATTATGAGCGTTGTCTCTTGGTCATGTCATACGACAATCACCACTCTTTGTCATGTCGTATGACCATCTCCAAGACCAGTCCCACACCACACCTGTAATAGGCCTACACAAAATTAAGTATCAACAAAACTATCGTGCATAAGTTCTTACGTGTGGTTGAAAAGGAACTAATAAGTTGGATAACCTGCATGGCTACTTGTTTGTAAAACATGTACTTGCATAAAATATGGTACTTGTATATTACCGGTGCATTAAAATGAAGTCTACTCATTACATGCCAGCGATGACTAAATTTGAGGTGACTGCCAACCAAGGAGCCTAGTAGCCTATAATACGAGATAAGCTAGCTCCTTGCTACCAACCGCCAAGTAGGAATAAAAACACTGATGAATGAGACACCAGTAGAAAGACAGAAGCAATGAAGTTTTAGAGTAGTGGTTCTCAACTTTTTTCAGTCAATCGTCCCCTTAAACTCCAAATTTTCTGTCATCGACCCCCCTCCCCCCTTCCTCACCTCCATTTCCTCCTCCTCTGCAGCCCCCCTCCCCCCCCCGAAACATTTACCCAACAAAAATACATTTCACAAGAAGACAGACTACACCTACGTTATGATGTTAAGTTTTTAAAAGCTTTGTCAATGACAATAGGGGTGGCTATATATCCATTATGAAATAGAAAGCATTCTTTATCAAATGCGCAAACAAATCAGGCCTTGGCTGTGCAAGAAACCCATCTACACCTGGTACTGAAGAAGTGAGCGGCTGCCCTGGATGTGTCCCCATAGTCCCCCCCCCCCCCCCCTATTCATGTTTTTGCCATTTCCCTTCATCGTTTCCATCCCCCTTTTCTTCGTTTTCGCTCCCTTGGAAATCAAAATTGCCCCCCCCCCCCGGGGGCGATATCGCCCACGTTGAAAATCACGATTTTAGAGTAATAATTATTATGGTGCTTGTATCTGTGTGTGTGCCTGTGTGTCATTAACACGAATTTCCCAAATTTGTTTTTAAAGGATCACCGCCCTGGGCATTTGCACCTCGAACTTAATTTGTCAATGATCTCTGCAAACTTTTATAAGTTGTGCTCCAACCCCCCTCCCCGAAGAAATAAAAACACACACTGGCACACAATATGTAGATACTTGTACAAACACCACCACGAACTCCCCCCCCCCCCCCTTCCCGAATCTTGACCAGATTTTTTTAAAAGATCACCAGCGCAAGTTTGTTCTAATTATACAGAGAGAAATTCTCTGGACAGAAAAAAGTCAAAATAAAATAGAAATATTGTAGAAAATTCTCATACAAATGTGACTCAAACACATGTGGTGTATTATAAACTAAGATATTTTTTATTACAGCTTTGTTATATTTACATACAAATAAACAACAATCAACTTTGTCATGAGTATGGTATATGTTACATAAAATTATACATGGTTACATGTTCATCAGGTATCCCGGTCAGGATAAAAAAACATCATAAATCTACACAAACAACAACAAAACATTGTTATGTGAGCCGGTGCAAAAAATATGCAAAACAAACAACGTTGGCATAGTGAACTTTGTCTTGATGCAATGTGCACAAGAGTTTGTAACTACTTTATCTAAACTGAGATATTTGATATGTGTCTCAGAGATGAAATAGTAATAGCTAACGTTTTCACCCCCCGGTCAGGATAAAAAAACATCATAAATCTACACAAACAACAACAAAACATTGTTATGTGAGCCGGTGCAAAAAATATGCAAAACAAACAACGTTGGCATAGTGAACTTTGTCTTGATGCAATGTGCACAAGAGTTTGTAACTACTTTATCTAAACTGAGATATTTGATATGTGTCTCAGAGATGAAATAGTAATAGCTAACGTTTTCACAGTGGTCAATGCATGTTCAAAACAATATTTTTTCCGGAATGTTGTCAAAATTAGTCAACTCAGCAGCAACCCTATTGTCAATCCCACCAATAGGATAGACCTGAAGGTTGCTCATAGGCATCACATTGTACTTAAGTAAGTCTGATGGATCTTATGACATCACACTGCCATTGGTTTGATATGGAAGTCCACCCCTACAGTAACTGTAATCCTATAAACTCTACAAAAATCCCATACAAATCTATGTCACTGCCATGAGATGCTCGCTAGAATAATATTACAGTGAATGTATTAATGACAGTCTGGCATATATTTGGACGGCAGCTTATATGTACTTTTACCTCTTGAAAATAATTTACTCTGTTCAACTTTGTTCGACATTGGATAAATTAATGTTTATATTACAGAAATATCTGCATAACACCATATTAGGGTCAATTGTCAATCAATATTTCATATGGATGATTTTATTTGCAATGTAATTTTTTTCTTAAACGCTGAAGCAAACAAAATGATTGTTTCATACACTCAAGATCACAGGCTTCTCAGAAAACAAAGTGTTATTTATTTTGACTTATAAAAGAAACCTATTCTTCAACCTGCCTATAATAAGCTGTGACTAAAACTGGTATCAGTTTCAATATTGACCATTGTTGAAGCAGTAGATATCAGATATTGGTAAGCTTACAATAATGCATCAAAAGAGCTGCCAATGGGCCCAAGGCAAATGTAAAAAAATATAAAACTGACATTACAGTAATACATGTACTTGTGACACATTTGAAACAAAAAGACAAAAAAATAAAAAAACGTCTGGAAGGAACAAAATAATAACAAACAAGAAGAGACTTAAACAGTCAGTTTTGAGCATACACAATGAACTACATGTACAAAATCAGCAGCCTCGCAACAATATGTTGTTCAGCAGTATAAACCATCTTTCTTACAGTTTGAATTTTTAAATCTATAAATCTTTCTTAAAATTCAACAAATATTTTAATGCTTTAAAATCCTATTCAGCAACAAACAAACCTACAACAATGAAAATAAGACACAAGAGAAAGACAGAGAGGAATCAGTAAAGCAGATAGCCCCTAAAAAGTATTTGAAATGGACGGTTACGAAAAAAGACCGAAAAATTAATGTGATATCTTAAAAACAATAACATGTTCAGCAGTGAATATATTTGAAATGGCAGCAGTAGGAATTTGAGCAATTGATGTGCAGATAATTTTGCTAGAACAGTTTGTGTTAATCTGGGAAGATCCACCCGGAATGAATGGACAGTGCGTTAATTATTAATATTATTATTATGAATATTATTAGTACAATCAGCAGTAAATTAGTAACAGTTTGAGAGAGATACCATAAAAAGAATCTATTCTGATAAAAAATATATGGTGTAGTGACACTTTCAACAAAAAAGTTCACTCTTGTCATGCAAATATCATTCCACAGCTACTTGCAAATAGGTAAATGCCCTAGATGAGTTAATTGTTCTCTTTTCTTTTCTTTTTTTTTTTTAACTTTCCGAAAATTACAAAGACCTCATACTTAAGATTTGGGCAAAACACTCACTACAGTCAAAATGGTACTGTTCAGCATGTTATTTAGTTACAAAGCTGTAAGACTTCAAGCCGTCTAAATTCTGTCATCTGCAAGCAGTTTTGTAAAATGAGGTTTGAAGAATGTAACATAACATTATGTCTCATTCAAAACTTTGATGCTAAACCCTCTTCATATGTAAAAACCAAAGAAAGTTCTTATTTGAATATCAAATGGATGAATAACATAACAATAACAATACAGGTAAAGAAAAAAAAAATGAAGAAAAGCCACAAAAACAATAGAAAGAAGAAAAACCAGTAAATAAAGCCAGAATGTAGATCAGAGTACAAAACTCCATATCACAATGTATTAGCCTCATTGAGCTTGCAGATTTGCATATGTATTTACAATTCTGCATTCTACATTCAAGGCAGTAGAAAAATATGTGGCCAGTCAATATTAACACAAAAGTTCACAAAACTTGTATACATACAAAGGGGTGGAGATGAACCATGCGACTTCTCAGCACTGATTTCATGCCAAAATCGACAATTCTACTCCATAAAAACATCGATTTGCAGGGAATGTGTACATATATATTTTTTTAATCATTATTTCCCTTTGTTAAAAACAGTGACAGAACTTAGTCTCCATACTTTTATGAGCGGGAACTGTTTGAACAAAATGTCTATCTTTAGACAAGATGCCTGGCACTTGAACAATGAACATTAATGATTTTTGTTCAATATTGAAAGATATAGAGGAGCTATCATGGAATACATGAGTAATACATTACATTATAGACATTATTGTTATCCTGTTTAAGATTGATGACCACACAGGGTTCAAACTGAGAAATGTGCAAGTTATTTGAAGCTTTATTTTCCTGACTGCAAATACCTGTTGTAATCAAACATACATGGACAATTCACTATCTGGTTGGCTGTGTTAATTTATCATTCATTAGGAATGTAAGAGGTGAATTGATAAGGATGGTATGTTCTTTAAATGCACAGATATGCTAACTGCACAAGACCAAACAGCTGCTCAATATTCCTTTGGCCAGGAAAATCTAATTCCAAAATGCTATTTACATAAAGCAAGTTTGCCCATCACTACTGTCTAATTATGTTAATTTGCATCTCAGCAAAGCTTTCTTTTCCATCCATGTCAACAATGAAGTTTTAAGCTTCCATCAATCATATTACGGTGGCTTCTGATGATATCTATACACTTTAAACACCTGTGAAATAAAATACCTCTGAAAGAATTCCATTTCTGGTAATTCCTAGGTGTTTATTTCTGCACTGTCCTCATATACATATGCCCTACATTACAACCAATCAAACAATTTTTTCTTCTCCTTACAATGTAGTAACTTACAACAAAAAAGTTACACTAATGATCCATTCCTGACATCAGAATTTGGTAAACCACAAAGTCAAGAAACTGATTGGAATTACAACTGTCAAAATCATGTCAAATGGATTGTCTTATACCCTGTGCCAGACAAATTATTCATTGAACTTTACTTTTTTTTACTTCTTCTTCATGCTTATCCACTGGTTCTTACACCAATGTGCTCAATGTTAGCTCTTATGAGTCTACATGACAATCCTGAGCTTTGCTAATTCTCTGTCCAACCAAATACATGTCATTTACTCTGACTCTTGTCTCTGACAATAAGAATTTATTGTTGGGTATTCCTGCATGTCCAGTCAACAAGGGAAATAAAGCAACGACATTCTCTGGAATATCATTACTGTTACAGTTCTGTAGAATCACTGAAATCACATCTTTTTATAATATTGGAGCAACAACCACGATCACATGTGATAATCATAGAAAAACATATATCATGCTTGGGATGTATAAACACATGCTCCGTAAAATTCAGCAGAATATTCATGTGATCACGTGTCATGAGCATACTATGACATCAACAATATATATAAAAAATGTAGCATTATATAAATACAGTGGCTAAAAGGAATAGATGGAATCATTTGATCACAGTTGAAATCAGCAGAATGGCATAATGCAACAAATCTGCAACTGTCTCCAAGCATGTTCTGCAATTGCGCTACAAACAAATAAAAGATTTCAGTGAAGAAAAACAAACATCACAAAAGGACTTATCATAAGCTGACCATAAAATATGGTAATGCCACACGCAATATTTTGTGCCATCGAGGTACTTCCAAGATAGAAAATGCAGACATTTTCAACCCCAAAACTAATCAAGTATGTCAGATATCCTTGGAACTTTTATTGGTGAGAAAAAAACAATTTTCGTATTGTTTTGATAATCAATATTGGAACAAACAGCCCAAACTGCCCAGACAGCAACACTGTGGAAATCTGATGCATAGGGACTGACATCAAGTTTGCACACAGGAATGATGTCATCCCACTTAGATCCACTAGTTATGACATTGTGTGTGTTGACGACACTTGATGTAAGGAATCCACCCTTATGGTAATCTTACCAATCATACGGAAATCCACATTTGATTGGTGTAGGGTTGCTGGCTGGGTGTGTATTTGTAAAAATTTTTGTATGATATTATCATATGCTGTCATAGTCTAATCAGGAGCTAATGACATGAAAAGTGTGAAAATCTTGATGGTCCAAGTAGAATAAAACTACAGTATATCGATGGTGTCAGGCGTAAACTGGCAAAGTCCAAAAATTTCATATTACTTTATATAGTACCAATTTATGAAGCCTGGAATCCTGCATCATATGTAAACGGCAGTCTTTTTGTTTCCCCTGTAAAATTTGCTTATTTCGTCTTGGCCGGTTTGCTCCTGACACCATCGATATTCTAATCCTCACTGCTAAATGACATCATTAATTTTTTTTTTCTCCACTGAAATCTTTTATACCTAAAAAGTTTATTTCATATTTAAACAACACTGTACACTACGGTATATTGTAAATATTCAGGAATATCATGATCCACTGTCTTGATGGGCTGCCCTTGCTAAGGATTCAGGACAGAATTAAAAAAAATAATAAGTGGGAAAAAAATGGCAAGGGTATCAAGTAATGACAACAGGTCATGTTTTTAATGGTATGTTACAAAATCTTTTTTAATCTTTGTAAAAGCAAAACTGACTTGCTAAATGCCATCAAGAAGAAACTCACTGATCTGGATATCCAAATTGTGATTTCAGATCACACAAAATCAATATAGAAATTCATCACTGTTCTCCATTTGGGATTGAATCACACACAGTGAGTCAACTATTTCTGACTTCAAAGCAATCGAAATAATGAATTCAAACTCCGCATTTTGGCTATGGGTGAAATTTTAGTTAGAGAAAATAAAAAAGATATAAAGAATAGATATTTTGTGGCTGATGAATTCTTAGTGCCAGTGATAAAATGTCAATGAAGGAATGTAAAATTTCTGGAAAACACTTATGGGCAGAAGGTTTTTAGAGAACATAGGAAAATTACATAATAGTTTCAACAAGAAGGTTATGGGTAAATCTTCTCCACAATGCAAATGTAAAAAAAGACATAAACAAAAAAGTCTTGGGCAGAATGTACTTATGTTGTGATATCTTGTAGGGGCTATGTAACAAACATTAGCAACATAGGTAAAAGATAAATTACTGGTGGGAATGTATAAAGTCTAGCAAAAGAAATTACATGATATTTTCAGGAAAAAGGGTTATGGGCAAATTTAAGCAGTGCAAATAAAAGAAAAGAGATGTTTATTAACAAAAAAAATCTTGGGCAGATTGTTGTGATATCTTGCAGGGACAATGTCACACTTGCAACATAGGAAAAGATAAATTAATTACTGGAGGGAATGCAAAATCTAGCAAAAGATGCACAGCCAGAACATCTTGCCTTGTTCAATGGACAACAAAATAAATTGGCATAAAGCAAAAAGCTTAAAAATAACTGCTGTGTAAATATAGGTCATAAGGAAGTTAGTAATTCATGGTTTCAGTTGAATGAGACCGCAGGAATAAATTATAAAATATAATAAAAAATTTCTTTCCCTCAATACTTTCAAAAATATCTCATTTTGTTAATTTCAGTACAATCAGTAAAAAACATTAAAATAAACTAAACATTTCTCACCTAATGTTTCTGAAACAACACTATACAGATGGCTGAGTGTTAATTAAAACATATACTGGTCACATATATTTTCACAGTCGACCTGAAAGGGTTTTTTGCAGTTGTGTTCATTAAAAAAAAAAAAATTCAACAATTAAAATCCCTGACTTTGGAAATCAGCAATGCGTTTTACCAGATCTCTCCATCTTTTTTTATTTTTTGATGCACAGATGTAAAAAATTCACATATTTTTCATATCCGAAAACCTCAAGATTTCTCATTTTGCATATATATGCAAATGAGGAAATAAAAACAAGCTACTGTAGTTCAATGCCTGCAGAACGCTAAAAACTGGTCTACTTTTACGTGGACTAAATTAAGTTTATTCCAACTACAAGGTCACAGTAGCAAGAGGTGGTCCCATCTGAGAAAAAAACAACTGAAACAAATCAGCAGTTCTGTTGTAAACATAGCAGTAAGTACAGAAAAAGTACTGTACAGGTTCCCCTGAAATGTAAAACAGAAAAATCCAACAGTCCTGATGCTATGCATAGAAAACCACACTTGTACTCAAATGATGTGGCTCTGAAATGAGAATAAATCGGCAATGATGAAAACGTAGTCTCAACCAATATTGCTTATGTTCTGGAAGCATGTAAAAGTTGGCCACCTTTGCACAGTTAAGTGATTGTCAAGGGTACTAAGCCTGTGCTTTTCAATGGAAGAGCTCCCATGAATACACGAACCAGTGGCAGAATACTGATTTTGTTTTCTTAAAAATCCTTCCAGTTGGCTTGGTGTACGGGCACCCATATTTACATCTCACGGAGGAGGTCCACAGAATACATCAGATTCTCTATGGGATTCACATTTAAATACACAATCCAAGGGCTTGTGTTCTGCTATGATTTACACATTATTGGTACTATCCTTGCTACTGCCACCACTTTCTACCAATGTGACAAGAGAAGAATTGGAACCACCTGCTCCTCCATGCTTCTTTCCCTTTCTTGTTTTCTTATCTCCCCTTTTGGTTTTCTTCCCACCAATAACCACCGGTGGGCTTTCTTCTGTCCAGCATGTTGTGGCAGGTGCAACATCAGATGAGCCTGTCGCATTTGATTCCACATCCCGAACTTCAATTGTGTCTGAACCTGCAACACTCTGATGCTCTTTAACACTTGAAGCTGAACTCATCACTTCAACATCCCTTCCTCTCGCACTCTGAGCCTGCTCAAAATGGGCAGAACGCCTGCCCATCCCCCGTCCCTTGCGCTTTGATCTGGATCTCAGATGTTTCATGGCCTGAGGCGGATCGGTTGCTGATGAGCTGTCAGCGGATAGAGAAAACTCGGACTGGATGATTTTGTGATCTGGCTCATCAAGAATTACAACATTACGAGTGGGAGAGCCATGTCTAGCTGATGATGGTAGAGGTGCGGGTGGTGGTTGGTCAGATGAGGAAAGTGTTGGATACTGGAAAACCAATTCTGCAGATTCTGACGCTGAGTCTCTGAAAGCATTGTCATCAGATATATCTGAGAAAGCTGCATTTTCTTTCCCTGTCTTAGGTATGAGCAAGGGAGACACTCTATTGTACACCAAGTTCCTTCTCTTCCTCACTTGATTATTGTCAGGCTCTGGTTGTGAATCCAGAAGACGCAGTTTTGGCCCTTCCTCTTTCACAGCAGAGCCATTTGGTATATGTTGTGGTGTCGTCGATGGTGCCCCTGGATGCACTGACGGAGATCGGGGACTAATGCTGTCGGGGTCGGTAACAAATGCATGACCTTTGGTCAAGTCAATATCCTTTTCCCAAGCTAACTGAGCCACAGTGCTAGAGAGCGCAACCTGGTTTTCATCGCTTAGAAGCTGTCCTTTACGCAGAGATTCTTCCAGCTCGAATGGTTCATCTGCCTTGCCTTGGCGTTTCTTGACTCTCAACTGCCGTATAATTTCCTTACCCAGGGTCTAGAATGAAAGATAATGGAAGAGTAAATTAAAACAACAGAAAAATTATTGAAAAACCAAAGTCAAACCTGAAAGAAACACTGCTTTGATTCATGCACAATTTGTAGTTCTTATCTTGAGTAAATACTGTTTGTTTTGATTATATTAACAATTCCATGCTGATGACAATTTGGCAAGAACATCCTTCTCCCTACGTGAAAGTAACTCTGAATAAGAATATCTGAATACCAAAAGAAATATATCTAGTCATGAAAAAATCCCTAGCCAGCTCTTATCTTTCATCTTCAAGTGATAAAAATAATGCTAAAAACAGGGGTGACATTTTTGACAGACAGACAGCTTGGTCATTTTATCAGTGCAAGGCATTCACAGTTTGTAATTTGTAGTATTTCATGGCAAAATAAACATTACAAAATAGCTGCCTTAAAAATAACATGAAGACAATGGAGCTTTTGCTGAACAGATAGTGACATCAACATCAGGCACCGAAAAATTTTGCTCATTTTTAAAAAGAACAGTTTTTCCGATGTAGTGATGTCAGGCTCTCAAACTCTGATTTCAAAAACATCTTATAGTAATGTTTGTGGTGGATTTATCAGGTTCACCAATGAGAGTGAGAGAATAAGGCTTGAACAAGGTCATGGTTAGACCAACTCGCTTGAAACAGTGGGCAAAGTGGGTCTTTCTCAAAAAGCCTTCAGGTTATGCCCTGCTGCATATGTCAAGTCAAAATCGGGCAAAAAGAAAAGGTTGTATGTTGCGAAACCCCGCATGAGAAATAAAACCCAAACATACAAACATTTCTTTTTGCCCAATTTTGACTTTGCTTATAGCCCTGCTGCGACTCCCCAGTTTTTCTGTGGTTTTTATGATATTTCGTGCATATGTCAAATATTTTGAGACATCTTCATAAAAGTGAATTTTTAACACATAACTTTTATGTAGTAATGATTGAACTCACACTGCAAGAAGGTAACTTTCACAACATTTCCTTGGTTCATCTATTCTTACAACACCAGGTACCTCCCTTGTCTTTCTCTCAGTTCTCCAACAAATAATATATCCTGCATTATTAATCAATTATTCTGATTCCCTGGACAACACATAATATCACATAATGAATGCAGTTACCAAGTCACACTGGACATGGATAAGGATTGTATTACACAAAACAGAACGTGTCTGCCTTTGAAAGACACAAGACCTAAATTTCACTATATGACATGAAGCATCTATAGCTTGTAATTATTACTGTAGAGGGGCATTGCTACAGGTCAGCTTTATCCCAGCAAAATGAAATGAAGCCGAAAATAATATTCAAAATACACACCTTCCATTTGAACACCGCCCCTTTGCGTACTTTGGCTCGTGATTTCTTGCACATTTTGATGACCACCAGGGCCCGCTCTTCAGGTGGTGGAGGACTACCATCGTCAGGGGGTGGAGCACCTGACAGTCGAACTGAGTAAGCACGCTGAAATTCCAGCAGCTTTTTCTTTGATATGCCACGTTCCAGCACTACTACAATTTTTGCCCACTGAAACATGGCAGGACAGAAGAATTTCATTCATTTACAAAGTCTATGACACAAATATAATATAAATTTGAATATTCTCAAAATCCCCTGGAAAGCTTTTCATATCAAAAACATTTCCCCTACATGGAGTGACAGACAAGAAAAGCATCTTCTTCATATGTTTTAATTTATATATGAGCTCAAAGAAAGAGGCAAATTCACCTTAGATCCACGACTGATTATGGAAGGATTGTCTGTTCATGGGACATCATCCCTCTATAATCTGGTGAATCTGTACTTAAAATTCCTTGCTCATTTATTATGGTTCCCCACTTCTCCTAACCAGATTTTACCAAACTATTTTGACTAACTATGAAATTCGCTTAGACATTTTGACTTACTACCAATTAAACAGGCAAAATAGTGAAATACCCAATGTCAACTACTCCTTCAACTTCAGGGGGGAGAGAGAGAAATCATACCTGTTTCCACCATTCCTTTGTTGACTTGGAGATAACCTGAGTGTATGTGTTGCCCATCATGGCAATCAACATGTTGAGCAACAGAATGGGCACCAGGATCATGAACAGTGCAAAGATGATCTTGGTCAGGGCTGAATAGTGAGACAGGCTGAACACTTCATACTGGAAAACACAGACAAATGAGAGTCAGGACTAAGATCATGCTAATATTATATACAAGTCACACAACATAACTGTGTTGAATAGTGGGGAGACAAGCGTAATGGAAAATGCGAGCCAGTAAGAAATAGGTCACGATAATCAACTGATAACACAATCATGCAATAAAAAGCCACTGTTGTCAGTGGCCGAATTCCCAAATTATGCATCTATCCATGTTCATATCAAAAAATCATACTAGGTTCATTACTAGAATCTACTGTATTTAACAAAAGAAAGATGATGCCGTCATTTTAAAAATATTTCTACTCATGTAAAAAAAAAAATTTTAAAGATCTAAATTAGCAGGAAAGCAATTTCAAAATGTTGGTTTACACAGCTGACTTTCCATTGTACCAGTCATAAAAAATTAAATACAACAATGAGATTCAGCAATAACTTCTAATTTGAAAAATGAAGGTCTGGCTACTATTCATCACCTGTTCATATTTTTATGTTGCCACAGTCAGGCTGGGGTAAGAATATTTTAAAAGCTTACTTTAAACTCTCCTAATGTCATCTGGAATAAGTTCAGTATAGTCTCTGGCAAGGAGGAAAATTTGGCCACATCTGGACTGCCTGAGGCCACATCTTGAAAGAGGAAGAAGAAGCCTGCAAAACAAAACAACAAAAATTAAAACCACCTCTGGTTACAGGCAAAATCTTATGTAAGTTGAACTTATTTTCTTTACTTTTTGTTTCTTTCCTCTTCTTTTGAGTTGCGAAACCCTTGATTTACATTTTCCAATATATAGCTTAAATAACTATGTTTGTATAGACTTGGGTAAAAACTGTTTTACCATTCCGAATCGCTCTTTTTGGAATGTGGTTTTGCCTGTGAATACTGGCTTGTAACAGCCCTAATGTATTACATTACTACATACCTCACTGAAATTCTAGAAGTACAAGTCTGGTGCCTGGTTAAATTAATATGATATTTCAATAAAATTCTGGCACCTTTTGATTTCATCAAACTTACAAGGGCTTAAAACAACCAACCTAATCATTGATTAAATAAAAAGCAAAAGAGAAACTTTAAACTAACAATTCTAAACTATATAATTGTGAGCGAGCCCCACTAACCTCAACGGAAGTCGCATTTTTTCAGTTTTGAATTATGAATATCACCATCAAATATGAAATCTCATTTTTAATTTGGTGTAAAAATTATTGTAATGCTCCTTTTTATCGCAAAGTTATGGCTTTTTAAAGACACCTATCCCCCGGTCAAAAACGGAAGTAACTTGTAAGAAAATCGCCATTAAAGACGGAGGAGCGGTGTTTGCGCTCGGCGAGATGAGTGGCCTTACTATCTCCTAGCAGCGGTTACTTGTAATTGGCCTATGGCTTTCAAAGTTTGCATGTCTGTGCCAGTATAAATGATACACGCTCTGTAAACATTTTGTGACAGGTGAGGTGTATTGATTTTGACGTTATCGGGAGTTCAATGAACCCCATTATTGCTGTGATATTCGACGCCAAAGGCAAAATTAAAGGCCTTAAAAGCAATATTTATCATAATTAGAGGCTGATTTGAGACCTAATATTTTCACAGAATGTAGAAAAACGGTTGCCCTTTAAGTATCGATCAAAATAAAAAAAATGTCAAAAAATTGGATTCTTGTGTTTCATCACGATTTTCTCTGTTTGGTCCAATGCGTCTTCCATTGGGGTTAGTGGGACTCGCTTACATAGGCGATATATTTCAGCATTTTAAAAGGCCTATAGACAGCTATATGTTATTAGAAATTATCTTCTACATCTCATTGCACCCCTAAAAAGGCTTGTATACATACACACATTAATAAACTTGTGCCACTGAGACAGCTGTTTCAGAATCAGTGTGCTGAACCATAATGAACCATAACTGACTTCTACCTCTACCCACCTTGAGTAAAGCCAATTAAAAATATGATATAAATGATGCCAAATCGAAACAAGTCTCCTGCTATCATCTTGTATATCATAGTGACAAAAGGACCCATCATGATGTGACCTCTGAAATTAAACACAAGCACAGCAAACCTGGTGGTAAGTAAGTGCCAACAACAATTCAATTTTGTGTATATAGTAACTCATGCATTCTGTGCTAAAGTGGTTTGGGATGAGCTAACTGGCAGAAAAACACAATGACATAATCTGCACTAGCTGAATTATTTTAAAGAAAAGCTGCCACAATTTTCTTCAGGCCTCAAAGCTTGGCCATGGTACGACAATGAAGCAATAAGCTTTGCCCAGTTATGTAAAATTCCATGGATATACCTGCCTTCCACCAATCCGTTTACTTTATCAGTACTACAGCAAAACACCATGCCTTATTTATGTTCCAGTGGGTAAAATCTTATAAAACCTTATTATGCTTTTTTCCTTCCCTCACCTGTGATGGTCATGCCTATTACTAACATCTGAAATTTTCAGAAACAAGAGGAAGTGCCGAAATATATAGAAAACTATTGTCAGAAGCCAGATTGGCATGACACAATTAAACACCCCAAATGATATGATGAAAACAAATGAAGTTTATTCACATCCAATGGAATGAATCTGGTTTTGTCTAGAGCTGCAATCATGAAAAGCTCCACCTTTTATCAGTCTGACACTATCTTACTAGAATTATTAAGCAGTGAATTCATTTTTAACAATTCAGTTACATTTCACATAATGATTTATTTGACATCGAATTGGCAACTGTACAAATAAAATGATTCTCCAAATACCAATATACAATATCGTCGGCCGGCTGATGAAACCGTGAATTCCACAAAATGCATCAAGTGACTTTTTTTTAAAAAAGTTATGGTAAATACACAGAGACACATTCCTGTTTGACCCCTGGTGTAAGATTTTTACTGTAATTAAAGTTGTTGCGTAATAAAGAAATCGTGAATAATCCTCAATCCTTCAAACTGATCCAATGAAACCGTGAATTCAACATGTTGTTGTATTCACGACTTGATCAGACGGCTTTTGTTCATGGGCGACTGGGCACGGCCGTGAAAACCACACCGTCACTTGTCATCGATGACTGACTGACAATTTAAATAGTCACAGGTGGCCCTTTCCTGTGATCAAAGACGTCCGCCCGATAGGGTGTGGCTTGTTTCATTGTTGTAAGTATTAGCCACGAGACATATGGCCGTGAAAACCATATTGGCGCTTGTCCCCGATGGGAATAATCCGTCTAACAATAGTATTGTTATAACGCGTCAGTTACGGTCATCAAAGACGTCCGTCGGTAAAGGTGTTCCATCATGTAACTTTTCGATTGCTCCTAATTCACATTCATAATTTTATTTTTAATTTGCTAAATTTTCCCCGAGCTCGGACAGACGTGCTCGTAGGCACAGCGTTTTTCGGTTTTTCTAATCAACTGTAACACTGACGCTTTGGACACCACAGATATCCAAGTAAAAGGTGAGTTTGCATTTTTTTTTTCTTAAAAAGATTTCAAAAAGTGCTCAATATAGCAACTAATTTAAAAACAAAATCATTGAAAATGCGATGCGAATATCATGTAATGTTCCATCAATTAAACTGTTCATAATTAACCATTAAGCACTGCTCTTGCCAATACAAAATTGAAAAAGAAAAAGTTGATATGCATCAATATAGTAATATGTCTGTCACTGTATGTATGATGTAAGGGTATGCAGTGTCTTCCTATGTGTGTGTGTGCGAGCGTGTGTGTGAATATGCATATGTGTGTGTGTGTTTGTGTGTGAATGTGTGTGTGTGTTTGTGTGGGATGTTTCACATGATAGTGTTTCTATTCTCACCTCTCCTTTCATCTGGGCGAATGACTGTGTAGAGATATATATGAAAACGCAAATGAGACACAAGTATAATGAACTTTCTTTGTGTCTATGATTCCACAGGGCATCATGGAGCCTTACTCACGAGGCAAACGGATCCTAAATTTGGCTTTGAAAAATAAAGTCCCACTTCAACCCACGAATCCAAACACCCAGAACAAGGCAGACACTGGTTGTCAAAACCAGTCGGTTCATGTTCCTCTGTCAGAATCTGAAGAGTCCACCCTGCTAAGAGACGTCAGCCTTACAGCCTTCAGTGACGTTGCGGACTGTTCCATTACCTCTCTTGATGGCTCCTTCATCAATGCACTTTCTCTTTCTGTAGTGCATAGCCATCCTTTGGTCACATCTTCTCCAAAGAACAAAGGACATCCCCATAATGAGTCTAAAGATAGACAAGACTTGGAGTCTCACTTACCAGAAGATGAAGTACCACCACTGCCAGACTTCATTGTCCAACCAGTTCAAGAGACATTGTTGGCAACGTCGTCCAACTCACATGCTGCCGCTGCCTTGATAGAAAAGGATAACTCAAACCAACCACTTATTGCCGCTACGCCGATTCCAGAAGCTGATTCTGCCTTTCCCTCCTGTGAGGCAGACACAGGGACACCCAATGACCTGCCCATTGATCCCACCATTGCTCCTGTAGTTTCAGAGCACCAGATTGAGGACCATTCTGTAGTGAATACCTCACAGGCATTCAAAAGGAAGGGACCAGACAACTGGAAGCAAAACGCCAGGAAAAGGCTTCGTGAAAGTGGTCAGGAGTACACGGCAGCTGATGGGACAGTAAAGACTGCTAAAGAACTGAAACGTCGTTGTGACTGCTCACTTAACGGACACAATGCCATGCTTTGACCGAGAACGATCGGAAAAAGATTTTTGATTATGTGTGGAGCCTTACATGGGACATGCGCAAGTCGTATCTAAAGGGACTGTTGGAAAAAAAACAGCCGGCACGGAGGTACTCCAAAGGTGAAACAGCAAGCCGCAAATCCTTCACCTGGATCTACAATTTGAAGAAAGATGACCAGAACATTCGCGTCTGCAGAGTTATGTTCCTCAACACAACAGGCTTGACGCAACACTTCGTGCAGAGCGTCATGGAAGAACCAGTAACCGACGTCAAACCCAGAAACCCGCATTATTCGAGAGGAGAACAAGCAAAACAGTTCATGGGCGACTTTCTGGACACTTTACCAAAGTTGCCTTCACATTACTGCCGCCAGACATCGGGGAAGCAGTATCTGGAGCCATGCTTTCGTAGCCTTGCTGATCTCCATCGTTGCTACGAACAGGCCTGCTCTGCAAAGGGGGGACATGCTTTGGCTGCCAAAGCTTTAAAGGAAATGTTGGAGGCCAAAAATGTTTCGATCTTCAAGCCCAAGAAAGATCGCTGTGACCTATGCATGAGCTTTGAATCTGGAAATGTTGGCAAAGAGGAATGGGAGGCACACATGTCTGCCAAAAAGAGAGCCGAGAAAGAAAAGGTCTGTGACAAAGACTTAGCTTTGAAAGATGAAAACATTGCCGTTATCTGTATGGATCTTCAAGGTGTTTTGTTGGCGCCTGCTATAAATGCGTCTTCCTCTTACTTTAAGACGAAGTTGTCTGTACACAACTTTACGATCTTCAATATGGCTACTCGTAATGCTGTATGCTATGTTTGGCACGAGGCTGAATGTGGTCTCAGTGCAAATGAGTTTACAACCTGCATGGTGGATTACTTGTCCACACACTGTGCTCATCTTCAAAAAGTGATCATGTACAGCGATGGGTGCGTGTATCAAAACAAGAATTCAACCCTGTCCAGTGCTCTCAGTGTTTTTTCTGCCCAAAACGATGTTGAAATTGAACACAAGTATTTAGTGAAGGGCCACACACACATGGAAGTGGACAGCATGCACAGTGTAATTGAACGCAGGCTTAAGAACACACAGATCTTTGGTCCAATGGACTATTTCACTATCTTCCGGACCGCTCGGATTACTCCAAGGCCATATGTAGTGAAAGAAGTAGACCATGCATTCTTTCGGGACTATGAACAAGTTGCCAGCCAGAAGTCGATCAGACCAGGACGGGCAAAGGGAGACCCAACAGTGAATGACATCCGCTCCCTTCGATACACCCCTAAAGGAGAAATTCTATACAAACTGACATTTGATCAGGAATGGGAGTTGTTGCCCAAAACAAGGGGTCAAACAGAAGGTGTCAGGGAAGCACCTAGGCTCTACACTTCCAGACGCAAAATCACTAAAAGAAAGTATGATGACCTACAAAGTCTGAAATCTGCAATACCCAAAGACTACCATGACTTTTACAACAACCTTTTACATCATTAACGCACGTTTTGTCACAAAGAGCAAAGTGAAGTAGCTTAAACAACTTTAAAAATGCTGTTTGATCAGCATGTTTGGTGGGTAGAAATCGTTAACGGTACTCACGTTCTTCTATTCCCATATTTTTATGGTTTATGTACTTTGTTAGAGTGTGTGTGTGTGTGTGTGTAATAGAGAGAGAGGGGGTGCGGGGAGATGAAGAGAAGGAGCGAGAGAGGAGTGTGTGTGTCTGTGTGTGAGAGAGAGTGAGTGAGTGAATGAATGAGTGCGTGTGTACAATTTAGTGTTTTCCAAGTTTTAATGATTCCATTTTCCACATTATTTGGCCCACAATAAAGCGGATTTAGTAATTTATTTCTTGAAAAACTACGTTTTTGTGTTGTTGTTTTTTTTTGCTATTTAAAAAAAAAGTGTTAGCCTCTTTGTTATGTGTCTCGTTATGTATGCAAAAGAAAACTGCTGTCTTATGCCAGTACTGCTGAAAAGCCAATTGACGATCATGGTATATTATCGTGAATCCAACAGACCATAGACCGATTGTCGTCTGATGAAAACGTGAATTCCACCACTTGGGGAATTCACGACTTCATCAGCCGGATTTTGATGTGATGAAATCGTTAATCCCACATTTCTAAAAAACTGTTACAATATTCAATAAAAATGGATATGTAGAGGGTGTATTAAATCGAAACAAACAACTTATAATCGTTTTTTGCTCAATTATAACGCGAGGAGACTGTTTAAACGTTTTTTTGTCTCTCCTGAAAAATTTGTCTAATGTGGGATTCACGGTTTCATCAGCTGGTTGACGATATTCATTCTGACAGAGAACAAGACATAGAACATTTGTGAGTGTGCCTGAGAAAACCCACATAAAGTCGGCAGAGCTGATTTTGAGAAAAACGGCTTTGTAGTGAAAATATGGGTCCGACACAAACGTCCAACTTGGCTGTTGTTTAGGGGACCATGGCATGTTACAGGGTAAACTGTAGATGAGCAGTGAACACTACTCACTATGATCTCTATAACGGCTTTGTAATTAGACTACGGTCTCCTAACAAGATCCAAAAACTTCCGACTTGGCTGTTGTTTAGGGGACCGTGGCATGTTACAGGAAAAACTGTAGATGAGCAATGAACACTACTCACTATGATCTCTATAACGGCTTAGTTATTAGACCACGGTCTTCTAACAGCAATCACTCCAATATTAATGGGTCAATTAGCTATTGCCACTTTTAGGATTAAATGCCGTTTTCTCAAAATCTTGTTTTAGGGGGGTCGCTGACTTCAATTATTTATCAGAAATGTCTTGTCTTTTATTATATGTACCGAACTCAAAATGTCATGTTCCCGACTTTTTGTTGGTTTTCTCAGGCACACACACATTTAAAGTAAACGAGGGTGCTGGTGACTTTAGCATTTACATAGGATGCCATGCAACATTCTTCAACTGTACTGTGAAATTTCTCTACACTATGTAAAATATTTTCAATCTTAAAAATAAAAACTGTTGCAGAAATCTCAGAAAAATCTTTGAACAGGGCCAACAAGGCAATGTAACACATGAACAGTGCATGTGAAATCAACAGGTTAGGCACAGAACAAACAATCCATCACTGCACTGGTTTTAACACTTGGAGAACACATTATATTACATTTAGTATTTTTAGTCCTGAAAATTAATTTTCATTTGACAGTGCAAACAAAATACACTCCCCTCCCCCCTTTCACTAACTGAATTTGTTAAGAAAGAATTAGTTTCTTTCAGATCCCCTGATCTACTTGGACATCAGAAACTGAGCATATCAAGCAAGCCGTTGTGAACAAATCATTTCTATCCTAATAGGGTTAACATAAGCCACTCATGCAGTGAAGAAACAAGGACTTCTAAAGGCATATAAATTTTAATCTGATAACTTGCAAACTGTTTGTCCTTTCTGTAGTATCATTCTTCTACAGAGGCAAATTGAAAATTCTTTTCCAAATGAATTTTTATCCACTTTGCAGAATATTTTTTCAAAAGTAACTTTTAAAAAATATTAAACTATGATGAATAGATTGTGCAGTTATATGTAAGTTTCTCAGCCTCATCATATCAGATTATGGCCTGATGTGTTTGTTCATGACAACTACTCTCAATATACTCTCAACATACAAACTCAGTTTACACTGTGACAGACTTCTCCGAAGGGCAAGTCAAATTACCATGTGTGCAAATGATTAGTCAAACAAAGTGTTATTTCCAAACTGGCACACAACAGGCATGCCACTAAATGCAGCCACAGTGTCCACCTACTGATAAAGGCCCCTATAAATATAAGATAAATAATGGAGAACTGAAACATGTCAGTGATCACCATCTGTTGCATCATCACTATTTGAGGTCCAGTCTGGTCAAAGCCTCTGTTAAGGAACAAACATAGACAATTCACAAATTGTCAAAAGGAAAAAAAAAAAGGTGGGGGGGGGGGGGGGGGGGGGTTAAATTCACTAAAAGCAAATCACCACGATGTTGGTAATTCAGTGTGGGAACCATAACAAAACAGTGGATGAAATTATATGTAAACAGAGCTGGGTAAGATAGCTGAAAATATATCCAACCAACAGCAACCAACACTAATGGGCAATCTTTCACATAGTACTAGTAAGGGCAGGAGTGGAAGATGTGTGAGGATGCTGGGGACAGATACTGTCAGGTAGTATCACATTTAAAGCTCTTCTTTGTTCTATACAGGACATACTATCTACATGTAATCTGTTGGATTTGGTGTGTGTATGTATGTGTTACTTTGGTTTTTGTATAGCTCATGGGATCCGGTCCATGGGCCATAGGTTGCACAAGTCTGATCTGATATAAAGTAAAGTCAGTGACTGCAGTCCATTGCATTCTCTGTGATCACTGACAGATAGTCTAAAACTGCAAAATATCATCAATGGATTACTTGTCAGAGTGCTGTCCAAATGAATTTTAGACACCCTCTAACTAAGTGCTCCTCATGATAAACTGACATCAATGAACTATACAATGTCACACAACAATGGTCCTGGTTTCGCCTGTCAAAAATAGAAACATTCAACAGGAGTTGGTGAGCTAATATTTGCTTTGGAATAACTTTTGCTCAGAGGGTCTGCCTGGGAAGAAAGGCAGATTAATGGGGACAAAAATGGGTGGGATTTGTCATTTGGCGAAAGTATGACTCTACTGTAAAGATAATAGTTACTACTGTACGAATAACTATTATCTGGTACACAAAGGGCTAAAGAACAGCCAAAATGGTAAGGTGGATTTCTCATCCACTGTTGTATCTTTCTAAATCATGACGTGAGGCAGACATTCAGACTCAATCCTGTTTTCATTTGACAGTTACAAAATATTATAACCTGATGAAAAAGAACAGTATTAGCAGAGGACTTTCTGGTTTCTTATTTCCAAACAATACAATATGTACTACTCGCACTACTCTCAAAAACAGACTTTACCTGGCAAAGAAGAGAAGAAAAAACCAAGAACATGGTGCAGCCAAAATAAGCAAGATGTCTTCCACTCTGTACAATTTGAGAAATCGGAATGGAATACAGGCTAGGACAAGCAGGCAGGATATCAGGTACACAGTCTGAGCTGGAGCGTGTGTCTGACAGGAAAAGAAGGACATAAAAATGCAAAATTAGCACCACAACTTGTGAATGCATGATGCACTTATGTTAGAAAATGTATGTGCCTGACCAGCTGTTATAAAATGTGACTTTATGGTGAGGTGATTACTTTATCTGAGAATTTGCTATTTCAAATATTCAGTGAACCTATACCTGTAGCAGTTGTACTTGCGGGAAGAGAAATAAATAAGACTGACAGATATAATAGCGGTGATGTCAGGGCAAGATTGAGAAAGCTGGATATTGACAAAATCGTAGAAAGCAGAAAGATGCAAGAAACTGTGTTATGATCAGAAGCAGTGTGGTATAGGAAGTAGAAGTGCCAATACAATTACTAAGAGTGGCAGGAGAGTAATTTTGTGATGAGAAGTCAGGGTCGTGAAGTCAAGGCAAAAAAAGATTGTAATAATTAGTAACAGACATAACTATGATAACAGCTGTTAGTTAGCTACTAAATCTGTCATATTTGGTACAACTGAATGATGAAATAGCAAAAAAGTCTAATCCATAATAACAAAAGTATGTGAATATTGCTGCACAAACAGCAAGAACAGCAGTAATGATGACAATATAAATGCAAGAGCTATGTATAATATTGAGCACCCCTGAACACTTTTCTTTTGAATAAAAAATATCTTGCACCCAAATAAAAAAAATGCAGGTCTCTCAGGCAATACTAAAACAGGGGGGGAAAACGGTTGGAGAAAGCAAGCAAGATGATCGACCCAACTGCGGAGGTCCATTGAGCTTGTTTACAAACAGCACAGCAGGCTTCCAGTGTAAACAACCCTTATGTATAAATCATTGCAGTTCTCAGCAAAGTGCTTCATATTATATTATGATTCTCATTAAATAAAACATAGAAGAAACTGAGAGGGCAGCAGAGAAATCTAACACTATAATTATAAAGTAACAAAACACTTGCCACAAATTTGCAGGTCACTATAGATATAATTTACATTCTCAGATACAGATGATAAAAAAGATACAATAAAAAAACATTGGTACAAATTCCAAAACTTTGCAGAGAGGCTCAATGGCGAGAAAAAACAACAACATAATTTGAATGATTTAGAACTGGAAACATTTAGTCCATGCAACTAATATTTTTTCTAAACAACTCAAAGATGTTACACTGACTTTAGGTAACCATGTTGCTAAATCTACAAAATGAGCACATGATGTTAAATCTACTGAAATCTGTCCACACAAAAGGAGACATGCAATCTAGAAAAATCACCATGGGCTCATCAATCAATCTCTGTAACTCCTAAATAAACTGTATAAAATTTTGTTTCAGTAATAACTTCTTTTCAAAAGACCTAGAATCTAGATCTAGAGACTGCAAATATTTGTGAAAGAAAAAAATGTACCTTAAAATTTTGGCAATATTCACTTCAGCTAATTACAGTCTAGATCTATAGACAATGCACTAGGGGCGGTCAGCATGTCGGTGCGGTCAATATTTGTTTTTCCATACAGTTTCATTTGGGGGTGTTTTTGTGACTAATCCACGTTTTGTTACGTTCTTATCAAGACATCACAACATCACATAGAATATGACTGCTGTCTAAGCTTGTATTTTGCCTTGAATAACTTTCCCAAATTTTGTGTCCCCACAACTTCCATCTTGAGTTCAAAGGTAAATATGTGACCCTACAATTTTCTCCATTTAGTGGTCTGGTGTAAGCTCACAGAAGTGCTCTGGACACTCTACTTTGAGTAGATTTTCATTACAAATATGTTTTCTGGGTATTATGAGCATGATTATGCACATATGGCGCTGACTGCACTGACATGCATTCATCTGACACCCTGCATGAGGTGCAGTCATTGGTAATTGTAGTGTGACATCAGTGTTGTGTTTGCATCAACTGGGATCACTAGCAGCATTATTTCTTATTATCAATATGACTACATGATAAAAAAGAGTTTAAAAAAAGAGCCACTGCACACCAGATAATAGTAAATTTAATGAGAAACAAAGAATAATATTGTGGTAAAAATCCAAATACATAGGCCAGATCTATATTTCAAGGCATTTTGCAACTTGATCAAAGAATAAATCTAGTAAATTCAGCATGAGGACAAGAAAGAGTGGGAAGTCAGGGAATTGGAAAAGAAGAGGATGGGAAGGTTGATTATCGGATCTATTTTGATATTGATCGTGCAGAGAGCATGCACTGATGGCACATACATGCAGGTGATTGCACGACCCGCAACTTGTGACTGCACCAGCAGCAGCTAGGTGACCGCACAGACATGCTGTTGATGCTTACACATGAAAAGTGTTCTGACCAGTACACTGGTACAGATTAACTGTGAGAGAATTTTAAGAGTTCACTGTCAAGCCCGAAGTTCAGTGGTTAAACTGAGCCAGTCAGAAGTTCGCTGGACTTTGTTTACTTCTGGGCATTTACCATTTCCGGCCTCGTGACCGCACCTAGCGCATATACATTTTAGCTTATATCACAAGAATATTTAAATTTATAAAAGTGTTTAGGCTTACTTATTTTTCGATCCTATTAAGTATTAGTCTAGACCCTAGATCTAGATCTAGATCTAGATCTATCTAGACTCTATATCATTTTTCAAGGTTATATAAATTTAATCCTTACATGCTGGACTGTAAAACGTTCCAGCAATAGATTTTGAAATTAAATTACAAAGCTGATCTTAGTTATGCGACAAGCATTCTCAGGACAATATAATTAATGAAGGTACATAACCAAAGCAAAAAAAAACACAAAAAAGGGCGGCTGGGGTGGGGGCAGTATTCTGCGCTTGAAAAATCTAAAAGAAAAACAACCCACTGCTTTTTCAAATCACATTTAGATCTAGATCTAAGTAGTTTAGTTAGTCTTTCGGTTAATGACGACAAATTCTATGCCCGCACACTAATATTAGCGGGTGTTGCCTGCATAGAAGTAGGAATTGTACTTCCTACTTCTATGGTTGCCTGTCTTTCCTGATTCAGGCGAATCGGCAATGCCAGATTTTCTGGAACTCTAAATTGGAAACGTAGAAACCAGGGTTGCCGATGAATAGTCCCGTATGAAACGTCCAAAAATGATGTAAACAATCCCAAGAGTTTAAAAAAAAAAAGAATTTCGTAATGCAGTGAATTTAAACTAAGCATCGCCAGTGATTAGCTCGCAGATCACGCAAAAGATCTTCTAATACCGGCAATCTCAAACTGCCCCTTAGCCCATTTGACTTGATTCGACTTATAAGTTACAACAAAGATACTAGAAATGCTAAGATGAGACAGCTCCGGGTTTTTGCATGCACGGGGTTGGCAGCGCCACCCAGTGCGTAAGAGTGAGAGAAGTAAACAACGGCATTTTTTTTTTACAAAGCTGAATAGAGAAAATGCCGAGTTTTGTTCAGTGTTCAGCTCTCACCCGAGGACTTGATGGAAGCCGCTTACTTTGTAATTATAAAGAAGTTCGTTGTAGGAAACCTCTGGCTTTTTTTTTTCTTCTTTTTAAATGTGGTAACAATGTCACAATCGTTTTATTAATTTACCATTATACCGAATATAGATCTAGTATATTTTAAGAATAACATGGGACCGAAGCTGGATTTTTCCGTTTATGACGTAATTCGCGCATCCTGTCTCCCAGCAGCACATGCAAGTAAGAAAGCAATTAGGGAAACTATGAAGGGTTTTGAAAACGTTTAAGGATTTTCCTTTCACAATATCAGACAAACCTTGGATTTTCCATCTTCTCGTACCCACGTTCTTCCTCCTCTTCTTTTTCTTCTCCAAATTCACGAAAAAAAAAATACACCATCGTGGATGAACACATCAACCATTGCATCAGACTCAGAGACGCATAACTGTATTTTCAGTAGTGTATATCTATGAACTGTACAAACAGTTAACAGTCGAATCCCAAGCGCTGTCGGCAGGCTAAAAATAACTTGTCACGACAGACGCCGGGGAAGACGCATAGCAAGCACATTACTAGATCTATGCCTTAGCCATTTCGTGAAAAATCTGTTTCTCTCTCTCTTCTCTTCCTTCACCTGCCCTTTTTGTGCTTTGCTTTATACAAACATTCATTATTAATTACATACTACATATTTAAAAAAATATTTTGACGCTTACACTGCCTCTGGAAGCGAAAACGATCTGTGTTGTGTCCTATTTTCTATGCAAATCTATTGTACGAAGCGCTGGCTCTGCGCGCCGACAATGGGCGGTGCCCGTGACAGGATGTAAACGGTATTTTAAGACGTCGGAAGAAGGGATCGAGTGTCTGATCTGATCTTATCAATCTAGTATCTTTGGTTATAAGCCGCAAAAGCTATTGTGAGTGGAAGGGTAAATTTTGTGTGTGCGCGTGCGTGTGTGTGCTGTATAGAGAAATAATAGCAAATGCGCAAAAGATCCCAAGAGCTTGAAAAAAAAAAGCCAAGATCTCTCCTCCCCCCCCCCCCCACAAGATCTTGGGAAAATATCCAAGAACCGGCAACACTGGTGTAATCTAGGGGCTCCATGCTACATTCTTTAAATTCCCCCTTCCCTCTATCAATTAAGTCGACCTTATTCGATCTTCAACATGCCAATACGCTTCGCTGTGCTCGTCTCCGAGACTGACTGCATGCCTTCGATTCCAAACCAAATCTCGCCCCAATACATTTCCTCTCAGCAAAAATGCCACACTGATTTATGTTCGGTTGTAGTAGTTGTATATCATTGCCTTCCTAAACTTTAGGTGCAGTTTTCCGCTGATCCTTGTCAACTCAAGACCCAAGTATTTATTCTACTTCTTTACACCACACTGGGTTTATTGCTTTTTAAGGGCGATGATTCCCAGGCCATTTATTTTTCTTACATTTCTGGCTTCGATCTTTTTTAGGGCCGAACTCTTGAACAGAAATACGGGTCTTAGACGTACTCTTATCGAGCAGACGAAACGCTAAATGGTCAAAAAGTTTCACAACAGGCCAGATCAGCTGGCCAAATGAAGATCAGTATTAGTGGACCTACATTATTTTATAATTTCTCGCTCTCCCAACTGGCAACCGCAGATCGATACTCTAGCTGCTGTTTATATCATAACAGGCAGAGCCGTGATCGTTGCCCAGGTCCATTGCTTAACGCACCCAATGACCTGGTCACAGTTTATTACCGGGCCAGACTGCTAGAGCAACAAAACCAAAATCAAAGTTCTAATTTATAAAGTAGCATATTACATTACAGCCTCACCCAGAGTCACTGATCATCGCCGAACGCAAAATCATTTTTTTGTTTGCAAAGAAACCAGGCTACCCGATGAATCAATATGCCTAGGAGTAGGAGAGATACTGAGATTCATTTACAATTTGTCAGGTCGCATGGTCGTTATTCACAATTTGGTAAATAGTAGTAGTAAAAGTAACCCAAAGTAAAAACAAACAGCCAATAAATCAATCGAACGGGTCTGTGGGGAGTTCGGCTCCCAAGGCCCTTTCTGAATTGCCATCACGTTTCTGCTTTTTTACTCTTGTCAGATTGTGAAGGGAAAATGAAGACTGTGTCAAATTCGTGTGTGGTCTTGTCAAAAGAACCCAGCTGCTGGAATAATCGGGCAATCCGTTCAGTGGGAGATCTAATCATGGCAGAACATCTATCTGCCTTGTGTAACACTGTCATTGACCCCAAACTTAACACGGAAACCAAAGGCAGCATAAAAAGTAGGCTACATATATACTGTATAACCTACATTCTTAATCAAGAGAGAGAGAGCGAGAGAAAGAGAAACAGACAGACAGACGTGACAGACACACAGACAGAGAGAGAGAGAGAGAAAAAGAGAGAACATTAATGCTTACAAATTCTATCAGAGAGAGGACCACATGTTGTCGCCTTATTGTGGCTGAATGCATAACAGTATGGACGTCGAGGTAATACATGCAACATTGCCGGTGAAGATTTTCAAAAATCCAAAGAATCCCGTGTAAAAAATCCCAAGATGAGCTAAAAAAAAATACTACTTTTTTTCCGACCCAATAAATATATTTAAAAGTTACACTCTCGTTTATACACTGAATTTAAACAAAGCAAAGTCAGTCATTAGTTCGCAGATAACGCAAAAGATCCTCTCATACAAGTTATCTTAAACCGCCCATTTGGCTTTATTCACCTTTTAAGTTACAAAAAATGGTATCGTGAGTGGAGGAGCAATTTTTTGATTGTTTTTTGTTACGGAGAAATAATAGCAAATGTACAAAGCCAAGAAGATTCCAAGATCTTAAGGAAATGCCAAGATCCCAAGGTAACCCCCCCCCCTCCCCAAAGCCCAAGATCTTGGGGAAAATCCCATAGACCGGCAACACTGAATACATATAGTCTAATGATGTAAACTATATTATCTTTAACATTTTGCATTTTCATGCTATTTACAGTTCTTTAGATCTGAGTTGTTTTTTTAAATTCAACTTCCTATGGCTGTTAGTGTAGCCTTTATGGGAGGTTTGGTTGTTTTGTATAACAGTTGGCCTATAATGACGTTTGCTTTTTTCCACTGAAATATGATGCAATCTGGCATGGAGTCCAGGAGAAATGAAGACTTTCCAGATTCCCGTTTTTAATGACAACCAATACCAAATTTCACTGGAAGATCTGAAAGTGACCTCCATCATTTTAAGTTAGAAGATCCAAAATATGTGTATAGAGAAGCAGCAATTCTCTCATTTTAAGTGCCCCCCCTCCCCTAATTATCTTAAAAAAACAAATGGGATACTCTTTTCAGTCGTGGATCTGCATTTGTTCCATGCCATAGGTACCCATAAGGTATGAAAAACGTTAAATTCAACTTGTCAATATCCTCTGGAAAGTTTTTACTTCCACTGACAAACCACACTCACATAATTTTTGTAATAATATGCCTAGGCAGAATGCAAACCTAAATCTTGGTTGATCGGGACATTATTTAATTATTTAAAGAAGGGGCCCTAGAATGACCAGGCTTACTTTTAGTTTTAAATTAGTTAGGGGGGTGGGTTGTATGTGGTCACACTGAAGACATATAAACATCCATTCATTTCTAGACTACAAAATAAAAGCTAAAAAACAAAACAAAACCAAATAAATTTGAAGCCTATATATCAAGATACGTTAACAAACTGTGGTAAATTTACAGAAAAGAGACCATTTCACAGATGATTTTTACTTTACAGGAATTACAGCTCATGAAAACAGCATTAAAAATCGAGCATGCAATACATTAGCATTATCAAAGGTTGTAGAGAAAAGATATAAAAGAAATGTGATAAAATTTTGCTACCTTGTGGAACTGTCGTCGCTAAACCATTCAGAAAAAGAAAGCAAACAACATCAAACAAAGACCAATGTTTTCTAGGGCTTTCATATAAGCTTCATTCTAATGGAACTTGACATGACACCAATGGTTATTTACTAAACAAAAACAAAACAAGAAGACAGAACTGTCACACAAAGACTATGTGAAAACAGCAATAAATTCATTTGTTACTGGCTTCAACACAGTCACCTAATGGCTATACACATAAATGTGTTACATGTATTTTAGTGGAGTTGCTCAGATTTTCTCAATGGTCAAATAACAGGTGGCTACATTAAAATCTGAGAAACTGTCAAAGAAAACAAATATTCCTGGCACTTTTGGCAACCATTTCTAACCACCTGTCATGTGCCTCAGCTGGTGGAGCTTCTAAGCAACTCCACTGTGTAGAATATGAATTACAAGTTCAATGAATATAACATCAGTGTTCAACTGTGCTCATCACACTTGTGAGGCATGTGAGGACATAAATCACCGCTAACAGTTATAAATCACATAATTCTCTTTAACTTTAAGCCAGGATGGACAGTAAATGAAAAAGTTAGTTCAAGACTAGGGTTAAGTCACATTTGAGTCATTTTTTTCGAGGAAAAGTTAAAAAACTTTGGACATAAACTTATTCTTGAATTGGTGTGGCCTACTTTCAAATCAAACTTTATCAGCGCTGGTCAATGATAGAAGGATGGTGTTACTATAAACAGATAGCCTTTTTCATCTAGTTTCCACTGATATGTGCAGTTCTATTTTTAGCAAAATGTGATTTAACCTCGTTCTTGAACTAACCACTTCAAATATATAACAGTGCTAGACAACAATAGAAGGATGGTGTTACTATAAGTAGATAGCTCTTTTTATCCAATTTGCACTGATATGTGCAGTTCTAATTTAGCAAAATATGACTTACATCTCATTCTTGAACTATCCTCTTCAAATATACATCAGTTTAGTTGATGTTTCTCATGTATTTGCTGACAATATGTTACTATACTAAAATGTTGTCTAGAAACTGCATTTGTCAATGTCTATCCCATTGCACTTACTTGTAAAGAAATTGAATTGTTGAAAGTGAACACACATTTTAATGTTCAGCCTAGTTTGGTATTGCGCAGATGTGTTGTTTTTTATTTTTTACAGTTTAATAGTTTGATCTTCTTATCTTTTACAAAGCACAAAAAAGCATATATTCAAAATCGGGTGACAATCTAAGAAATGAAAAATCGGAGCCATAAGATTTGGTGAGGAATACCAGCCTATCCAAAATTTCAAATTAATCTAACATGCGGTTTCAACAAAACTGATTTTGATTTTGCTCAAGCAAAAAAAAAAAGCGAGCTCTTTATCATGATCATGAAAATGTTTAAAATGTGGATTGAATGAATGTATTTTGGTTAGGTGAGCCACTGAAAATAAGAGAAAAATCCCACAGATGACAATATTTTTTCAGTATTTCTAAACAGCTAGGATCTGTTCATTCAGAAACATGCATGCTAACACCAGTGCCACATATCGTAGGTATAGAGCAAAATTGTTGTATCTCCAGTGATATGAATAATGGGAGCTTACTCGGAAATACCACAATATTGGTCTCAATGATCTCATTTTTAAGGGAGATAAAACAATACTGCTGCTCTGCCACTTGGAACTGGTTAAATATAGTGGAATAACGAAAAAATTGCAAGAAGCAGTTTGTCATTATTACGGTATTGCCAATATGAACCCCAATTCAAATCACTGGAGATACAACAATTTTGCTCTATACCCGCGATATATACATGTATTTCTATCAATAAAACCAGAAGAGTGTGCTTTCATCTATCACTGCATGGTTTCTATCGCAGAGACAATTCCAGTATTAATGGAACTCAAGTACTTACACAATTCTTGAGGAAACTAGAAAAGCCTTGAGTTGCAATTTCCATGATCTCATAAAATACTGTAGCAAGACAACTTAGACACACAACGATCTCTGCAGTGTAGCGCACCTGGAAAAGTATAGCAACAACATACCACAGTCAGGACAGCAGCTCTTATCTTCTGCTTAATCAATATACCGACATTGAGACCATGTGACTCATTTGCAGATGACATGCGATTTCTTTATTTGTATTTGTCATGCTACATTTCCTTCCTAAATCAAGGTCTCTTCATATAAAATGGTAATTTTCCTCCCCGCCCCTCTTTCAGAACATTACAAGAGGCACTGAAGTGATGACTAAAACAGTTGAGAACTTCTTTAAAGCCAGTGTTTCAGGTCAGCATTGGACATAAATAGTGTGGCAAAGAGCTATACGGAATTCTGATACTGGTGCTAGGCTTTGGCATGAATTCTCAGAAAATTATGAACCTAGATCAAATTTTCTATACAGATGAATGTGAAAATTTTCCATTTGTCATTGTAATTGGACAGCAAGCTTTCCACAAATCATGTACTAAGGAGTAAAAAATTTAACTAACCGCATCAATAGTCCCTCTGTAGGACAATAGTTCACTACCAGAGGGCTTGGTGTAGATGGCTACACTAAACAAGACAAGATGAAAAACTGCTAGGATAAGGCGAACCATGAAGCGACTCTGAGGACAAAAAATAGAAAAGCCACATGGAAAAAAAGAAACAAACACATTAAAAAAAACCAGTATTGAACATATATACAAAGAACGACTTCAAACATAGAAAAAATAACAGCATACTTAAAAGATTAACAGAACAACCTACATAAAATTCACACAATTATTCATGTACTGCAGTACAAGGAATAACTTTTTTTTCTGCCATCTCCAAATTATTCTTGATTGAGGAATTTCTTTGATTTTTTTTACATTTCAATTTTTCATGGTGAAAATTTTGTTTAAAATCTATTTAAAATTCTTAATTTTTAACCCCTTGGAGACAGGGGTATTTTGGATGTTACCCATCTAGAAAGACCCAGCAGAAGGAAGATCTGCCATTGATCTGCACAGATCCATAGATTTTATGAAACATTCTGACTGGCTACAAGATCATGACATGACTAATCAGAACTTTTCACCGTTAAATAATTGGGCCGATCACTGGCCCTATCATCTTCTAAGGGTTAAATTACCAGTAATTTTTTAAGGGAAGAATCAAGACTATCATCATTAATCAGAACTGGATAGCACATACAGATTAAAACTGGTCACTTGATTGTAGACAATAAAACTGTCTGAAAAACAAATTATTCTGGAATATATAATAAAGAATAAAATTAATGTACTCACTTTTGCGAATGTCTTCCATTTTTCAATCAACAACTGTCTCATGACACCTCCTTGTAGCATTTCCAAATGATCATCTTTCTCACCATTCACAATAATCATTAAAGCAGAGTTCCAATCTAGACAAAAAGAGAGCAAATTTTGTTCAGGTTTTGCTTCAATCACATGATGTCATTCTTTTTGCATTGACAGGATATGCCAGTTTGGTTTGCAAAATTGTTTCAATTAAGTCTGTCAGTTTCATATTTTCCTCTAATATTCATGCTAGTGTTTAAATTTACTCTTGTCCTTCAGTTCAATGTCTAAAAATTTTGCAACACCGCTTGGAAAATTTAACAAACACATATTATCATATTATTCTATATTATCCAAATTTTCATTTTACAAGTTTTGTATTAGACTCCGCTGCCCTGATGAAAACAAATTCAAACAACAGCATTGCCCATTCAGGATTAACCAAAATGATCATCAGAGGTCACTGACTCACTGACTTTTGTGAACAAATGGTATTACAGATAGTTAGGTCATTTATTTAAAGAATATCGCCAGCGTTTTAGAAAATAATGCCGTTTTCTGCAAAGTTATGGCAAAAGACAAGACGTTCTGTCTGGCAGACACACAGAGTCAAAATATGGTCAAAACATTGTGTCAAAGCACACCAATTTATTGTCACACTTTGTTCTATTCAAATGTTATTTTCAATGTACTGCAGTTTCCGTCAAATTGCTGTGAGTATTTAACTGCAAATTGATGACTAAGACATTTGTTCAGTGTTTTTTTAATTCAAATTTCTGTCCATTACTTCAACATCACAGCGCCCCACTCAGACTGCATGAAGACTACTGTCCCAAATATCAATTCCAATCATAGGCAAATCACTGAAACAAGACAATATTTCTGAAACTTACTATTCCACAATTGGGGTGGGGGGTAACGCGGCCTCTCGTTGTCTACTTACTTGTGCTCCCGTCAGGTCCTATAGAATCCAATGTGCGGAGGGGATGAGCAGAACACATTGTGGTGCTGAACTGCCAGAACTCCTGCAAGATGTAGTGCATGACAAAAACTGAACAAACAATTCATAATACACTGTAAACCCTTCAAATATTTGACCTCAAAATTATATACTAATGCTATAAACAGTAAAGCCCAACTATTGCTACTGAAGAAGTGTGAAAGTTGAAACAAATGATGAACCAATTCGGTCTGTTATCTGAAAGTACTGAATACAGAAATTCCTGCACCTATGATCTTCATTCTTTATAATGTTTATTCACTCTTGGTTGCACTCGTGATTCTAGCTATATCTGATGCCTGTCTAAATGCATTACTGGCTGCCATCCTAAATATACATTCAGCAATCCCTGTGCTACTGTGCTGACATCAAAAATATACATGAAATACATGTATTTGGTTTCAAAGTCAAAATATGGCAAAAGAAAAACTTTGTATACTGGCAAAGCCTCATGTAAGAAATAATAGTTTTATTGAATTGTTTCTATACCATTCCCTACGCAAGGCTTTGCTAATACAACTTTTTCTTTTGCCACAGTTTGACATTGCTTGAAGTCTTGTGGCAATCCCATAGATTTTCTGTGTTTTTAAAAAAAAAAATATTTTGTCAAATTGTTTTCATGTGTGCCTTTTATGAAACAGTGAACTACTGTGTACTGCGAGATTTTATCATCAGATTATTATGAATGTTTTGGAAATAGACTCTGCGTACATGCTTTATGGATGAAGTCTAAACTGCCCTCTGCCGTAGGACCGACTTACAATGCTATCTAAATCAAGCATCTCCTTGAAAATGGCATATCTGCCCAGTTTGCAGGCCAAAGTGAGTGGCGTCAGCTTCTGTTTATTTTTAATGCTGGTACTGGCTAGTTTTCTATGGTGACGTACTGCATATCTGTACATGTCCTAAACAATGAAAAGAAAACAAGTGAAAATATTTGACCAAATCAAGTCACAGTTTAGTCATTTATCTACTAAGACAACATGTATGTAAAATTGCCTGTCAGATTTAACTACTCTGGTCGACCCAAGAATTCAACGTTATGATCAGCTTTCCATGAAATTTCAGATGTATTGGCATAAAAAAAAAAAAACAACAAAAAACTATGAGGGTGAATCTTTGCCCTAATAAAAAACAGATACCCCTAATCGTAAATCCCTCCGTCATTTACATTCATTATTTTGTAACTAGGGATGAGGAAAAGATGTATCAATGCAAACTCTACATTTTTATCTATCATGAAAAATTCCATACATCAGTGGTAAGTGCTGACAAACATTTGAGTGAATCTGTCCTGAGGGAGATGAAAACAGTTCTAATCCAGATGTCTAATATTAAGAATGTATAAATCTTTTGCCTTCTAAAAGTCAATACTACAGAAACACTTTTACTATAGGAAAATGTCACGTCTGCAGAATTTCAAACTTTCAACTAATCCTCTGTATGCTGAACCTGCCAACTGCTGATATCCTAGTTTTGAGAAAATGGTGTACACCCCTGTCATTTCATCCAGCAGGGAAACTCCACGCACTAGAAGTACACCACTCAGGAAAGTAATAGACCATATCATCATACAGAGAGGTGATAACAAGATCTCAGATACAATGTAAAAAACAGAAATTGGCTATTTATAAAGAGCAATATGTCATTTGTCATACAGTCGATGATGTTGTTCAGTTGGCAGAAACCAAAAACAATAATACTGGAGTACATAAAACCCACTCCTTCCCCTCCCCTTCCATAGTAGGGAACTCTGTCTCTCTCTCTCTCTCTCTAAAACACGACTATGACACCAGCCTACAGGAAAAGAGCCAGAAGAAAAAAAGGAAGATCAAGATGAAGGCAGCCCATTAGGAAGCCCTTTTGAGGGCTAGGAAAGAAATAACGACAGCAAGGAGAAAATAACAACAATCAATAAAACTAACAAGAAGAGTGAGGTGTAAATGCCAGGGGCAGCGATCCTCCCTAAATAAAGACCTACAACAGACATATACTCGATGAATTATCTCAGATCTGACACTCCTGTGACAGGCAAAATACATGACATTTAAAATATGCAATCTGTAACAGACTTATTGAGCACAGCTTAAGTTATACTTACAGCCTGATCAGAAATGACCACCATGTGTAGAACTGTATTACCAAAAGAGTCCTGTAGATTTGGGTCGGCACCATGTTCCAGGAGGTAGTCGTAGATATCAGTGTTCCCCAGGCTGGCAGCAAAGGCAAGAGGGTATTCTCCATAGTAGGCATAACCTGACAAGATGGATCAAGGAGAGAAGCAGAAAATATGAAAACACCTGTAGAAAGTTCTGGAAAGTTTCTTTGCAACGCTGACAACACTACCATGTTTCCTCCTTTCACACAGGACTCAGGATAAAATGAGCCACGTTATCAAATTCCAATTACACTAATCTGTGGTATTTTTCGCAGCTGAATCACTCTCGTTGAACCCTCACTGACAGTCAAGCTACCCTTGTTGAGTACTCACTGACAGTCAAATTACCATTGTTGAACCCTCACTGACAGTCAAGTTACCATTGTTGAACCCTCACCGACGGTCAAGTTACCCTTGCTGAACCCCCACTGACACACAAGTTACTCTTGTTGAACACTCTCTGACAGACAAAAGTTACTTTTGTTGAACCCTCACTGACAGTCAGGCTACCCTTGCTGAACCCTCACTTACAGCTGAATTAACCCTTATTGAACCCTCACTGACAGCTGAGTTTACCCTTGGTAAACCCTCATTAACAGATGAGTTACCCTTGTTGAACCCTCACTTAAAAGTTACCATTATTGAACTCTCACTGACAGTCGAGAAAGTTGCAATTGTTTGAACCCTCACTTACAGCTTAATTACCATTGTTGAACCCTCACTTACGGGTGAGTTATCATTGTTGAACCCTCATTTACAGGTGAGTTACCATAGTTGAACCCTTACTTTCAGCTGATTTACCATTGTTGAACCCTCACTTACTGGTGAGTTACCATTGTTGAACCCTCACTTACAGGTGAGTTACCATTGTTGAACCCTCACTTTCAGCTGATTTACCACTGTTGAACCCTCACTTACAGGTGAGTTACCATTGTTAAACCCTCACTTACAGGTGAGTTACCATAGTTGAACCCTCACTTTCAGCTGATTTACCATTGTTGAACCCTCTCTTACAGGTGAGTTACCATTGTTGAACCCCACTTTCAGCTGAGTTACCATTGTTGAACCCTCACTTACTGCTGATTTATCATTGTTGAACCCTCACTTACAGCTGATTTATCATTGTTGAACCCTCACTTTCAGCTGATTTATCATTGTTGAACCCCCATTACAAGTTACCCTTGTTGAACCCTCATTTACAGCTATATATAAAGTTACTCATATGAGACCCTCATTTACAAGTTACCCTTGCTGAACCCTCACCCACAGCTGAGTTACCCTTGTTGAACCCTCACATCACAGCTGGGTTACCCTTACCGAACCCTCACTTTCAAGTTACCCCTTTTGAACTCTCACTTGCAGTCAATTTACCCCTGTTGAATCACTAACATGTCTTACAGTCGAGTTACCCTTGCTGAATCCTCACCTCCAAGTTAACCCTTCTTGAACCATTTCTTAACCTTTTTGAGGCCTCACTTACAATCAAGTTACCCTTGTTGAACCTAATTACAGTCGAGGTCGAGTAGCCTTTGTTGAATCTGCACTTGCAGTTGAGTTAAACTTGTAAAACCCTGTTTAGTGGTCGAGATATCTTTCTTGAACATGGCACCTCTTGCAGTCCCACACTTGCAGTCGAGTTACCCAGTGTATTTTCGCTTGCTGCCAGGTTACCCTTCATGAACCCCCACTTGAGGTTGAGTTACCCTCCACTAGTAGTCGAACTGTCCTTGCTGGAACTCTCACTGGCAATCCAGTTACCCTTGCTAAACTTCCACATACAGCCAAGTTATTCTCTTTGAACTCTAACTCACAGCTTAGTTAGTTTTGTTGAATCCATTAAAGGAGCTGAGCTGCCCTTGTTGAAATCTTCAATAGCAGTTAAGTTACCTTTCCTAAGCCACTAAATTGCAACCAAGCTACCTTTATTATGCCTCTGCCCAACATGACAAATCCACTCACCTTCATAGTTTGTGTGACCGGTGTATCCTTTCTTCTGGTCCTCTGGTAAGAAAAACCGCCCGGTTGCTCTTTGATTGACCTCTGCCCCAGCCTCCACCAAGGCCTGCACTGATTCCAAGTCTCCAATGACTATTGCTATATGCAAGGCACTCTCTCCTGTTGGAAGATTTGAAAAAAACTTGAATACATGAATGGTAGGACAGTAAATTATGCAGTTCTATTACATCAATAGTATTTCATACAAAAAAATGATCCAAGACTGCCGATGCAAGGCATTCTCTCCCAATGGAAGACAGAGAAGGCCTATACACCGAAAACGATGAAATTCAACAACCACAACAACAAAATGAGTAACTAGCGTCTCTCTCATGACACACAGCAACTCTACAGGAACATCCTCGGTCATAGGTATACGATTTTTATTATTCTTTCTGAAATTCTTCAAGGAAAATGACACAATGCGGGTTTCCAAGGGCCATTTTATAACCTGTGGAAGGGATGCAGACAATTCCTCCCATGGAGTGCTGCCCTAAACGTAAAATTAAACATGCATGTCTGTTTTTTGGAAAAGTAGCTTGGAAAACACAGACAGGAGATACTTGTGTCTTTAACATTAACTACGCAAACAGGGCAGGGTGGACAGGGACTGCTATAATAAAAGGGATGCAGCGATTACTCCTTTCCAGTATGGGGACACGGTGGTCTAGAGGCAAGTTGCTGGCTCTCATGCCGAAGGTACCGGGTTTGAATCCCTGTCGGTGCAGGCATGTTGAAATTTTTGGGATTTTTCTCATATTTTCCTGTCCCTGATCCTATCGTATGTAGGCACGCAGTCTTCTCGGATAAGGAAGAAAAACTCGGAGGGCCCGTGTGCACGTTGCGCACTTTAAAGATACTTTGGCAGTTGAAAATTGAAAAGAGCAGGCCGAATAGGCCGGTACCCGGGCAAAATTGTAAAAAAAAAACGAACCCCTACCACAGCAAGAAAAATAAAACAAGAAAAGTGAGTTGTAAATGCCAAGGGCAGCGAATCTCCTAAGATAAAGACCTAAACTCAGATTGGACAGGGACTGGGACTGCTAAAATAGAAGGTATGCAGGGAATACTCATTCCCACTGGTCTCCTCCCCAGCCAGCAATCCTACGAAAATCCGACGCGTAGGATTGACGTCAAGTCTGCGTATAGGAATGGCATCGCTCTTGAGTGGATCAGTTGATTACGACGTCACGCCGAGGTGAGTTTGATATAGGAAACCAGCCACTACGGTAATCCTGCCAGTCCTACAGACATCCAACATAAATCTACGTCGGGCTGACGTAAGGATACTGGCTTGGTCGTGACAAAAGAGCATTTTCCATCATCAAAATCCCCCGCCAGACAGAGAGACCATCTACAAACATACCAGACCAGTCGTCATAGCTTTATGTTGACGATTATTATGATTATTATTATGGGGACGACTCCCCCCCACCCCCCCCCCCCCCCCGATCACGCCCGAAAACCCTGGCAACAAAATCTATAGATCGTTCAAGTTTTACATACTGTAGCGTGAATCGTGGGCTAGCTAGATCAACTCGGATTAGCTGTAGGGAAGCCCAGACATAAAAGTTTACCGGTACTTTTTAAAACTTAAATCGCCCCGGATCAAGTAAACAACTTTATTTTCTGAGTAATTTCAATACCCTTTAGCTAAATCTCATACCCGCCAAGAACGGCCAGCTTTTGTTTTTCTTTCTGACCACGATAACTGAGATCAAAATTTGACCGAGATCACGGAAAGGTCACAAAGGGTCACTCGGGAATAGACTTGTCTCGATTAGCGCATTCTAGGAAACCCCCGGCGTCTATTTTTAGAAGGGGGGCAGCCGATCGGCTTAAACAATCAGGCCAAGACCTATTCATCTGAGTGTTTGAATCGGAACTATGGTTAACAAAACATGCTTTTGGGGCGTGTGTAAAAGCGACTCAAGATGAAAAGATCATGAGGATATGAAAGGGGTGACTTTCAAAAGATTTCCACAGCCCAAAACACAACGAGAAAGATGTATGGAGTGAATAAGGCGATGCAATACGCCCGCATAACCAGCTTCATCAGCAACATTGATTACATGTACTACCTAGGCGACCTTACTATATCAGGCCGTCTAGGTTACTATCATTTTGTGCGCTCGAAGATGTGTGTTTGTGTTGAGTGTGCGCTTTTTTTAAGAAAGCAACAGCAAGATTCGTATTTTTTATCCATGGTTTAAGTTTACAATATTATTTGTATTAACTTATCTGATAGGGATTATATCTAGATCTATAGATCATCTAGTACTGTGTGGTTGATCTAAGTCTGAGATGAAGCATGGTGTCAAGATATTTTACTTTCAAAGACACAGCTACCCTCAGAATCTGGATAAATGTATAGAATTTATACTTAATACCAAGGTATACTTTATAAAGGTGTAAATAACAAAGCTAAAGACGGAAAAGAACTGCACTGTGCAGGAAGAGAAAATTTTGTGTAAATGTAATAATGTTTATTATCCAGGTTCCAATGTAATGAAACCCCAACTCCACATCAAGATACTCAGGGTGTTATCAATGTTTTTTTTGTTTTTTTTTCAAAGCGTTTTTATTTACAAACAAAACAGTGGGAAATCTAAGGTCTTGTGAACAAGAGTATGCTGAATAGGCATTGTGTTAGTTAAGTCATATTTAAGTGTGAGAAGAGTTTTGCTGTATCTTGGTTATAACCAGGCTAAACTGTAAAAAGGACAGATCACATTTAATCCAAACTCAAGAAAAGTAAGTGCTAAGGGCATAAAATAATTTTTATTCACGTCAGAATTCACAAAAAAATATTCATATTGGATTATTACTAAGTAAATACAGATTAAGAAAAAAGAAATAACTAATCGATGTTTTAATTGGCCTGTGGTTGGGTCCTTTGGATTTGTGCGCGGTTTAACCTTCCCCAACAATGCTGCATAAGGGCCTCTTAGTCTTAGTGCTGGCGCTCTTATCTTTCAACAACCCGTCAGGATCGAGGTCAATTTGCAGTTTATCTGCGGCATTAAATAGCTGGACAAGCTCTTGCTCCCTCTGATTGCACACAGAGACCCCTCTGTTCCGTAGAAATTCTTGCAAAAACAAAATGTTCTTCGCCCCGAAACTATAAACTGCTATTCGCCATCATTGAACGCGAGCGGATGCAGCTCGATATCTGCCCCCCTTCTATAAATAGACACCTGGAATTTCCGGCAGGAAGGCTTAATCGAGACTCTACTATTGAATGTCAAACCGGCTTTCAGCCAATCTGGCAGGCCAGACCATCTGATTCCCGCGCAGTAACACGGACACTGCTTGTTGCCATTATTGTCAAGTGTCCGTCACGTCTCAACACAAATTCTATTAACGCCATTGTTTGGCGCAAAATTCTCATTGTTGAAATAAAGATCACAGTTACTGTAAACATGCGATTTTTTTTTCTTTTTCTGTAGTCGGAATACAAACAGAAGGCTGGGACCCATTAACAGGTGACAATGTAATATTTTCACACCAAGCGAAATCTCTTCTTGTATTGAATTAATGTACATAAAATATTCTGTTATTGTTGTTTTACTGTACGTTTTGTCAATTCGCCGTTCGTCCTGAAATTTCAGCACTGGCGAACAATACTAAAATAAAGACCATCTGATCAGTTGCCCATCATCCAATGTCAAGCGCCGAACAAAAAATAAAAACAACCCGCAGGTACAAGCCTGCAACGCTATGAAACAAGAGTATACGCACTGCACATGTATTGCCAATGGGTCGAAATTCCAAACTGCTCACAAGAGACAAGTTACGGTACCTTATTTTCATTATTGGCAATCAGCGAATCAAACTGTTACCACGAAAACCATTCATTACCAATGGCTGTTTTCATCTCTACGTCAATCTCATGTACATTTGTACAGAATTTCCCCACAGTTGGTAAGGTTATGGTTGGGGAGACTCTCCTACATCAAACCGACGGCGGCGCGATGTCGTAACCAGCGGACCTACATCGGAAAGATGTCATTACTATGTCGGATCGGCGCACGGTTGTTGGCTGGTTTTGTGGTAACTGTTTCCAAGGTAGAAGGGATGGCGTTGGTGTATGTGTGCCTTAGTTGTAAACTCATTATTTTATGCCGCGCTCCGTCGTTCTCTTTAACCCCAGAACATAATCCTCATCTGGTTCACTTTTTCACTCTCTGATGTTTGCAGGTCAAAATAGTTAAATATCGTCCAATTGTAACGACAAGGTTATATCTCCACTATTTGGCTGAGCCACAGAGTAATAAATCAACCAGACTGGAAACACAAGCTTCGGGCTGTGTCGTTTTTTACGGAAGTTAATAAGACGCGGCCATACAACCAACGTGGCCGCCGCTCGGGAAATTCCGAGTCTGGTTCTATCTGCAGCAGAAATTTATTTTTATTTGTCAAGATTGGTTGTATGTGTATTAATAATGCATTAACTTGCCTATCCTTTCATTTTATTGTCTACAGCTGCCTTTTTTTTTTTTTATTGTTATAAATGACGACCGTATGGACTTTTAGCGACCGCTGCATTGTAGCTATGATGAAGAGTTGGTGGCAACCGTAAACCTAATGTGGCGGATGGTTCATGACCTCTCGCTGTTTTGTGACGTCACACACACAATGGGCTCATCCAGTCTGGGTATTTTATTAGTCTGTGGGCTGAGCTGAATTACACCAGATAGAGTATAGATGTATAGAGAGATCTCACTTCCGCTAAATCGCGAAATTAGGTCGCTGCGGTAAACAAGAAACTGAAGAATTGAAAGAGACCGCCTTCACCAAAGATAGTGTTCACATCTGTTTAGTGTGGTTTGTTCATATTTTTGGGCTGACTGAAACTATTTAGAGCTGCTTGTAAGTTCTTACACCCCGTGGAAATTCCCAAATTGCTATTGTTTACCGCAGCGACCTGCTTTCCACTCCATCCTAACGATGGTTTCGCACAGTCTCCCGTGTCTCGCAGTGCAAATCGACCAATAGTGAAACCTCTCTATACATCTATACTCTTTGGTTACACACTACTTCTACAGGCCTCCTCCACTGTGTCAAAATAACGAGATGTAATTTGTACGTATTACTTTTTAAAAAAAATCGTACCACTATAAGCTATGTAAATTTTATGAAACGTTTATTTCATGAACATCAAATGACACAACATGTTGAGTCCAGCACACACAAATTTGGCCATATTCTTGATTGGATTGTTACTTCGTCCAAATTTACTTTTGCATCAGCGGTGGTAAATACCAACAAACTAATATCTGACCACCATTTTCTATATTTCGACATTCCTTACAAGAAACCCTTGCCAAAGAAAAAGAATGTAAAATGCAGAGACGTGAAGAAAATTAACTTAGAAAATTTCAAATTAGATTTGAGAACAACGTTGGCTGACTCAGAAGACATCAATGCTGAAGTTCTGACAGAAAAAATCCAAAGCGTCTTAAACAGTCATGCTCCGGAAACATCAAGGACTGTGACCGACAGGGCACCATCACCATGGTTCACGTTGGAAACAAAAGCAGCAAAACAGGCCAGGCGACGAGCAGAAAGGAAATGGAAGAAAACAAAGTTACAAATTGACAAAGAAATATACATTCACCATAAGAAACTTGTGAATGACACCATTCGAAAAGCTAAATGTGACTATTACAACTCAAGGTTTGGTGAAATTCAAAATTCAAAACAATTTTTCAATTTGCCCAATGATTTGTTGGGCAAACAGAAAAGGATCAACCTGCCAACTTCAATAGAAAAGGAACATCTGCCTAATGCATTTGGGGACTTCTTCATGGACAAAATAGAAAAAATTAGAGACAATTTAAGTAGTTGTGATATAACTAGTGAAAATTCTGTATTTGTTGGGAATAATCTTTCTTGTTTCAGTGAAGTTACCAGTGATGAAATCAATGACATAATTTGTTCTGCTGCTACTAAGCAATGTGAACTAGATCCCATGCCCACAGACTTGTTAAGAAAATGCTTACCTGATCTTTTACCATCCATCACAAAAATTATTAACACTTCTTTATGTACAGGTGCTGTGCCAGAGACCTATAAAGTTGCACTCGTTAAACCTTTGCTTAAGAAAGTTAATCTTGACTCTGAAAACTTGAAAAACTATAGACCAGTATCTAATCTTCAATTTTTATCAAAGATTTTAGAGAAAGTAATTTTAAAACAACTACTTGGTCATCTAAACAATAACGCTCTCTGTGAATCATTCCAGTCAGCATATCGTGCAAATTGTAGCACTGAAACTGCTTTATTGAGGATTGTTAATGATTTGTTTGGATTACTGGACAAGGGCTTGGTTTCGTGTTTAAACATTCTTGATCTATCAGCTGCCTTCGACACTATAGATCATGAAATTATTCTTTGCAGATTAGAAGCAACCTATGGGATCTCTGGTATAGCTCTGAAATGGTTCAGGTCCTATCTATGTGACCGAAAACAAATTGTTGTAACAGATAACATAAAATCAAAAGAATACATACTGCCATATGGTGTTCCACAAGGCTCAGTTTTAGGTCCTACTCTCTTTATTATGTACATTGGGCCCCTGTCTAATATTTTTTAAAGATCATGGTTTTTATTACCATCAGTATGCTGATGATGTCCAACTATATCACCCTGGTACGACTTTAGGTCATGTTGACAATGTTATAAAAGATAGTGAAAAGTGTATTATGGACACAAAAGAATGGATGAACCAAAACAAACTAAAGCTAAATGAAGACAAAACAGAAGTTATGATTATTGGAAAGAAAAGACAAATTACTGCAATTAAAAATGTAAAATTAAATCTTGGTGAAAGCACTGTAGCAAACGTGAATAAAGTTAAAAACTTAGGCACAATTTTAGAATCAGATCTCAGCATGGAAAATCAAATAAGTTCATTATGTCGATCATTAATGTTTCAATTAAAAAACATCAGCTCTATTCGTCCATTCATATCCCAAGAGGCAACTCGAATACTTATCACTTCACTTATGTTTTCAAAGCTTGATTATTGTAACTCTCTGCTTTTTGGAATTCCGAGCAACAAAATAAAACGCCTTCAGATAATTCAGAATAATGCAGCTAGACTGATTTTTAGAAAATCAAAAAGAGAATCTGCCTCAAGCCTTATTGACCAACTTCACTGGCTTACTGTTGAAAACAGAATAAAATTTAAAGCTGCAGTTTTGGTTTACAAATGTCTTGAAGGTTCAGCTCCCTCCTATCTTTCGGAACTTTTGAAAAAACATGAGTCTGATAGATTTTTAAGATCTACTACAGAAAACAAACTGGTTGTTCCCAGGTGTAAAACATCAAATTATGGAGATAGAGCTTTTAGTTGTTTTGGTCCCTGTGTGTGGAATTCTTTACCACAAGAGGTTCGAAATTCTGCCTCTCTAAACATATTTAAAAACAGGTTAAAAACATTTCTTTTTAAAAACTGAATTTTATAGCTTGCTATGGATGTATAAAACTAGTTTGTCTGTGTGTGTGTAAGTTTATTTGAATGTGCTTTTATGATTTTTTACTGTGTACAGCGCCTAGAGCTTTTAATGTTTTAGTCCTGGCGCTATATAAATTTATATATTATATTATTATTATTATGAGCACATGAAACTTCAACCATCTATTTCTCAAAAGCTGACGGAAGGGAGTTAAAACCTTGTCATTCTAAGGGGACGATATCTGTCCTTTGTGCCAAAAATTGCTAAAACAAGGAAAGTAGGTCATGGAATACTGCGAAATGCTCACTGAAATTGCTCACAATTGACGCCTTAGTCACCGTGTCGCCGTCTCGCTGCGCGTTTGTCAAGGTCTCATTACTTTTTTTTTAGACTTCAACGATATTATCTGAAAAAGCAAAACTGGGCAGACATTCTAAATGGGAGGGAAACTGCGGGCTAAAGAGCGCACAAATAGTGACATTTCGCAAGCCGTTACAACTCTTTTGTTTCCAGTTTGTGACGAGATTTTCACTGATCGATCCGCCATTTGAACTCATCGATTGTGTTGATAAAGGGATTGTTTACAGTATAAGCTACTGGCATTCTTGACCTTGTCCTTATCATGGCTGGCAGTCTACCGGTTCTTGTCAGCACACACAGGGTTTTCCATGATATGTGATATGGAATCGCCAGCATTTATTCCACTGAATTTGTTCGGAGATTTGCCCTCTGTAATTTCCCAGTGGTAAACTGCCTGGCGCTACCGTAGTGTCTACACTGATAGAATGCAATTATCGTGGTGGTCTGCTCTCTCTGAGACACTGGCAAATATACAAACAAACCCGGGGACATGTAGATAGTAAGACTTCAGATAGATGAGCTTGGACATGACTGTGGTCGGCCAGAATGATAGACAGACCAGATAAAAGGAAGGGGAAAAAAGGACAGTGTTTAAAAAGAAAAAGGTCTACTGGAAAGAGGTATAATACCTCGAGATCTCGGGAATTTTGGCAAACGAGAAAATCTGAAATTAGCAGGTAAATGTGGGAGTATTGGGAACACAACAAAACTAAGAAGAGATTGTCGGGTTGGTGGAGTGGCGTGAAAATCTGTAGTCAAGGGCAAGACAATTAAAATGTATAGTGTTTACTACCGCCGGAGAACAAAATGAGAAAGAGAAAGAGACTGCGACAATCAAACACAGAGAGAGGGAGAGAGAAAGAGAGAGAGAGAGAGAGAGAGAGAGAGAGGCAGACAGAGACAGATAGAGACAGAGAGAAGAAGAGAGAGAAAGAGAGAGCGATAGTCACACATGTATACACACACTCACAGAGAGAGAGAGAGAGAGAGAGAGAGAGAAAGAAAGAAAGAGAAAAAGACAGAGACAGGGGAGCGTTATGTCTTAAATTCCTCTGGCCACACAGAACACAAACTGACATTAATGTCACATGCCAAGATCCTCAAGGAATGCATACCTAACACAGACATCGGTGGCTCTGACGGATATATCGGTGTTGGGGTGTATAGCAAGACCTGCACACTGTCTTCTCAGGATCATGCCAAGGCTAAAATTCACTCGATACAACAATGCAAAATAATCATATCACTGCAAAAAAAAACCAACTGATTGTTTTCAATGCAGTTACAAAGAATAACAAGAGTCTCGTTATAGGGAATAAACTATCATTACACAAAGTTATCTTTGAAGAAGGGTTTCTTTATGGCATAATAAACGTGGCGAGGAGGTAAATCTATCGAGGCAGAACGCCGCATAATGAACCACTTTTGTCTATCACAAAATCGCATGAACGGTAACAAATCTAGACTCGCTATGTCATGCGGCCTTTCAAGAGCTCTCTGTCCAAGAAATATTACTGAAAAATATTGTTTGGGGCCATCGATGCACTGAGTAAATAGCTTTATTTAAAAAACAAGAAAAAAAAAACAAGTTGGCCATTGTTGGACTCAGCCGTGCTCGTGTACTGCTGCGGGCAAGGGTGGAGACGTGTGCCATGTTCGAAATACGAGTACCTTGTTCAAGCAGTTCAAAAAGAATGCGTCGGACGCCTTCGGGTGAATTCGATGTCGTTGGCAAACGGAATTTATCCAGAACAGGTTTGGGTGCTTTCTATCACGAAGTTTTACAATAGCAGCAAAATTTCACCACCCAACTACAAAATTGTCCAAAGCTGATTCACTGCCTCGTTGATCGACATACAAATAACGCCTATAGGCCTAGCGGCGTTCTTCTGAAAATAAATGACCCCTACGCTCATAGCCTAGTGAGTTTTCATATTGTCAAAAGATTTAAGTACACAGATGGTGTAAAAACGACAAGATCCTCAACCGAATATTTTTATCGTCGCAATTTTTACAGGAACGTAAAAAATCAGATTAATAACCGAATTCTTCAGGTGTGACACTAGCGGTGTGCCTGTTCCAGCTGCCCCAAATCAATTACATTTCAGTTCTAATGCTTTTTGGCACCATTGCCCCGATGGGGGGTAATACACATTTGGAGAATGAATGACACACATAGGCCTACACAAAATATTTATGGCCTTCGAAAAAAAAATGTTCCACGCTTAGACCCCTCTCAATTAGTAAACCGCTCCCAGCCAAAGACATACTATAGCCAGTTTATGTTTTGGGAGACGGACCACTCTTGAGCCTACGGGAAAGTGTGTCTGGTCTTTGGCAATCTGTGCTGTGAATAACTTGAACATATCCATGTCAATATCAGAACCACGATCAATAAGTAACTGCAAAGAAAATGATCACGGGCCATTTGGTCTGTACAAAGTAACGTGATACAGTGGATCACTATAATATGCGTATTCGGGAACAGGAAACTTAACTCAGATTTTTTTTTTCTCTCGTGTCCAATGATTAAGAAGTGGGGCCGTTAATACTCTATTACCATGAAATCAGTGTACTTTCAGATATCAACATATGGTTCTACTTGGTGAAAGAATAATAATAATGAAATTGTCATTCGCAGAAAGGCTTTCTCAGTGTGACTGCTTCTTCCTTTTTTTTTCATGTCATTCTCCTCCATTCCCTTAATTTCGTTCTGCACCTATATAGACTTCCTGTTCACAAAATGAAATGCTTCACTTCCAGCATGTTTTCGTAATACTGACAAAAGCCCTCACGATATCCACTCTGCAAGTCAAAAGGTTTATCACTCAGTAAAACTTTGAGGAAACACAAGAAAACAGACGGCAGGGAAAAGTAGCGAATGTACTGCGTAAAATTTATTATTTGAATATTACATATATTTGACACGAACAAATTTTCTTCCGAGCCGCTCAGAACGGCACAGAGGAATTTGTCGGTTAAATGTGACGTTTTTTAACAGCCATGAGGCAATGGCACTGATGCCGCTGTTTTCAGCGCTGTTTTTATTGACGTTTCTGGTGTGTTGCACCGGACTTTTCAGTGGTTACCGCGCTGGTTGATAGAATGAAAACAAAAGCATCATGTCGAGACGAATTGCACAATACAGCGCACTCAAGCGAGTGGTTCGCAGACGAAAATCGCGTGCCGGCTTCCTTCGTGAGCACAGAAGAATGGCATTGCACTAGCAGCCCGCTGAACTACGATAATACGTCACGAGTCGGAAATGAAAGCTGCCAGAGTTTTTCCTAAAGACTAAATCGTTTTTTAATTATACTTTTTTTTTTTACGTCAATATGTCACATACCTCTGATTCTAGCTGTTTCGTTTCTGTTTACTAACATGCGATATCGGATGTGATTACGTCAGGCAAAATTAGGGTTTTAACAAACAAGAGTTTGGGTTGCTTTTTTCATTATTATAATATTTTTTTTTGCGACTGCGATTCTGGGAAATAAATCGCTAATAACACAAGCCCTACTTGCTACTTTCAGTCAGATTTCTGAGATCTCTGACATTTGGACCTTTAATCTTGTAATTCATCAAACCAAGACCAAGGACTCGCTTGTACTAAAGTTCCCGAGCGCTGGCGTGGCCGCTCAAAACCAAACAAAACAAACAAACAAAAAACAAAACCCGAGAAAGTGAGCACTGTCGCATACTTGATTGTTCTCAAAAAAGGCAGAATTATTGCATGTACTCTCCAAATATTGTGTACGAATGACGTTAATTTGCCTTAACTGTCAAGAGAAACATTTCGGTGATCTCTGTTTTGCTCCAGAGTAATCATAATGATCCCTACAGACAGAACAACTATTCTACAGCCAATTGGAGACCTATTTCAGACAAACTTTTAGAGCCAACAGTATGAGTACAAATATCTCCAAAGGGGCCCATCCATTAAATACGTACGCTCGGTGGGGGGGGGGGGTGGGGGGGAATTACACACAGTGTATGAAAAGGGTACATCGAGGGAGGGGATGGGGGGTCAAAATCGCCAAAATCGAGCGTACGTCCTGTATGGACGGCCCCAACGAAAACAGATCTCTGCGAGTGACAAGGGCTATCTGACTCTTCAAGCAAAATATTTAAAAAACAAAAAAGGGACAGCGACTCTGTTACAGCCATTTAGGACGCATGCCACTAATGTAGACGAAATCTAATAGTGGCACTCATTTTGTGTCGTTGGCACCACATACCCATGGCAGTTCATTATCACCTTAAAGAATGTGACCCACACAGCCAGCAAAAATCAACCAATCAATTCCCTAGCTCTTTCCAATATTTTACAGATCGAAGGATCAATAGTGCAATCTTTCCCCCCCCCCCCCCACGAACACTTAAACATAACTGCGACCACATGAACAAACACACCAATACGGCGCTCACTAAAATAATAACGTGGCCACTTTATTACATCAATAAACGCAGCGGTGTGTCCTTTCAATTTACAGCGATTTATTTTCCCTCGCCATTAGAGCGTTAGTCTATCTCGACAGTACCTTTTATGCCAGAGTCCATCAAATAAACAAAGTCGGTTGCTTGGAACAGAGGCCAAGCACATGCCTGGTTAGGCTATCAAGGAAACTTTTGACACCAGGGAGACATAGGGGAATCTGTCCCGACTCCCGGTCTAGAATACTCTAGAATTTGCTTCATTTTTCACAAGACCGATTTCTTAAAGATCGCCGATAACACATAAGCTCAGAGCCAGCACGAGCTACTCAGATAATCTAAGACATTTATTTGGTTAGATTTTGACCTTCAGTATAGCGTATTCAAACAGCAACAGAACATTACAAAGGAAAAACGAAAGTAATTTTAAACGTACATAAATCTCAAATTTAAACGTAAGCCTTTATATGTGTTATAAAAATAAAAATAAAACAGAAAATATGTTGGGGCCATAGCAAGGCTTGAAGCAAAGTCAGAATATGACAAAAAGAAAAAGTTGTATGTGTTGTAATAAAGCCTCACTTAAGAAATGATACTCAAACGATACAATAAAGCGCCAAGGAAAAGGAAAGACACAATTAAGTCAATCTTTCAGCCTTTACTAACCATCTTCAAGGAAAAAAGGTAGATTGAGGTAGAGTTGTCTTCCTTTTTCCCATTGCGTTATATTGTATCATTTCTGTGTTATTAATTTTCTTATGCGAGGCTTCTGCTACACCCAACGTTTTCTTTTTGCCACAATAAGTTGATGTATTGTTCAAACCGGCCTGGAGGAAGAAAAAATCGTGGACAATTCATCTAGTATTCTAAAGTGAAGCCATTTTTCATGACATAAACTGTTTCGCCACGTGGTGACAGCACATTTAAACTAAGTGGTCAAATCGATCAAAAACAATTTACAGTAACGAAAGCCACACAATTCTCGAATTGGACAGGCTAAGTTTACGACCCGGAGCAAGATGCTCAACCAACTGTTTAAGTCCTGATGTCAAAATGATACTTACAAAAAAATAAAAATAAAAACTTTAAGTTCACTTTCACATTTTCCCGCTTCTTGTTAAAGTCGAGCTCGCCGTCTCAAAGAACAAGATATGGTTTTCACTCGTTTTAACTCAGCGTTTTCTGAAGTTGCCTAAAACTCCCAAAAAATCAGGCAAAGCACGAAGATCGAGGATGTCTACGTAAATTTTCGGCCAATGCCAAATTAGTCCAACACAATTACAATTTTTGTAATGCAACATAATTAAATAGATGGGTGTGTGGGTGGACGGACGGAAGGACGGACAGACAGACAGACATATAGATGGGTAGATAGCTAGACTGATAGATAGATAGATAGATAAAATGTGTTCTCTAGGTTATCTGTATTTTATTTTTAATTAAGCGATGGAGTGTACAGACCATCCATGCCATATTTTGCCATCCTGTGGGATTGTTGAACGGATATTGTCGCAGTTTTGTTGCGTATCGAGATCCCTGGGAAATAGTTACTTATCAGCTGCATACGTTAAACGTTTGGAATTTACCATGCAACTCAAACTTGTTCCTAGGTTTAAAATCCAGCCCTGAGCGAAGGAGACCAAACTCTGTAAAAACATGGATGGGTTTAAGTGATGACGTCATATTTGTCAGGCTGATATTTTTAGAAATTTTAATTGCCTCCACTATCGTCATGCGTTGCTGTGGACATCGGGAATGACCACCTTTGATGTCAGAAGCTATTTTAGGTATACAGGATAAAAGGTCACAATTGTTCAGCTACTGGGTCTAAACTAACATAGTCCACCATAGTGGCGTGCTCCGTGGATACCGCTCCGGACTACGCCAAATATGGAACTCCGGAAATAATAATGTGAGTAAGGTGCTGATTCTGTTTACATGTCTTCAGCCGAAGCGCAGGACTTGCAAATATTGCACTATGGCATCTATTTGACATGATAGTTAAATTTAGGGACTAAATTAATGTAGTAATTAGTGAGTTGTCAAGAATGGTGTCACATCACTTTTCAGACACTCGAGTTAAACTTCCAAAGAAAAATTCAGCCCAAGTTAGTCTATGCCTTTAATATTTAGCCTACTTTTGGGGTTTTATTCACAAATACAAACCTGGACTATTCCCAAAATAATCAAGCAATTCTTTAAATTGTAAATCCAAGGAAATTGGTACTGTTTTTAGTAGCTTATCGGGGGCTGCCTGCGCACAGACCGTGTCGCCAGTTTTGTAAATTTTACAGGAGGGCGATTGGAAAGTTTGACATGAAGTATCAAATGTCTGTGTCGACCTTTAAATCCTCTTCAATAATAAGGTCAATTAATTCGATCACAGGGTTTGCAACGTGTCAAAATGCAGTATTTACCATGGCAAAACAGAATATACCAAGAAACAAAAATAAAAAATGTTCGAGTTACGGTGTTTGCGCAGGGACCCCTCGTTATTATCTGGTTACAAACTTATCTTTGGTAGTAATGATTCTGCGTTCATTAAATGGATGATAGCTTAAGTACACATGGTGAGTGCACTCATACTGTGCTGAAATGGTTTATTATTGTTTTCTCTCTCAACAGCAGTTAAAACAATGTAATCCATAGCGGATATTGATGTTTTACGTCGGTGCCAATTATTCTGTGCCATCTTTCATCGGCAAATACTGCCCGGGTCAGGGTGCCTCGCCATAACTCCGTGTCTCCGCCATAACTTAGCAACAAGCTTCGGATTCTAAGGCATTAACTGGAAGCGGCGCTATTGGAGACTTAAGTATTATTTTCGAAGTGCATATCCGTACGACATGTTGTATGCACTACAACATGTTGTGGGCTGGGGCAGCTCTACCTGATTGGTCTAAAATGTAAGTGCTCTTTTGTGAATGAAGAAGATTCATCACATTGTGTGTTCTACATCATCGAATTGTGTGCACAACATGTTGTGCGGATATGCGCTTCCATTATTTTAGGTAAATTACGTCATCACTTATTGCACAATTTATGCTGAATGAAAAAAAATAACAACAACAACTTGTCACTGTTTACTTTACACTGTTTTTACTTGTCGTAAGTTAAAGAATAATTATCATAACGATGACAATGATAATAAACTTGGTGTCGAGATGAAATCGCTTTCCTTTGGAAACGGATGTGTCAACAATGATCATCCATCAAGTCATTCACGGTAGCATCGGCAAACCTCCTTAGTGATGCCTTAGGTAATCAGCTGATGGCGGCACTTACTGAGGCTCAATAACCACCTGATATTGTTTTCTGCCCTCAATCACGAAGCTCCCAATCTGCCGAGGATATCGTTACTTGATCTCAATGTTCTGCAGAAATATAGAATTAATCTCCACTGTTCCTGTTACGAACATAAGTTAACAGAAACACCAACGTGAAGATCGGATCTCTTGCGTCAAAGATATAGATCTACTGTCCGAACTCGACTACGGAAAAAGTGGCCACAATTCATGTCGCGTGTTCAAACACTAATTGGTTAATGGAGAAGGTATAGATGCTTGAAAATAGATTAATGAAAAGCATTTCGGGATATTCCATTCTCAAACACTGTGACCTATCTCGGTCAACGAGACCTCTGTCCACTATCCAGTCCAACCCCCCCACCCCCCCCCCCCGCAGTGTTTCAGGCAATTATACAACGTGGATTGCACGATTGTCCATGCCAGCCTGACTAGCTTATCAAGACAGAGATCAGAGGGGATAACAGTATGTGTGTGTGTGAGAGAGAGAAGGTTTGTGTGAATGTGTGCCTGCTTATGTGTATGTATGCGTGTGTCTAAGAAGGCAATTAAAAGAACTAGGCCAGGGCCGGGAGGGGTGGGTGGGTATATTTGGAGGTAGAGAGGGTGATAAGCTGACCCAGCGGATGGGAAAAGAGGCAAGTGAGTTAGAGGGGATGACGTTGTCGCGATAACACGAAATGCTCTTGGGGGAGAAACCACAGCTATTAACTCTCTTTCTCTTTCTTTCTCTCTGGGTCAGAACAACCTTGTTGAGGATTTGACAGTTATTGGCCCGTAAACACTGGATGCCTCCTGTCGTAGCTGTACTATCGCTCTGTGATCTGGTACTTTTTATTTTCCGGTACGTTCTCTTTATCTGGTTCGTTATCCGGCACGTGAGTCGAGGGGAATGACTTCCTGACCTGAGTTCACAATGGCACAATCATGACGTCACCTCCTAGCGGTGTGACGTCTCGTCTGGACGCGGCGGAACAACGAAATTATGACGGATTGAGATAAGATATCCGTGCAACAGTTCATAGTCTGGTCCTACAATAATAATAATAATAACAATAATAATAATAATAATAAATTTAAAACTTAGGGGATTCGCACGTAGAGAATTCTAATCATCCAATACTGTTATAACTTAAGTGCAGCCAGACTCGGAAATCTTTAAACTGATTCAAATCAAATCTCGTAGATAAGGTTTTCGAGTCTGCGGACTGGGGGTAGTGGAATGAGGTCCTGTCTGCAAGAAAAAAGTTGGCCAAACAATTGCTTTAAAGTTTCCCAAGGCACGAACATATTGATCTAGAAGCTCTAATAAAATATATATGTATATAAAAAACAAAAAACAACATACTTAAGTTAGAAAGAGTGCCTCACGTATTAAATCACCCGGAATCTGCAACAAGACCGCATTAAAATTTGACAAGCGTTTAATTTGGTGCAATCCACGTTTTTAGTGCACTCTTCATTAAAAAAACAAAAACAAAAAACAACCGGCCCGGTCACACCAAGAATTACGGATAAACAGAATATGTATAAGTTTATAACTATATATTGTTTATAGAAGGATGTCTTGGTACGTCTAAATATGGCAGTCTTCTCGCAGTTTTTGAAAACTTTACAAACTCAACCATACACCGGGGAAATGACAAGTGTGAGCAGATACAGATTTAAAAGAGAAAGAGTGAGAGAGGGGGGGGGGGTAGAGAGCTAAAGACAGACAGACAGAGAAACAGGGAGGTAGAAAAGAGAGAGGGAGAGAAAGAAAGAAAAGGAGACAGAGACAGACAGAGAGACAGAAAGAGAGAGACGGGAAGAGAAAGAGAGAAACAGAAAGTGAGACATAGAGACACAGTAAGAGAGAAAGAGAAAAAGACACAGACATACTGAGAGACATGGAGACTGAGACAGACACGCAGAGAGAGAGAGAGACAGACAGACTGGCAGAGAAACAGACGGACAGAGAGAGGGGGGGGAGAAGAAGACAACAACAACCCGGGAGAAGATTTACTGTGGAACCTCATCTCTCTAAGGAATAAATGACACTTCCAACTTGTCAAATCCAGTTCTTCGGCTGGACGAGACAGATTCCTTTGTCTGAAATTCTTATAACAGTACTCGGGTCTCACCCGAAACGCCAGGTCGGACGTTCGTGATCAAGGTCAACTTATGTCAATCTCCGACGTGGCACAGCATGAACTTAAATCTCACAATAGGTTATAAATGCCGATTAATCTCCGCCGGTCAAAAGACTAAACCTTGAGGCCCCAGGAACAATTCCCATTTCCAAACTAGGAGTAGGACAGTTCTCCCGACAAATTACCTGAATAATTTCATAAATGCTTGTAATAGGTGTAATATTTAAGTTCCGATCCATTGCCCTAGAAAATAAGTATTGTCAAGTAAACTAATGGCAACATGAACTACAAAATAAGACTTCTGAACATAAGCTGAAAGGTACCATGGACAAAGGGTACGAATTTTGTCAGGCTGCATGCGTGTGTACATTTGTCCGTCTGTTTCTCCCCCTGCCCTCCCCCTCAATATGTATTATCTCCCTCTCCTTCCTTACTCTCCGTCAGTCTGTCTGTTTGTCTGACAGTATCTGTTTATTTGACTATCTCCCTCCACTCCCCCCTTCTCCCTCGCTGTCTCTCTGTCTCTATCTCTTGCTGTCTCTCTCTCCGGCCAATAAACCTACAGCTACAACATTAAGTTACAAACAAGTGGCACTTAACTCAAAAACAAAGACTTTCGTCTTTTCTGTTCCAAATCCCATTATCACTGGCTTGGAAGGATACTCGGGTTAAAGCTGAACTAATCCCACTCGAAAAAGGCAAGGTCAAAACACAACGGACGCCTTTATTCCCTACATAATATCTGATAATCGGCATAGCCGTTTTCCTGTCATGATCCACTTATGTCAGTTTATATACTTTGAAAATGTGGTGACTGAGTAAAGAATTCTCGAAGTTTAACTAGGTGAATTTTTTCTTGAAGTCCGGTAATAGTACATGTACTCTTTTAATATAATTATTATTTAAAGGTTCCACCTCCTTCATCAAACTGCAACATTACATTAATATCACACACCATACACGTAAAGCTTGGGAATAACACCATCATTCACCATAAGAGGGTACAGCCTGTAAATTTCTTCCAGTTTATTGTTATGGTAACCCAAGGTGACCACATTTCATATTCAAAGCACTGCAGTTAATGGGTATGAAATGACACAGCTCACGTGCCCGAGAGGGGTCTCCCCCTGTTCTCTCTCTCTCTCTCTCTCTCTCTCACTTGCTCTCTCTCTCTCTCTCTCTCTCTCTCTCTCTCTTGAATATCCAATTCATACATAATGCACGTTCTCGCTTGCAATGGCTAAACGACTGACAAAGGCCTGGCACCCTTATTAACTAAAGAGTAACTCATACCAGGTCACGACCTCAAGGTATTCACAGTGCTCCCTTCCGTCTGGCATCTCCCTTCCCCCACTTTTTCCTTTCAACCGTCAACCATTAAAGAGTTGATTTCCCGAGATATTGATTCGGCCGCGCGAAAAAAGTAAAGCGTTTTATGGAAAGAAATACCCTCGCCCACTGCTGAACTCAGGTGGTCAAAATAGACTGACATGATGCGCAGTAGCACAGGTGGCACATTAACGCTTTCAGTGTTTCAACGAAGAATGTCCGAAATGACATAAAATTTAAATGGTTTGGCTGTTTCGGTGACGAGAATGGGTCGTTATGTCGTAATCTACGCTTAATAATATGAAGAGATTTCTCTCTCGAACTTAGTTCCATACCTGAAAATTATGTTACTCTGTTGGCCAGAAAACATGCATTTACGAAACACTGACACGAGCATAATCAAGAAGAACATAAAGGTGACAATCTATATTTATATTTATTATATGTTGGTCCCCGATATATTAAGTGGTTATTTTTATCTGTGTGGCACTATAGAGATCAATGGATACTTGAAACCTGGTCTAAATTTCTCCTAACATGATCCAAAATAGGAGACGTCCGCATGGTATATCTGTTAATGAAGACACTGGACAAAACTCGACAATTCCAAATACATGTATGACCAGAAATGACTTTTTTTTTTTTTTCATTGTCTGACATTAAGAATCTGCTACTTCACCAATGCCCGTCTCCGTTTATCCAACCCCACAGGATAAATTGCGAACCGATTAAGTCTCCTGTTTCAGATTCAAATCCCAGGGTCTCTGAATGAATGAGCTATTACAATTGAGTAACATAATCTACAGCAGGTTCGTTCGGCGTAGTGCCTGAACTGTGCTGACCCTTCAGTACGGGATACTCCTGAACACTTTCATGGAGTAGAAGTCGCGAGTAACCAGTGGGCTGATTTCAGCACTGACTTGCCATTTCGGCTGACCCTGTCACATAGCTGGCAGATTTTTCAACAAATCCGTGTATTCAATCGTACACCACAACGTTTATTATAAGTAAGAACAGTTTGAAACACGTTCGTGACGATGGGGACATAGCCGCAAGACGTGTGACACAGTAACAGATTTGTAATGAGGCTTGAGGGTCGTTAGCGTTATCTTTATCTGTCTAAACTGTATGCTTCCATGGCGGGAATCTACAGCACAATTGAGATCATTAACCGCTCTATCTCAAAGAAAAAGTATTGAAACTCTCCATCCAAAGCCATGGAAAATAAATGCTATTCACAGCAAAGGCCCATTTTTCATGATTCATCACAGTGTTTAAAGTTTGCTAAAACAGCGAACATCCCTCAGAATTTAGAATGGTGACATAATAACAGGCTCATCGATTACTTCAAACAAATGCATTGTAAGGCATTTTTGTTTCTATGGACAAAAGAATGCAAATGTCAGTAAATAAACAGGCGGGCACGATTTGTCCCGCTCAAGTCCTCAAGAATAAGAGGAAAGTATGAACTTCCCACAAGTGCGGCTGTCTTCTAATGAGTGCATGTTTATAATCAACAAAGTTACAGCCCTTTCACAAGAACCAGAACCCAGTAAAGATCCAGATGGCAAACTCGTTTGACCTAGATTTGGAAACAGTCTGTGATCATCTCCAAAGCCCAAACAGACGTTTCCACAGCCTGCCAAATTAGATTTGATACCCCAAAGAACGATATACAACAATGCTGGTGATAAAGATCTGTAGACCTGAATTTATATCCCCCCCCCTCCCCAGCCCCAAAGTCTTTGTTTCCACACACAGTTTTCGTCAGCTGAATAGTGAAATAATGTCCCGGTCTAAAAGGTTGACAACCTATAGGAAAAACGAGAAGAAGTGGTTACTACAGAAAGTGCGCATGGTGAAACAGTTCGAAATTCACTTGATACTGAATGTGCAGGGCGTCCCTAGGGCCTCTCGCGCGGGCCTCCGGAGATTTAATCAATGAGCGTAGGCTGATGTTTATTATTTCTTTTTTTTTTCTCTTATTTTGTGAAACAATTACAAACAGGCAAAAAATCCAAGCTTGCCCCCCCCCCCTTTTTTTTTTAAAAAAAATTTCTTTTTGTTTCTTTGGTCTACTTTTTCCTTTGGAGAGATGTCAGGGTATATCAATATGGTGTAACAACAACAATAATCAAAAGAAAAGAAAGAAAGAAAGAAAGACCCCATGAATATCAAACCATAACAAAGTTAGAGGGTGAACATCTAAGTAATTGAAACTTCATGACTACGTGATAAAAAATGACGAAACTTTGTGTACTGCCTTAGCTTTTGACCATACATTTTGTGGACACACCCACCATATAAACTTTGGTCAAAATTCAGATTTTAATCTTATTTTCTTCGGTACTGTTTATTTTGCAGCCCCCCCCCCCCCCACTCCAAAAAAACACCTCAACACTGCATTTTCGAGAGTAAAGTCCAAAAGCATTATCGGAAATTTCGGCCTTCGTCTCTCTTCACATTAATGCTGGTCGAAAATCAACTTTAGATATCATCATCGTCAGTTGACCTGTCTGGAACAGACATTGGCGATCATGGCTCTCCACTCAGATCTGTCATCAGCCAACCTCAAGAAGTTGTTGTGACGTTCATTTGTTAATTAAGACTTTCAGTGAAAGTTTTTCTCTTTCTACCCCTGCTTTTCCCTGCCTTCAATCTTTCCTGTGACTGCTAGATGTTTAGATATCACATCTGTGTACACTCCGAGTCAAGAGATAAACAGGTTTATAATGCAAATCGTGCTGGAACTTCCGTAGATCGTTGCTAGCCTGTAATGCAATGCACTCTTTTTTTCACAAATGACCAAAAGTAGCAAAATGATGCAAAGTCAGCACCACTCAAAGGAAGTTAAAAGTAGCACCAAAATCAGAAATCAAACAGCAGCGACGATGAAGAATTTGGCCAAATCTTGGCCATAGTAACATTAACAGCATAATACGTAGCCTAACAGCATAATAATTTAAGACAATCAGGAGTAAGATAGACAGCAAATGAATTGGTGGTAACAGGAGTAGTAGTGATACTATCACCAGCTAGACAATAGGGAAGTAATATAGACAGCAAATGAATTGGTGGTAACAGGAGTAGTAGTGATACTATCACCGGACAGATAATTAGGAAGTAAGATAGACAGCAAATGAACTGGTGGTAACAGGAATAGTAGCGACACTATCACCAGCGACAAGTTATGTGATGGTGTACACTATCGTGGACTTACATCCGGTAAATTGCCCTGTAATGAGGAAGCAATAGTTGTCGCAGAAATATTTAGACACGCCTTTTTATTAAATGCTCAGCTTTTGTGGACGGATTTCTTCTACAATTTGCTTTCTAAATCAGTCTGTCTTAACTGCAAAGCACTTTTCTTGCCAAATCCACCAAAAGCATTTCTTTTTCATTCAGAACGTCAGGCCCATATAAAATACCATAAAATGTGATTTGTACAAATTTGTTAAGTTTAACAGTACGGTTCTTGAATGGTTTGATTTCGTCAGTCCGCTAAATGGGAAATCATATAAAAGGCAAGATTTCGTCAACATTCTCCTCTACGAGAAAAATGTACCGATAAAAGTGCAGCAAATTTCGTTGAGATTGACAATGACATGAACAAACTGTGGCCCTTAAGGGTAATTAAAAAAACCCAAAAAAACATAAGGCCCCTTTAGCTCCAGAGAGTGGAGCCAAACTAAGACTTTAAAGGTAACGAGGGTGAGCGTGATCTGACCAAAGCAGTGAGACGATTACTCATAGCCCGGCTTCAAAAACAAAGACTGGTATTTAAACAAATCGCGACCATCCCCTTGCTTTCATGCACTTTTTTGCATTATAAACTGAGGCTCCATGCCGCTTTGAATTTTGGAGATTAAAGAAAACGGCAGTTTGAAATCAATGATTCCGATGCCGCCAATTACTTTTATGTGAAATTACAAACAAACAAAAAATTCACTAATGGATGGGCATGGGATCTGACCTCTGAGGAAAACAGAGTTAAAGACTCCCCCCCCCCCCTCCCCCCACCCACCCAAAGAAAGGAGATGGCATTCACCTCGCCATCCACCCACCCACCCAATCCTCCCCCGATTTCTTTGTCACCTTCCACCGTCTCTGGCCAAGACCTTAATTCGATCCAACAATGGGGGGAGCAAGAGGGGTTATATTTAGAGACTACTGATGACAAACACCATTATCGATTCGAGATTGAAAATGTGCTTCTGACGATACCACTATTTGCTTGTGGAATCAATTCCTTTCATAAAAATCGGCAGCGTTCGCTACTATACAGATCCATTTCAAGATAAAACCACTCAGTGTTAATTAAACCCTCCCCTGTTTTGGTTTTCTAATTGGACGTTACCAAGGGAGACCACAACATCTGGAATCCTATCCTCAAGATTCTGTCCCCCCTCTTTACAAATAATTATAAAGTGGTCGTGCCATTATGACAGCATTCCTACAACCAAATCGATACTGAAGCTCGACAGAAAAAAATAAAAATAAAAACAAAAACAAAATTTACCTTTTCATATCAGGGTTTCGCCCTAGCTGGGCAAGTAGTGGAGACAAAAGGCTACTGATTCAATTTTCAAACCAAGATTTACATGAGCAAATTAACTTTCAAGATAGACTTTAGAGGTGATTTAAACCTAACATTCAGTCAATAGTCTGGCCAAGTGAGACATCGATAAGGCCAGTGCGACTTGCATTGTACGTACATGTACATCAATTTGGCGAGTAAACGCCCACTATCACTGGCCATTACGGGTTAGGAGAGAGGGTAGGGTAAAGAGTAAAACATCCGAGATAAGGAGACAGAGCGAGAGAGAGAGAGAGAGAGAGAGAGAGAGAGAGAGAGAGAGAGAGAGAGAGAGAGAGAGAGAGAGAGAGAGAGAGAGAGAGAGAGAGAGAGAGAGAGAGAGAGAGAGAGAGAGAGAGAGAGAGAGAGAGAGAGAGAGAGAGAGAGAGAGAGAGACCATAGAGACAAATCGTCCCTTTAGAATGACAAGGTTCCAACTCCCTTCTGACAACTTTCGAGAAATTGGTGATTGAAGTTTCATGTGCTCATAGCTGTTATTGGTACGAATCTTTTTCTATTTAGTAATAATTACAAGTTACACATCGAATCCGCTGGATACTTTGATACACAATAGCGAAGGCCTGTCGAACTAGTGTGTGGTGTATAACTCAGTTCAGCCAAGAAGTGGAGATACAACCTTGTCATCCTGGGGGGACGAAATGTGCCAGGGAGGCAACGGAGCTCAGGGCTGAAAAGCTCAGACAACTTGACGTAACTTTTTAAGTCTACGCTGACGTGTTCGAAGACTTAACAACGTGTTTTTTTTTCCCCCCCAAGGGGTCCGAAATAATAATTTCAGGGTTGTTTTTGTTTTTCTTTTTCAACGGCCTCTGCCCAGGGCCCTAGGCCTCTAAATTTCATCTTTAAATGACTGTATCTCAAGCCTATCTCCTGTTTTTCATATCACTAGTTTCTTCTTGAAAATAAAGTAACCTTATGGTGTTTTGGAACGTCACGTTTTCGGCTACACTTATCTGGCCAAAGATATTTCATTTGGCTGGTAAATGCTGAAAATCAGCCAATGAAAATTTCAACCTCTCAGTCGCATGTAATACAATACATTACCTATTGTCAAATCAACAGCAACAACAAAACGAAACAAGAATAGTGAGGTGCAAATACCGAGACCGGCGATCTTCCAAAAACAATGCTCTCTGCACATTCACCCATTGTCAAATTCATTGGCCTGCAACATGATAAAATTAGGTCTAACAAAACTCTTATTTCAAGGCTTTTGTTTCTTGTTATCCCTTTTCTTCTCTTTGGAAATTCTGACATGATGTCAGTCCAAAAACGTTCAAAAGTGCTACTCACACCTGACTTCACCTCTGATGACAGGATATGTATAGGAAACTGATATACTGCCTTTTAGATTGGCTCTATTTCTCATCCCGACTCTTCGTATTTATTTTCTTCATTCCACCCAGGATCCACCCAGGGCCCCAAAGGGTGAAACCTGATCTTCGACAAAAATGACTTTGTCTCGATTAAACGAACTGATAACATTTACAAATTTCGCTTGTATAAACACGCCGAAATACGCAAACAAACAATAATAACGGACATAGTAAAATTAAAGAGGACTTGGGCTGGGTCATGTGGGAAGGATAAATGACAAGAGACGGTCAAAGCGCTGCAGTGAATGGCAACCAAGGACTGGAAGAAGAACAAGAGGACGACCGGGAAGAAGATGGCAAGACGACATGAAACAGAGAGGAGGAACATCATGGACGAGGAAAGCATCAGACAGAAAAGAATGGAAATCATTATCGGAAGACAACATCCTGCAGTGGATGGACAAGGCCTAGGTGAACGGTGAAGAGTGTGACATTTACGTTCACTTTGCACCAAAGTAATCCGGGGTTTTCATGGACAATTTTTTTCCCCCACACTATTACAAGATGACAAAGCGCTGCCTTAAAAGCAGTATTTCGTACATCCGCCAATATCCTTTAATACATTTTTTTTTTGTTTCAAACCCTAAAGTACCGGTATCTGAAAAATTCGTACAATACAAAGGGTCAAAATAATCACGAAAACATTGCTTTGCCAACAAAATCAAAGTATGAAATCTACAAATGCTTCACGGATTCTTTCAGGGATTTGACCACAGATAAACAAGAACTATGTTTACTGCAAATTACAAGGGCTTGTGAAATCTTTTTTTAAATTTTTTTAAAGACAGATGCAAAATCTGAAAGGCCTAATTTTCAGATACAACTTTCTACCTGTACATATACAGTGTTAAAACTGTTCAATTCTCCAACTTGACGATACATTGCTGCCCGCCGAATCCAACGGTTTCGGTCCACTTTATACAAAATTTATTACCAAGGCCAATGTTGCAAGGTAAAGAACTAATGATGGTCTGATTATCCAGCGCATTACTATGACCAAAAAAAAAAAAAAATTTCCACCGACGAGTGATAATTATGTAATCGTCTGTCAAGAAAGGAATGCAAATGGCCAAATCCAATAATCATTACACTCATTAGGCCTATTGTATTTCTTACCCGGCGGTACGCGGGTATCGATTTCTATGGGAGGGAAAAAAACCTGAAGGGCACTGAGGTCACACCCGCGCTCTAAGTAACAAAATACAGAGGCGGAAAGGGGTGGGTTGCGAGGATGGGGGTCCAGGAGGATGACGCCCACTGGGCGGCACTGATCAAAAAGGCGTCCATGCTGGTCGATGATGTCTCGCAAAATGACAACCAAGTAAAACAACGGCATTATATACAAATACATGAACTTCATGGACGTATACGAAACAAAGAGCGGATCGTGGAGAAACAGAATTGCATCGAACTTTTCCGCCTCCAGCCTCAAGTCTGTCTGGCAGCTGTAGATTTTTCTCAATATTTGTTTGACCTTGTCTTTCCTTTTCCTGTTCTATTTTCTCTCTATTTACTTTTTTGTGTGCTCTTCCCGTTTTTCTTTCTTTAGTTGTTTCCTTGTTGGTTTAAAGGAGAACTAAACGGTTAATTAACCTACATGTATTGTACTATTACCATGCGAAAACAGAATTGTGTAATATGAGCCATTTCCCTACAGTACTACCTGGTGCCCGAACCATGTACTAGTTACATTTCTGCACGGACTCCAGGGCATACTATTCTGAGGACTCTACAAAGACGAGTTCACGCTGAACCAAATACGTTTATCACAATACCCAATAGCAGTTCCACTCTTTGGCCTTTGGGGGGGGGGGGGGGGTCAAGATAAATGCAGAATTTGAATACTATTTTTATCATTACTCATAAGCTCGCGTATTTCTCTAATCGTAGCGTGTCAAGTCTATAAAACTTCACAGGAAAACAAACTTCAGCATTCTCTGCAGGAGGCTAAGTCGGCATCCTCTATTATGAGACATCTTTCTCACTGCCAATTCTCTAGCAGGCTACTAAGTCCCGAGGTTCAAGTGTACTGTTCTGCAGCCCTGAAGCTTTTGCCTTTCTTTCCTTTTTCATTTACCCTTTCCCCCGGGTAGTAATAACATTTAGGATATCAGTCTGGCTCACACGGACCATCAATACGTTAATCAATCAGCCACCTAATCGATGTATCGATTGATCAGCAGCGATGTCCATTCAGATGAAATGATCACCATTCTAACAGAAGCTTTCTCGGTTCGCAGTGCGCAAAGGCATGAAATGTTCTCATGTAAACAATCCTAAATTAGCTCACCGTCAAAATGCCCATATTGCTGCATGGCATGGACAGTAACCGAAATAGCGAGTACTAACTCTCAGCCACTTCTCGCCCTGAACGAAGACACACACAGCTACAAAGTAGTTAGGCTGTTGTAACTTGTACTTACGCACCCCAAGCGTTTTTCGCTAAGGGCGCGTACCTATATGTACCTATCCCTAACCCCGTCCATATCCTCAACCCTAAATCTTATCGAATCCCTAACCCTGCCCCCCCCCCCCCCATCCTTTCAACCGAAAAACAGGGGAAGAGAATCTGAAAGAATAATTAATTAAGCCTGTCGTTAGGAGTATTTCATGGGGAGCTTTTTAGTTATGGAGTCACAAAAGGCTTTAAAATACGTACCCCTAGCGCAAAAAATCTTGGAGGATATATGTACTTGTAACAAAATTCAAGTACTTATAATTCTCTTTCTCCATGAGAGAGCGCTCGTGACGGCTATGAGGGTGGAATGCAGCTGAAGGACAATTCGTGGTCTTGTCCACAGTATCCACTCCGCTATTTTACGGAAAATGACGTATGACAAAGTAAAACACTCTTTGCCACTGTATACCTGTCCACAGCATCCGCTCCGCTCCGTTCCTCACCGCTATAGAGGTCAAGAGCGTTTTACTTTGTCATACGTCATTTTCCGTAAAATAGCGGAGCGGAGCGGATGCTGTGGACAAGACCACTAAATTCATCAGTGTATGTTTTTATGTATTGTTCTAAGACAATGATTTTGTATATTTTCTTTTTTAGCCCTTCACGTCCGACCAAATGATACTGAATATCTCTACTCCCAGTCTTTAAAGACCTAGAATGGACCTGACTTCAGACAAGAAAACTAAAGCTTCAACTGCCGCCATTAATGTTATTAAACCCACATTCTGGCTTTTAACAGTCATGAGACAGCATGGGTTATTGTCCAGTTGGGATTTTGTCCGTAACCTTTACGTGGCTCTCCTTGAAGGCCTAAGAGGATCAAATCTCTACCGCAGAAAAGAAACCAGAGTCATTTCACAATAATTACAAATCTCGTTCTGCAATACCCTGGACGTAACACCTGATAATAAGATAAGTGGTCAATCAGGTATACTGGACTCATTTTTTTTTTTTTTTTACTTTGTTTAATACTTGTGAGATGGTGGGGTGGATTTAGGCATCAGTTAAACAGACCAGCCGCACAATCTAAAGGAGCCTATACAATTAAAGAAGGGGGTGTGGATGAGGGTGATGTCTTGAGACTGAATGATGGTATATTTTTTTTAAGTTCTGGTGGCTGTCAAGGACTGGTCAGATTTACTGTGTACATCCATTATTTTTTGCTTTCATATGGATTAATGTCCAGTTCAACACGTTGAGGCACGCTGATCTAGAAGTAAAGTGCAAAGGTACCGGGTTTGATCCCCGGTCGGTGAGTTATGTTGGAATTTGTTTTGAGAGAAAATTCCTGTCCTTGATCCTATGGTAAGTAGGATCGAGCACCTAGCCTTCTCGGATAAGGACGAAAAACTCGGAGGGCCCATGTGCACGTTGCTCACGTTAAAGATACAGTTGAAAGTCGAGAACAGCAGGCCGAACAAATCCCGCTGCCCGGGCAAAATTCTAAAAAAAAAACGAGCCCCTACCACAAAAACACACAGGATAAATAAAAACAAGAAAAGTAAGGTGTAATTGCCAAGGCTTCGAACCACCTAAAATAAAGACCTAACCACGATGTCCATCCCAAAGTGGACAGGGGTGGTGCGGGTTAACTCATGATAGTATGGTTACAGGTGAATTTGTTAATCTGTAGCTGTGCTAATGTTATGAGATTGTAAAGGGGTTAATCCCTGCTCTGATTATGAAAACCTGCGGCTTATCTAACCTGGCTGTCACATTCGATACAGCACGCCGGCAACGAGCTTTGCACCAGGCAGAAAAAGCCATACGTAGGGTCTTTATACTTGTCTACCGCACTTGAAGCGAATACACATTACAAAATAAGAAATGAAAGCTATCTAACGCCTTGGCTGCATGGCCACTTTGCATCCTACAGGATGTAAATACTTGGTTTCTTTCAAGCTGCCTATCTTCATGTTTAAATTTTGACGCGCGGAAGTTGTTATGAAAGCCTCAAGAGGATACTACTTACTAGACTTCAATTTATGAAAGGCTGGGAGTGGAAAGGAGACATCCGGTATTAATAACAAAAGGACATTCAAACATACGTGCATGTACATTGCACACACCGTCCCCCTCCCACCCCCGATTAACTGAAGTATAAGAGGAATAGGAGCTGCCATAGTCCATTTAGCATCAAGAATATACAAGTAACACCCCGGTTGTTTCCCGCAACAGCTGAAGGGTTGGGGCGTGTTTTTTTCCCCTCTGTCTTTTTTTTTTTTACGATTACAGACTGTAGATAAAAATGTTCATGCCTGTCTATGGGACTTAACCCGGAAACTTTGGGCCTAGGCGTACATAATAACAGTTTTATATAATAGTTTTATATGTACGCATAGCTTTGGGCCAATCTCAACTATCTGGTCGATGAATTTTGGGCTGGCAAATTGATGCTGAGAGATAGTGCCCGGTTTGCCTTTGAGGGATAAAATTTTATATGCAGGGGGCATGGGTGTAGGCTACATTTTCACGCAAACAAACAACACATCAGACCATGCAAGGTCGTGGAGCTCAGACTCAACTTTAGATAACTGTCTGTCTGTAGTGTGTGTGTATTGGGGGGGGGGGGGGACATGGAATTGTGTAAAACCTGAATTGAAGAACTGGATGTGGGTTTAAAGCCTCTGATAATGATCACAGGAAAGAGGGTTTGTTTTTTTTTGTTAAGTGGACATGTGATTTTATATTATTATCTGGGCACTGACCAGGCCTTGCTGCTCGTGAACAATATATAACTACAGCGGCATTAAAGTGTGGCGTACATTAGTCAACTTGGCAGCCAATACCTGGCACAAATTTATGGTATAAAGGCTACACCACTTGCCTACCGAGACAGAGTTTTTGGGATTCACGAGATAAGGTAACACGCTTTAATTGGTGACCCTGACGTTAGGCCTTCGCCGGAATTTTTCTTGGATCTTCACCATCGCAGACACAAAACATCCAATTTTGGGAGCCGATTTCTTGACACGTTATAATCTATTGGTTGATGTCACACGTCAGAAGTTAATCGATGGAACTACCAAACTTTCCACCACTGGTTCTTCGGTCATGGGTTCATCTCTCCAGCTCTCATTTTTCTGCAAAGCTTCCCAAGATAAGTATCAAAAGCTAATACAACAGCACCCATCACTGGTGAATAACAAATCATTTGAACTTTCAAATCATTCTGTGACACATAGGATTCAGACAGTAGGTCCACCTGTCAGCGCTCGCCCACGTAGATTAGCTCCAGAAAAGTTCAAAGCAGCTAAGAACGAGTTTGATCACATGTTACAAATGGGTATCATTAGACCTTCTTCTAGTAGTTGGGCTTCCCCACTACACATGGTCAAGAAGAAGGGTTCCACCGATTGGAGACCCACTGGTGACTACAGACAATTAAATGCAATCACAGTCCCGGACAGTTACCCAATACCACATATACAGGACTTTACTAGAAATCTAGAAGGAAAGACAATTTTCTCTAAGATTGATTTACAACGTGCGTATCATCAGATACCAGTGGAAGAAGAAGACATCTCAAAAACAGCAATAACAACCCCATTTGGACTGTTCGAATTTCTAAAAATGCCATTTGGTTCACGAAATGCAGCTCAAAGTTTCCAACGTTTCATAAATCATGTCACAAGGGACCTACCGTTTGTCTTCAGCTATATTGACGACATCCTAGTTGCGAGCAAGGACGAAGTAGAACACCTTAAACAATTGGAGCTACTTTTTACAAAGTTAGAAAGTTTCAACTTGATCATCAATGTCAACAAATGTCAGTTCGGACAAGCAGAACTAATTTTCCTGGGACATCACGTTTCTAGAGAAGGTATCCGACCAACAGAAGAAAAGGTCAAAGCCATCAAGGACATGAAACTCCCAACAAGTCAGACGGAACTAAAACGGTTCCTAGGGATGGTAAATTACTATCATCGTTTCGTTCCTCACATGGCTGACATCCTGAAACCCCTGAACGACAAGTTGGACCAGAAAGAAAAGACGCTGTCTATGGATACCACAGCCCTCGAGGCTTTCGCTAAAGTGAAAGAAGAGCTTGCTGACGCCACCTTGTTGATTCACCCGCAGATAGATGCACCAACAAACATCGTCACGGACGCATCAGAATCGGCAGTAGGTGCGGTGCTACAGCAGTTCATCGACGGAAAATGGAAACCACTGGCTTTCTTTTCCAGGAAGCTGAAACCAGCCGAAAACAGATACAGCGCATTTGACAGAGAACTTCTTGCCATCTACCTGGCTATCAAACATTTCCTTTACTTCATAGAAGGTCGGAGGTTCTATGTTCTCACAGATCATCGCCCTCTCACGTTTGCCATCAAGAAAAAAGATACTTCAAAATCACCACGTCAAACCCGACACCTCTCCTTCATTAGCGAATTCTGTACGGACATTCGTTATATCAGGGGATCAGAAAACACCGTGGCAGACACGCTTTCACGCACTTCTGTTTCATCGCTTTCCATCGGCTCGTCTGTTAATTTGCCAGACATGGCGAAAGCACAAGACACGGACCCCGAACTGCAAGTTTTTAAAGATGCACACACAGAGACTGCCTTGAAACTGAAGTCTGTCATCATGCCAGATGGAACATCAATCTACTGTGACATTTCGACAGGAACTACAAGACCATTCGTTCCAGAAGAGTACCGCCGTCAAGTATTCCAGGCACTACATTCCTTGTCGCACCCTGGCATACGTGCAACGCAGAAACTCGTTACATCACGCTACGTTTGGCCTTCGGTCAACACAAATATACGAACATGGACAAGAGCTTGTCCCCAGTGCCAGAAAAATAAGACGCATAGACACAACAAAGCTACTTTTCAACCTTTTGAGAATCCAGACGTTCGCTTTAGTCGGGTACATATCGACCTGGTGGGACCCCTACCCACTTCGGACTCGTGTACTTACCTCCTTACCTGCATAGACAGATTCACAAGATGGCCAGAGGCTATTCCAATCACGAACATCACTGCAGAGACGGTAGCCAAAGCCTTTGTGCAGGGATGGGTATCGCGCTTCGGAGTACCACATACGATCACAACTGATCAAGGACGGCAATTCGAATCGAATCTCTGGTACAGTCTGATGAAAATTCTTGGCACTCATAGACTTCGTATCTCCAGTTATCACCCCATTTCAAATGGCATTATCGAACGGTTTCACCGTCACCTCAAAGGAGCACTCAAGTGCCATGAAACTGACAAATGGACCGAAACTCTCCCACTCGTCCTACTTGGAATCCGAACCACCCTAAAGGAAGACCTACAATGTTCTGCAGCGGAGTTGGTTTATGGTTCTACACTGAGAGTCCCCGGAGATTTCGTTCAGACATCTCCAGAACCAGTTGAAGACCCAACATCATATGTTAGCAGACTGCGACAACACATGAACCGCATCACTGCCACCCCCACTAGAGTACAACAGCGCAACAGTCATATTGACTACAGCCTGCCGCAAGCAACACGTCTACGTAAGGCACGACGCTGTAAGAAAACCTCTTCAACCCACCTACGACGGTCCGTTTCTCGTACTATCGAGAAATAAGAAATGTTATAAACTTTCTCGAAATGGACGCGCTGAGTTCGTTTCCATTGACCGACTCAAAGCCGCTTACACAGAGCGACAGCAACCCCTAGCGGAAACCAAACGTTTCACGCACGCTAGTGGTCACCCACAACAACCAGCATCAAGTACAATATGTACCGACAAAAACATTCGACAGCAGCAAAACGTCACACAGCGAGGACGACAAGTCCGCTTTCCCAAACGACTCCTGCAAGATTACGTTATTCCATAACTAGAGGGGGAGTATTGTGGCGTACATTAGTCAACTTGGCAGCCAATACCTGGCACAAATTTATGGTATAAAGGCTATACCACTTCCCTACCGAGACAGAGTTTTTGGGATTCACGAGATAAGGTAACACGCTTTAAAAGTATACTAACAATTAACTTGACAAAACACCTTTACTGCATTCACTAAGTAAGTAAAAAGTATCACAAAAGCATCTTTCAATAAGAAACAAATATTTAAAAAAAGGGCAGTAGAAACCAGATAGGGTGGAAAGAAAAGATTCTGATAAAGAGACATCTGTAAGACAAGGTTTTGGCCCAGATTGGAAGCAATCTGAATCTGGCTCTGTCATTTTTCACACCCGGGGGCATTTACTATAAAGAAGCCAGCCAGCTGGTAGGCCAGATGTTTGGAACTTGGAAGTCTTTCAGTGTAAAAAATAGTTTACCTCATAATTAGGATAATAATAAAAGGAGACAAAGATTGAAGCTGATCACAGCAAAGATTCTGCTTCCATTTAACTAAAGAGTTAAGAAAGACCAGAGAGTGAAGTACAAAGATGTTCATGGATATTGATGGTCATGGACAGCCAATTGGGTTTATGACACACATGTTTTAACAGTCACGGAAACAAAGTTTCAATCACAGCGCCAGGAGTGGACTGGGCGAAATACAAAAAGAAAAAAAGACAAAAAAGTCTTACCATAGTATTCTTCTCCCTCGTACACATCTAAGGCCAGATTCGGATACAACGTTAACAATTCTTTGGCAACTTCAAAATGCACAGGTGAGTCCATTAAATACAACAAGTGGAAAGGTGTTTCCCCGACACCTCCACGCTTATTTAGATCCCAGCACGCGTAGTGTGGAGAAGTAAATTTGTTGAAATAATCTTCCACATATTCTGCTTCCAGTTTTTCCCGGGAGATCGTTTCTGAGTCATCTTCACCCTGAGGGCAGAATTGGTAAAAGAAAAGCATTCAACTTTGGCTAATTCAAATGACAGTACAAGTTAAATACTTAAACAATTTTACTGCCACACAATTGTTGTATCTAGTAGATAATATCTCTGATTCTCTTTTCTTCAATTCCCATTTATTACCATGTTGTTGTTGACATAGGTGTAAGATAAATAACTGTAAAATGTTAATTAAACTGGTTTAAACTATATTTCTCACCCAAGTTCATGATGAACTGGGCTGCTGAGTATAGGCAGAAGCAAGATATATCATTTGACAAGGAATATCAGAAACTGCTGTCACAGACATATTGGATGTATTACAAAGATCAGATGAGAGACAACTATCTGATTAGGTTAGTGCGTGGGATTTAAAGACAAGGACAATGCACTGCATTCAAAAGATTGCTTTTAAAGTAATAATAATAATAATAATATATAGCATTTATATAGCGCATATCCATTTAAAATGCTCTATGCGCTTTACAGAAACAACATGTCAACCACAGAGCAGAATGGAGCTGCCGGCGAAGCGCTCAACACACTGCACTGCTTCTTTCTCTCTCCCTGTCTCGCTCACTCTCTCTCTCTCTATCTCAGAGCAAATTGTAACGCAGCCTGTTAGGCGCAGTTCACAACTCACAACAGTTCACAACTCACAGCAGTTCACAACTCACATCAGTTCACACAACACACAACTCAAATAATATTTGAATATTTATTAATAACAATATATATTTAATAATGAATAATAAATTCTGGCGGGGGTGATATGGATAACTTTTAATCTATTAATTTCAATTTTCAAAAAAAGTTTTCCAGAAAGCTCATTTTTATTATCTAAGTCTATAACTTTCCTTTACCTAACAGTAACTGGATATTACATATAATGTGTGAGCCAATATGAATATTCTGGTTGTTGATATGCAAATTAACTCTTTGTTTGCCATGAATTTTTCCATGTTTGCCCATGCAGGAAGAATATAGTGGGGAGGTGAATGAAGACAAACTACAGCAACATTTATGAAAAGAAAGTCAACTTTCTTTCTCCCCGAAACAAAATAGCCTAGCATTCTTGTGCACCGATACATCGGTGATTGGCACAAATGTGGCCAGCAGAAGAACCAATTCACTGGGCGATTGGCACACAAAGAGTTAAATATGAAATTGATTCACTAAATGTATTTCAATGTTTGGGACATTTATCAGCAACAATTCTGTCACTTTCATTATTGACTACCAGTGAATAAAAGGTCAGACGTAAAAACAAACTGTGTAAGATCTGAATTTATCAATATAAGCAAAGAGCCCAATATTTTCACTTACGGCTATACGCCGGGCCAACTTCCACTGCCAAAGGATGAACTCACTGCGGCTTATCAGATGTTTGTCACCATTTTTATGGTAAAGGAAATTTGACATGTCATTAAGAGCAATTTCTCGAACTTTCTGTGGCCCCTCACTGTTGTAAGCATCGACCAGTATGCCTCCTTTGGCTAAATCTGCAAATTTATAGGCTGGATTTTCTCCAAGCTCCTTATTCTGTTGCTTCCAAGCCTCATCTTGGTCTGAACGACAACACGTCAAGTTACCCATGGTGCTGAAGTGTAGGTGTCAGCAGGTTCAACAGAACCAAACTGAGCTAAATTTCTCAGCAGTGAGGTGTTTCAGTGCCTTGATACTGTGTCTCCATGGTTCACAATGAATAAATAGTTACATATTACTTCTAAAGGCATGATGTCTTCTTTTCTATGTCAGGCATACAATGGTAAGTGTAGATGTGAGAAACATCTCAACCTGTGGTTGCCCACATTGCTTCATGTTTGAGTCTGAAATGTATAACATAAATGGAACTATATAAGTCTGCATGTTTTCAAATATATTCATTTTTTGTTTTTTCAAAAGTAGACATTTCTATATTATAAGAATTATTTTGAACAGGAAAATGTCCAAATTTGACATAAATGGAACATGTAAGCCTGCATGTTTCCAAATGTATTCATTTTTTGTTGTTTTTTTTAAAGTAGACATTGCTATATTATGAGAATTATTTTGAACAGGAAAATGTCCAAATTTAATAAAATTAATACAAAAATCATTCATCATTGCAAGTGAGAAAAACAAATCCTACAAATTGCAACACCTTGGACCACTGTCATATACTTAAAATATTATCAACAAACAAAAAACATGTTTGTGGTGCATATCTGTGTTACAATTATTTATTTACATATTTATTTATTTATTTACTTATATTTACTCTTTTATTTATTTAATTATTTATGGATGTGGTAAAAGCCACCACAGAATAACTTTGATATGAATGGAACTGCCACAGCATTATTCAGAATTCAGGAAAAACTGAGCCCGATTATAATGTCTACTGCAAAACAAATTAGATCTAGATCTAGATCTATACAATGCAAAATGCAATTTTGTAAGCAGGCTCGGTACAGATGTCTTTCTCCAGGGAACAGGATGCAAAGGAGTGGGCAAAACAAAACAAATACGATAATAACAAATCATACTGGGAATGAAAAATGAAATAGAACAAACGCACCTGGTTGGGTAGACATGAAAAGTAAATCTAACTGCTTAGTGCACTTTCAACTTTCAACACATCCAATCAGACTGACAAAAATGTCATTTGAGACACATTCAGTGCCAAACTGATGGTAGTTGTGAATGAGATAGCGTCTGTTGACAACCGCTTCTACCTGGTGCTTAGCAGGAATGAACCAATACAATGACTGAATAAAAGTAAACTAAAAACACTCCAAAGACACTCCATGTCACAGAATACCTTTTTCTGTCTTAGAATATTCTTAGGCTACATTGTTTTCCACAAGAAATTTAACAATTTCGGCACTCGGTCGTTACTCCACGGCGCCATTTTGTGACGTAAGTCACGTGACAGAAACAAGCATCGTTACCACGAGTGGCTTCCATAAACACAAGACTAATGTGTTTATTTCCCGGCTATGAATGAACGCTGTGGCTATTCTTACGGCAGCCTACCAACTTACCTAGCTATATTAGTCCATTGTCACATTGATATGTAACGACGTGAGGGTCTAGTCAGTTTGCATCATCGAGGCCGTAGGCCGATGTTCTTCTGGGCAGTAGTCAGATTGACATATCAGGGTGAGCCGCCGGGGTAGCTATGTATTGTTTTCACTCGGACTATAGAATGCATTCGGAAGTCCTTCTTAGAGTTAACGAGTGAAAACAATACATAGCTACCCCGGCGGCTCACCCTGATATGTCAATCTGACTACTGCCCAGACGAACATCGGCCTACGGCCTCGATGATACAAACTGACTAGACCCTCACGTCGTTACACATCAATCTGACAATGGACTAACAGTTGGTAGGCTGCCGTAAGAATAGCCACAGCGATGAATGAATGTGACGGCGGATCGAATTTGGTTCAGAGCGGCAGGTTCATTTCATACACATTCATAGCCACAATAGAAAAGTTTCCGTCTAAAAGAAGGAGAACAGGGCTGGCAAGCGAGTGAGAGAAAGAGGAATGAGGGGAGGCTGCAACTGCGTAGGCCTAACTATTCGAAGAATGAGGAAGTAATTTAAACCATGCGTCTGAAACGTTCCAAAAGTCGTGCAACCACTTACGCCTCCTTATAACCAAAGATTCGGGAATGCAGTTGTAAATTTCCACTTAAATAAGAGACCATGGAGTTGACTTACACATATTAAACCATGCAGTTCTGTCGACACAACAAATCGTTACTCCTTATTTTATGTGATTAACCCGCAAGAATTTTGTGAACAAATTTTTCTGTGGAAAATAAACTTTCTTCTAAGGGCCTTCTCCTGGACTGTTCACTCTTTTATTGACCGATACAAAACATATATCCGACAGCTTGGATACCGAAAAAATTCAGAGCGATCGTTCTCTGATTGATTTTTTTTTTTTTCTGAATTGAACAAGAGTTGTTGGCCGTCCCCTAATAGTAAATCTTGGTAACGACATTTGAATAACACACTGTGAATTAACCCAAAGCGATAGTTTTGTTGTTGTTTTCCATTTATTCAGGTCTATTCACGGGACATATTACATTTATATTTCACATCATGTTGTCAGTCATAAAGGAACTCAGCAGCAGTGACTGACAGAATGTGTTTTATGTTATGGAAAATATAAATTACGGTACCTATTTGGAAGGCACATATGTGTTGTCATAGCCATAGGTACCTGACTGGAAAAAGTTGCGGTGGGAGGGGGGGGGGGACACAATTTGGTCACACTTGGGGACACCTTTTCTGCCCCCCCCCTTTTTTTTTGTTTCAACCTTGAGTTGGAAACCTGTTGACATTCATAATGGACATCGGCAGAAAGTTAATGGCATTGGTTGAGATTTCACAGATGGGAAATTATTTGGTGCTTTTGTTTCAATCGTTAGATTAAAGTGAATATCAATACTATAATATTAAGACAAGTCCAGGGCGTTTATCTTTGGGTTGTTTTTATCTGTGGGGCCCTTTTTTTTAAAATACAAGTGACAGATAATTATTTCAAGATTTTTTAATTAGTGAATGTACATGTATTATTTAAAAATGGAAATAAAAAATATATAGACGGGATCTACCAGATTTCTCTCAGAATTGACCTTGGAAGGGGGGGAGGGGGCTACACAGACTAATGAAATTTATTAGTCTGTGGGGGGCTATAAGTCAAATAATTTATTGATTAATTCGTTGCCAAACCGATTACCGGTACTTCAGAAGTATTTCATCTGCTTCCCACCGCTCAAGTGATGCTGCAAGACTGAGTACAACAGGGCCAGTTAACCAATAAAATGAAAGAGAGAGACTTCGCATTTTTATTCAATTTGCTGCACAAAAAAAAAAGAGCGCCCCATGAAACACGAAAATAGGTACTTGCATTTTTGTTGCAGCATTGACAAACAGGAAGTTGTTGTATATCACATGACCAAACAATAGATAAAGCGAAAGGAGGAAGGTCTGCATCGGGTTTGATACAGTACAGTTTGTTTGTCCTCTACCAGTTTGTTTGTAATCCTAATGTCTTCATGTTATTTCACATTCCATAATAATGAGATAAAATAAACCCATTAGATCCCGTATGTTTTGACAAGGCCTTGTTGTAAGAGGCCATGAATCTGTCATGAAAAATAGATCTAGACCTACTACTAGGCCTAGTAATAGCGTGGCATATAGAACCAGGTCTGCGCTGAGACCTAAACACATTGCAATGATTCATATTTTAATTGCTATAAGAGTACGGTGTTCACTTCTGAAAATAAGCGTGAACGCCAATGGTTCTCTCGGGAGATGGATATTCAAAGGCATGCTTTGCAAATTGCTGCCAGCCATTATAATATTTAGAATCTAGACGTCTCCTATATGATTGGAAAATTTTCCATAAGTACACAGGGAAGAGTTTGCATCCGTCCACCCGGCTAGTCCTCACACTGAACCTATAGATCCTTAGGCTTAGCCTTGTCCTTATCCCTAACTATAACCGTCCTAATCGTATTGCTAACCTTGCCCCATACCCTTTCAGAAAGAAACCAAACAAAATATTTGGGACAGTCTGTGAAGAATTGTAGAAGTTCACAGTGGTGTGAGTTGACTATTGGACCCCTATGATAAAGTTTGCAGGATTGCTAGTTTTAATAACTGCACTTTTGGAAAGGACTTCCGAATGCTTTCATGCCCAGATTTTCATACAGTAATGAAGTATTTTTCAAAGTGCAGGGGTATACATATCCCCACAAGGATGCAACTTTAGCATCAGCCATGCACAAGGGGTGGGAGGGGACAGCCTTCCTGTGAGTTACTCTTATTCTCTATTAAGATGTTCTTATCAGGCATGGGAATTCTCCGGAAATTTCCTGACTTCAGGATTTTTAAAATCAGTTTCTTTTCCTAAGTAAAAACTATTTTGTTTGTTCTCGAATACACGAAATGGCCTTAGTGTATGTGTGTATAGCTGTTGGCAGTGATGCGTTATGTCAAGAGTTCAGGAAGTTTTTCTTTCAGTAATTCCCATCCCTGTCTTAATCTTATGGTTAACAAGCGGTTTGGCCAATAACTGCCTACAGAGTACATTAAAAGGGGCATTCTGGCATGAAACTTTATTCGCAAATTTTTTCCAAATTTTACATGAAGCTGGTGATATATGGCCAGACTCCCAGACTGAATATGATTTTAAAATTTTATTATAGTTTACCTCCAATTTGACAAAATCATGAATTCAGCCCTATAGATAAAGCTAAATCCTGTTCTCAAGTCTGAATCATGCCTGTTGAGGTGCTGCAGGTGACTTACACCAACTCTCCAACAGTCCGTAATCACTGACTGTGTGTAGGAAGGAACCACTTTGTATTAATTAAAGATACTGGTTCTGCCATACGCAGGCAGAAGCCAGCAGAATGGAAATACACCCACCTATTTCCACAGTCAGTGGAGGCTAGTAAGAGGTTTATTTATAATGGGAATGCAGAAAGCTGCCATGATTGCACTGATTTTGACTGGAAACCAGAACTGCCTCCAAACGCTAGACAGCTGACAAATTCTGATTCACAGAAAAAAAAAACACGTTAAAAATGCTTTTTTTTTGTTTCCAAAACACTGTTGCTAGCTCTTAGGAAGCCTGAATTGTACTTTACAATTTGATCTACCGAGACGCAAAAATGCCATTTTTTGTTTGTGGCAAATATATCTGTTTTATATTCAGAGTAGGTGGCCCCCAAAATTTAAAATGAATAGTTTCATTGTTTCCAGTCTGTAACATAGAGGTAAGTACAAGCAAGTTAAAGGAGGCAAGAAATGACAAGGCCCCGGAGAGAAACGAAGGAGACCAGCCAGAAGTCATGAACACAAAGATCACACGGCAAGAACTAGACCTTGCCGTTAGCAAACTAAAACTGCGGAAGTCACCAGGTGCAGATGGTATACCAAATGAGATGATCAAGAAACTCGGATCCGGAGCTCTGAATAAATTACTAGAGATCTTCAACGTCAGCTGGAAAACTGGAGAAGTACCACAGATCTGGCGAGAAGCAATCATGGTCCCAATACCCAAAAATGGAAAGGACAAAGGAACAGCAAGAAACTATCGACCAATAAGCTTGACAAGCTGCCTCTGCAAGACCATGGAACGGATCGTCAACCACAGAATGAAGTGGTACCTGGAAAGCAACCACCTACTGGCTGATCAGCAAGCAGGGTTCCGTCAGGTATCTGTCACAGGACATTGAAGATGCCTTCCAGGACAAGAAACAAGTATTAGCAGTGTGGATCGACCTTCGAAAGGCCTTTGACAAAGTCTGGAAAGACGGACTACTCAGGAAGCTGCGAGACAACAAAGTGACTGGTAGCATGTACAAGTGGACCAAGAGCCTTCTACACAACAGAAGAGCAAGAGTCCAGCTGGATGGATGTCACAGCAAGAAGGTACTGCTGAGACACGGTGTGCCACAGGGAGGAGTAATATCACCCACCTTATTCCTGATCTTCATAAATGATCTAGTTCAAGAACTACCCTGCGGGATACGTACAGCTCTATATGCAGATGACCTAGTTATGTGGTGTACGGAAGAACATGCCACAGTTGCCACAAGAAGACTACAAAGAGCCACTGACATCCTCTTAGCATGGACGAATAAGTGGTGTGTCACAGTCAACGAAGAGAAGTCGTCCAATACTCTTTTCACCCTGTCTCCAAAACAGACTGCTGGAGCCATCAAGCTCAATGGGACATCACTCAAGGAAGACAAAGCACCAACCTATCTAGGAGTCACATTCGACACCAGGCTCTCATGGAGGAATCACATCGAGAGGGCAGAGACAAAAGCTAGAAGAAAGCTAGCCATATTGAGGAAACTGAGCGGCACATCATGGGGAGCGACAGAAAGAATTCTCAAGAATGTGTATCAGCAAGGGATTCGCCCTCACCTCGAATATGATTCAACAGCCTGGAGTTCAGCGTCCAACTTAGCCCTTCAGATGTTAGACAAAGTTCAGAACCAGGCTTTGCGCATCATCACAGGAGCAATGAAGTCAACACCCATTGTGGAGATGGAGAAGATCACCCAGATAGCAACACTTGCAGAACGAAGAGAAACCAGGGTGGCAATCCAGGCAGAGAAATTCAACAGCATAGAGAATCACCCAATGAAAGAGAAGCTAGGAGACCTGGCAAGGGGAAGGCTGAAACGTACGAGCTTTATTCACAAGGCAAAGCGAATAAGAAGACAGCTATCACACCTTCCCCAGATTGCCCACCCCCTGACATCTGTACCTGAACAGACCCCTTGGACGGAGGAGACAGAGACCCAGGTCCAGATACACACAGACGTTGATGGTGTCTTCAACAAGGGAGAACAAAGTGAAGTAGAAAGAACTACTGCTGTACTCGGCCTACTTGATGACAAGTATCCAAGCGAATCATGGGTTTGAGTCTACACAGATGGCTCTGCTGAGAATGCTGTAACAAACGGAGGTGCCGGAGTGTATATAGAGTATCCAGACTCGACAAGAACGGCAATTAGCATGCCAACCGGAACCTTCTGCAATAATTATGGATCAGAAGCCAAAGCCCTCATGACAGCTGCCACAGAGCTTCAAGTAGAGGACAGCAACATCGTCTTCCTCACAGATGCAAGATCAGTCCTTGAGGCCCTTCAAGCTGGCAAGCTTAACGACCTGAAGAAATGTTTTACACAGCTTGGAAATAGAAGCAGGATAGTCCTACAGTGGATACCATCACATTGTGGAGTCCCAGGCAGTGAGAAGGCAGACCAACTGGCCAAGGAGGGCTCCGGCCTGGAGCAGCCACAGTGCCTCCTAAACTACTATGAGAAGAAAAACCTCATCAAAAACAACAGACGGCAGCAAATAAACCAACAGGATAAATATCATCTCCTGAACAGAGAGGATCAAGTACTATTGTTCAGACTAAGAACTGGTCACAATAGGCTCCACCACCACATGTTCACCAAGTTCAAAATAAGAACATCTGCCATATGCGAGTGCAGCCAGTCTCCTCAAAACACGGAGCATATATTGCAGAACTGCACACTCCTCTCAGCACTGCGAGAAACATATTGGCCCCAACCCACCGACCTGAATATCAAACTCTATGGTGCTCTGCCAGAACTGCAGAAAACCGTAGATTTTATTAAAAGAACAAATCTGCAGATTTAGATTGGTGAACGAAAGAAGAAGAAGAAGAATTGTTTCCAGTTCTTCCTGTTGGAGCCCATAATGTGAAAACTACAAACCTGTTACTGATGATGTGGCTGGATCAGGGCTGTTCTTTATGAATGAGCAATTTTGTTTGTTACTTACAGAGGAATTAATTGCTTAGATCCTTTTATCCCTGGTCTGAGCTGCTTCTTGTTTTCTTGTACATGGACCAATTGTGACTTAGTAGCATGGGGTTCGTTTACTCTATCATTTTCAGGCGCAACTCTCTTTCTCTCTCACAGTTAGTAAGAAAACATGGCCAACGTCCAGTATGCGCCGTTTGCTAGTTCTGTGGATCCAGGATTTTGGCAGAAGCTGACAGAGAAGAAGCTGAATGAATATGGTTTGGATGAGAGTCCACGTGTGATCCATGGCTTCTTTTCAAATGGTAATGACAGAGATTTGTATTTGTATACTCCTTTAATCCCATTTGGGAAATTTGCCTTTGTGTCATTGCACCCAGTTACAACTGGAGCAGGCACATCGTCGCCACGGTGCAGCACCAATCGGCAGTTGCTTTCTTTGGGGGGGAGGAGGGAGGTGGTAGGGATGAATTTTATTTGATTTTGCCCGGGCAGCGCCCTGTTTGGCCTGCTCTTTTCGATTTCCAACTGCCAAGGTATCTTTAATGTGCGCAACTTGCACACGGGCTCTCCGAATTTTTTTGTCCTTATCCGAGAAGACTAGCATGAGAGGCGAGCACCTTGCCTCTAGACCACCTTGTGCCATTGTGATGTGTATCAACATCATTTCATAAAGGTATCTTACTATTAGGCTTGATGTTCAGAAGAAGGCACCATGCAACTGCAAGTAAAAACCAAGTAATGTTTTCCATTGACAGATAAAGTCTTGGGTATGTCAGGTCTTATTATCTTGGTCAAGCAGTTTGTGACGTAAAATCTTTAGAAACAAAAATACTTTCTGCCTTCATTTCTTTGCACCCCTTTACACTTCTACTACCTTGTTCAGCCCATTCATTGAGAAAGTTGTCATAAACACAAGGGCACTGGACTGAAAGGCGTAAAACATTGCAGCATATCTTATATGACACATACAATGCATAGTGCAAGTAACCAAGTTTTCGACCTTAGGGGTCACATTTTAAGCAGATTGAAGGGTGTTTATCTTGTTGTATGCGACATTTTGCTGATTTTGAGGTTTTGTCATGAAAGTCATTCTCTGACACCTAATTTTATTATGTATAAGTGTCAAATGGCTGTATTTTTATGCAAGTTTCAACTTTGAAGCGTCTTAAACAAAAGCCTGATTTTACACAACTCTTCAAACATTCAATCCTCATTTTCTCGAAAAGGCAAAAATGCATGTAAAACAATATGGAACATACCTGACGAAATATTATAATATAAGATGGCTACACCTGTACCACATCCATTTAAGAGTTAGACTGTGCTGTCCTTTGATTAGAATGATTTGTACCAAGAGCCAACTTTGTTAAAGGATGAGACTGCTGGTTATGCTGGTTAAGTTAGCTTTCTGAGACAACTGATATATCATAGCTTTTTAAAATGGGATTCAGTATCGCTTTAGAGTAAAACTTTTCCAGAATTTACCTGGTTCACTTTATCTTTTTTTCCCTGTTCAGGTACAGCAGCTGGGATTTCCCCACAGATCACGGTGGACTACTCAGCATTCAACAGGTGGGTTGTGAACATCATTAAGGGCCCTTGGACAAGGCAATGGGATTTTCTTCCCCGTTTCAAAAACCAATCTAAATTTGCATGCAAGCCCCCCCCCCCCTCCCCAAGCCATTGGCACCCATGGGCAACTGCCCAGTGTGCCCATGCATTACAGACCGCTCTGTTCCTGCATTGGTTTGTAGTAGATGACCTGAGGCAAAGATGAGCAACAGTTTTTGGTTGAATATCTTAGGCAATATGGAGACTTCGAAAACATCTGTTTTCATTTAAAAAAACAACAAAAATTACAAATTGATACAATTTACTCACTTTCTCCCATCCTTTTCATAATCCCTTAAACTGATAATGGAATATGCCTGTGCTGTTTTAATGTAACACTGAAATTTTTGTTCTGCATTTAAGATTCTGGAAATATTACTCTGCTAAATTTGTTGGATCTATCAGCAGCGTTCGACACCATCGATCACGAAATCCTGCTCAGAAGGCTAGAAACATCGTTTGGAATCAGAGGGGTCGCCCTTAAATGGGTCGAATCTTACCTGTCAAATCGCCACCAATTTGTTGTAACCAACAAAATAAGATCTTTTTCTTATGCGCTTCAGTATGGCGTACCACAAGGCTCAGTGCTTGGTCCTATTTTGTTTACTATCTATACTATTCCACTTGTACATGAAATAAAGAAATTTAATTTACAATATCATTTCTATGCTGATGATACCCAGCTCTACAGTTCTGCCTTGCCATGCGATGTTGACAGCCTTCTGCAGCAGGCTGGAAACTGTATAACAGAAATTAAAAGCTGGATGAACCAAAACAAACTGGCACTAAATGAGGATAAAACTGAGGTTATTTTATTAGGCCGTGAGCGGGTTCTGCAAGAAGTGGACAGAACTGAGATGATAATTGGCACTAATTCAATAGAAATTTCAAAAAAAGTAAAAAAACCTAGGGGTTTACATTGATTCAAATCTTTCTATGTCATCTCAGGTTAGTCACCTCATTCGTATTCTATACATGGAAATCTGGAAAATTGGTAAAATCAGACATCTTATTTCAACTGAAACTGCGGCTGTTTTAGTAAATTCTTTTGTACTTTCAAAGCTTGACTATTGCAACTCCCTTTTGGCTGGAATTTCACAAAAAATATTAGAAAACTCCAAATTGCTCAAAACAATGCAGCGAGACTTGTTTTGAAGAAAAAGAAAAGAGATTCAGCACTGCCACTTCTGCAGAGTTTGCACTGGCTGCCAGTCGAGAAAAGAATAATGTACAAATTGTCATCCATTTGTCACAAATGTGTCAATAATACTGCTCCATCGTACCTAGTTGATTTAACTGATTACTATGTTCCATCTCGTCAACTAAGATCATCATCTGACACTACAAAATTGAAAGTACCTAAAATGAATCTGTCCACTGTAGGAGAAAAGTCCTTTTCATTTCTTGGCCCTACCATCTGGAACACTCTTCCAAAGACAACCAGGGAAATTAATGACATTGGTTCTTTCAAACGCCATCTGAAGACCCATTTCTTTCAGACAAACTAGGCTAGGTGTTTTTCGGCAGCAACAATAGTAAATATTTTTGAATTTCTTTTGTGTATGCGTGTGTGTGTGTGTGTGTAAGAGTTTGTTAAAGCGCCCAGAGCTTGTCATCGACGGGGTTGGGCGCTATATAAATGCAATATATTATTATTATTATTACTAGGTGAGTTGCCCGGCCCTGCCCGGGATAAATCGATTTATTAGTTTCAGTTCTGGTTGATTATTATGGACCTGCTTCATTTTGCCTGTTCCTTTAGCTTTATTTTATTTTTGTTTCTTTGTTTGTTTTTAGATAAGTTTTACTGCTCTCCCTTTGCGCGTTGACATCTTGCGCATCCCGTCAGCATGTGTAGGCGGAAGTGGGCTATTATTAGAAACATACATCAATCTTATTGATCGTACATTTCGGATCAAACGCTCTCGTGAATTTAGTCTTTAATTATAACCGCATTTACCGCTTAACTCAGAAATAACAAAAGGTTTTGTTTGTGTAAAGCGATAGGAACAATGTTCGCTATCCCATAATTCTTTGTGCCAAATTTCAGGTCGGTGCGTTGTGTAGTTTCCGAGTCCATAGGACTATTAGGGGTTTTGTTGTAGCTTTATTATATAGATTAAGATTATAATCAAGTTTATTTGCACTATGCTTTATGAATATAAATTAATCTTCTCAAATCTTTTCATATCAGTATTTCTGTGATGACTGATAACATGATCCTTCTTCAGTTATTCATTTACACTTCATCCATTTTATATCGTCTGCCAGTATTGATGATACCTGTTACAATAATATCTGTTTTGATTGGCTCAGAATGACTGTTTTTTTTTCATGTGATATGGATGGCAAGTGGATGAAGATGAGATGAAGTAAAATGTTTTGTTCTACTGCATGGTTTCTTCCATCATACTTATTCTTCTGATTTAAAATTATTTGCAGTGAAGGGAAGCCACCACCACGGAATCTGGCAGCACATGGAGTTTTGTACAACACAAACACTGTGGACAAATTCAAGGAAATGGACAAAAAGGCACTCCTGACTTCTGCAGGACAAGAAGTTAGCTTATTTCTTCTCTTCACATGCTACGGCGCATATTAAATTTAATGTATTTTCACATTTAAGAAATAGCAGTAATATCAAAGTCACTTTGTGGAGATTGCAGTTGAACTGAGGCAAATGTTTGACTATGAGAGTGTTGAAGTTGGTGTTATTGATTCATTAATTCATTGTAAATATAATTGTGTTAGTCCTTTTTCAGTTTCTGTTGGGGGAAACAAATGCATGTATGTCTGATATAAGCTTTGGAGAATCACAGTTTTAATTGGCTGACCTATGAAAACGGTCAATTTTATTCTCTAAGAAACACAATGAAAAAGTCTGGGTATATTTTATGCATTAAATTTTGCTTGCAGAGCCTATAAGTTAAGACTAGATAGTAGCAGGATTGCCTCAACATAGTATGATGTTGGATTGCTGCAGGTTCTGTAAACGTATAAACTGACATACTAAAAATCCTTGAAACATTAAATATGGCTGGGTGCAAAATCTCAGTGCCAGTTTTCAAAGAAATGTTTCCTTTTGCCACTAAGGACTTACAAATTGTGATATGTGTGCATCTATGTTTTCAGCTGTGGGAAGATATCAAGAGTGACAAAGTCATTCAAGAACCAGACAGACTTTGCAGATTTGTGCTTGCTACATTTGCTGTAAGTTGTTGTGAAGAGCACTTTGAATTTTACCTTCTTTTTTGATAATCTAGAAATTGTTCATAACAGGCAAGATTTGATTTTATTTGTCTCGCTTGTTTGTTAATCCTTATTTTAATTTCCTTCCTGCCTTCGTCAAAATCTTTCTGCATTCCTTTTGTCTTTTATTTAATTTTTTTTTTCGCTTTGTCAAATTTGACCAATAATTTGTCAAGGAAAAACTAGAATGTTTACGAAAACATGACAAATGTGAGAAGTAATCTAAATTTTTTTGGGGGGTGTTTTTGTGTGTTGTATAAAAAATTACATTATTTCATGTTGTTTTAACTGACTTTAGGTGCAATAATTACATAAACATCCCCCCCCCCCCCCCCCCCTTGAATGATAATTTATATTATGCAAAGCCATTTGCATAAATAATAAACCCCATTCATTCTTTATATTCTGAGACTGACAGGATCTGAAGAAATATCACTACTACTACTGGTTTGCATTTCCTGCACTCAAGTTTCCTGAGAAGACAGATTATGTGGAGGCTCCAGCATTGCTGCAAGATAAATTAGCACAGGACAAGGTAACACTAATATAATCTAACATAGGGACTCCTTCTGTACATTTGTAGTGGTTACATTCATCTCTGTGTTGATGTTTGTCCATTGAGCTTGACTAAGACCATCTAGACATCAAGGGGGAGGGGTAGTGGTTGTCTGTGGGTGCCCAGGTGGCTGATGAAGCCAATCTGCACACGCAAGGACCTCTGGCAGTGAGGGCAGGGAATGGTGATTGCTGGATGAGGGCCAAAGGCCCAGGATTTCCTTGCCTGTGATCACTGTTCCTCATCAGCAGTCCTGTTGGCCTTGCACATTTGCAAATGGAGAAGCGCCAATTGGCCCTGTCCTGGGCAGCCTCTTCACAGCAGCCATTGTCCAGGTTGAAAGCCTTCAAGGAGGATTTTCATTTCTGTGTATACAATGCTTGATAGAGGTTGAGAAGGAATTATGGAAAACTAAGGATGGTGATTTTGTGAAGCAGACACAGAAGATGAACTAGGAACGTGATCAGTGAAATAAATATAAAGGTTACATATTTAGATTCTCCTGTTCAGCATTTGGTCATCAAAAAAGGAACTTATAAAAGTCTTTCAGTGTTGTTAGTAGCTGAACCCAAATGTTTACTTTGCAACTTTAATGCCCCGAATTCCATATCTGAAATACATCTTCACAGTCCAGTTATCTATAATTGGAAAGTGTCTCAATTTATCAACAATGTAAACGACTTTTCTTGACAGATATTTTGCATTCATTTGACCATTTTAAATTAGTTTTGCAAGATTCAGAATTGTTATGTTGGCTAAGATAATATTTGTCTATGCATTGCAGAGTTAAATTGAAGAAATAGTTGCCAGTTTATTTAAGAAAATCTGTTTTAAATAATAGAGACATATATACATTACCATTGTGTTCAGAAATTCCATAGTGGCATTTTGATTAAACAGATTTTTGTACCATTAATAATTTATCTTCCTGGCCAGATCTTTCTTGTGAGATTTTGTGTAATTTGTAATGTAACCTAGCCTTTGAAGCCTCCTCTCCATCTCAGTTCATGTTGTTGAAGAGTATTTCAGTGGACCAGATTTGTTGTTTTATTGTTTTAGTCACAAATATATCTACATGAATTAAGAACTGCCAGAGTCTGCCAGGATTGCAAGAGTCTTGCTTTCACTTTTTTACCGCAATTCTAATTAAACATGATCCTGAGGATAAAAATTTACTTTACAAATCTATTTTCAGCTGCAATCACTCATATCAGCTTATGATACATACCAGAAAAGTCGTGCCAGTTATGCTTCATTCTTTGTGATAACCGACAGTGGAAATGGCTTTACTGTTCATGACTTTGGTCAGCTGGATCAGTTGTTAATGGGGTCACAGAATGTAAGTTCCTGATGTACATTGGGGTACTGGGAGGAAAATATTATTGGCTCTTCCAGTGTAACACGAAACAGACCCCTGAACTATCCTGTGTTCTCCAAGTCTGTCCTGTAATTAGGCTATTGGAGGGACATGAGAAATGATTTTTTTTATTTACTAAAAAGAAATCACCAAGTTTGGGAATAAAGGTCACTCCAGTGAAGTGCCAGACAGTGATGACAGTATCATCAATTGGCTGTTGGAACCTTGTTAAAACTAAACCCTCAAAGACTGTTGTTAGGGAAGCCTGGTATTTTATACAGAAAGCAATAGCTGAGTAGTGAATACAACTCTATATTTTCTCTAATTGGCTTTGTAAATAGTGTACGGTCTTGTAAGACAACATTTGGTTTTAGTTTTAACGAGGTTCCAATAGCCGACTGACAATATGTATGTTAAACAAATGTACATTGAGTATTGTATATAATACGTGAAGTATGCCACAGTGTCTTGTATTTGTGTCCCACTTTCTGTGGAAATTATAAGTAACTGATAGTTTTAGTTTGCCTGCAAATGGCATGGGCATACTTTCCTCTTGAGGTGTCTTATACTGAAGTGGTCATATAATTAGTAGTGTCATTGACAGACTGCCATATTCAACTTTTGCTGCAATATTTGATCTGAGTCAAAATTTTTAACTTCGTTTCGTTTTTGCAACCTACATTTTTCATTGTCAGAGTATTCCACCATGACTCTGTGATTTCAAATCATTTGATTTTCACATGCAGATTTTCTAGAAATTTACAATAGTCAGACATAATATTTCACTCCAAACAGTTTGGCACTTACATAATATGATTGTGTCTATGAGTATAGAGTATTTCTGAGAAATAATTTTGCATTATTTTGCAAGACGGGTGCCTTTCCCTCAGGGACAGTCTTGCCACATGGGTTATATCCGCACCTATCACACCAGTTACAGATGTTATGTCTGCGAGATGAATATGCACTGACTAAGTAATTATTAAAGACTACTTGCAGAACTACACTGTTGTGCCTAACAAGTGAAACAATACACATATAATAAATCCTAAACCATATTTTCTTCCTTCATAATTTGTGTCCTTTTATGATCTTGACGGACAGGTAATGATTGGCATCTGTGACCCAAGCTCTGCTCAAGGATATCCTGGCTGGCCCGTGAGAAATCTACTCACATTCATGACTTATAAATTGTAAGTGAGCTTTTCACTCAAGGAATTGTCCTGAGTCTATTCAAAAATGGTAAAACTAAAATGTGGTTGTGTCTGAAAATTGTCAGCAGGTTGGACATTATTTACATTGAATATGAATATGTCTAAGTAAAGAATTGTAATGGAACAAATTTCACTTTAGTCTCTGTTACGAGTTGGGTTATATGGAATGGTGTTACGACTGCATTTAAAATATCGAGAGGTTTTTAAGAATTACTCTTCCATACCATGCCACATATACTAATAACAATTCGAATAAGTTTTATCAAGGACCTGCAGGGCCACAAATTTATTTACTTTAAAATCCCTAACAAATTTCGTCTAGCTCTTACATACTAAAAAGACAACATCAGCAGCATCAAATGAAAATTCAATAATATATCACTAGAAGTCTCCTCTAGATTCCTAAAAGATTATATCATTCTGACTCATTCACAATTTAATTATTACTTATCTATCTTTCAGATATAGTCTGCCTACTATCTAACAAATAATATTCTAATGTCTCAGACGACAATGTTATCTCAGTTATTTGTGCCTACCGCTTATAAAGGATCAAACTCGTCAATACAAACTGACGTAGTTAAGTTAGATCCAGTTCTACTCTAGGATGGGCTGGCAATCCCCAGCCTCATCCAGACACATCAATTTCAATTTACAAATGTGTATACCAGACATTCATGCTAGATCTAGTTGCAAGTTAAAATACATGGAAGTCTTGCATTCTTCGGTAGCACTCCTACTGGAAAATTAAGGTCAGCTTCACGTTCATTGTTGAATCAACAGGCAGACACTTACACTTGGTCCCTGATACGAGATCAGGGAGCCGGAGATAATAGCAGTGGATAATTTGTGGAAAGCATATGGTCTCATTCCAGTGTCTATCATGGGCATAGACATGACTATAACAATCTTCTGATTCTCTCTGGCTGAATCACGCCGACTACCTGCACAGATGGATATTCTGCATGGAGTAGTGAAACATAGGAATGGCTCCGCTTATATACCGCGCGGCCATCTGCAAATCCCCAGCCAACTGCCCAAATTTGATTGGTGCATCCATTTCGAGCTCAGCTCGTAGTATTAATAGATTCTGCATGGAAATCGGTCACGGCCTTGCACTAGTAACAGACAAGGTCAAATTAACATATCAAAACCCTTACTAAAGTCTCCAACCCTCTACGTTTTATGTACGAATTTACTCACCCCTATTCTCACCCCTGTTAGAGTTCATCAGAATCACGGGGTCGAGAACCGCACCGTCACTGCTAACCCATCCATTTATTCTATCTTGCCCCACTTTCTTTCCATCTCTAAGAAAAAGCGTTACAAAAACAAACTGTCCACGAGAATAGTTCAAGGACATTTGCACTGGCTAAAATCAACGAGACCATGAAATAAACAAGCCGTGACCCAGCACGACACTTCTAGTCCTAACCCTGACAGTCTCAGGAGAAACATATAGTGACACATGTCTCATAATTGATACGTGAGAGTGTTGCATACCATATAATTTCATTCAGCCAGGTATTCCATAAACAGTTAGTTGTCAAAGGTTAAACGTGGATTAGATGCAGAGTTGTTAATTTTAAAAAAAAAAGTATGTCTTTTTGATGGACATAATTGATGTGAAAAGTTATAAATATTTAAGAATGAGAAGAAAATTGTAAGAATTGAATTTCATACATTTTACACAAAACAAGACAAATTCTACAAATGACCTCTATAGCTATTTATTTACTCTGTTGCAGCACTGGTAAAGTGAAGGCTGTGACATTGCTATGTGTGAGAGACAGGACTCGGGATGGAGTTAGAGATTTCGGCAATAGTTTGGTCATTACTGTAGACATTCCAAAACTGGGCAGTGAAGAGCTTGCAAGTAAGTATTGTTTGCACTGAAACCTACATTCGGCGGTTGCATATTACGAAATCTTTTTTGTTGTTGTTATGTCTAGTGTGGTTGACCTTTTCAAGTAACTCCTGTTATAATAGTACTTTTATTATCATTTGCAGTACTAGTATACTGAAGTGGAAATTGCATTCAACGTGTGCAATGTAAACTTGTTGTAGAGCATAGAGATGATGAATTTCCAATTAACACAACTTTTTTGTAGTGAAAAAAATTTGTTAGTTAACTTTTTAGTTGTTTCTTTCATGCAGAATGATTACCTTGCATAAGATTTGCCAGGTGGAGAATTAATAACGCACTGTTGTAATTGTATGAAGAAGCATGTATTAAATAACTGATAAATATAAATTTTGCTTGATGTTATTAATTTAGAATTATTTTTATTTTAGTCATGTCGAAGGTTGACTGACAAAAATGAGTTTGAAATCTGTAACCTTAATGAAAATTAAAATAATTGGAATAACTTCAACACAGTCACATGAATGGTTTTATTGGGTTATGAAATAAAGTCACGCATTTTGTGTCTTGGATATCTACAGACATTTAAAAGCGAAGGATAAAATTGGATAAAACACATTGTGGTTGAAAGCCTTTGATATATTCAAGTTTTGTCTGTCTCCCAGAAATACCAGAATGTGTTGGATGGGAGAAAAATGAAAGACAAAAAATGGGACCGAGGATGGTGAACTTGAGCAGTACAATGGATCCAACAAAGTAATCACTTTTTTTTTTCCAGTTCGAGATGGCAGTTTAAACAGGAGACAGTTACAATAATTAGTTTGTCCCTGAAGAAATTTCGATCAAACTTTTTGATTCTAGTTGACAAAAATACAATGCTTTTTTTATTTGTTTGTGGTTGAAAAACAAATAAATAATCATAAAGATTGAATTTTGTCCAAAATGGATGTGTCCACATAATTTATCATAAAAAATTGCAGCTGTGCATGGAATTTCATATTTTTTATCCCAAAGACACAAAGTTTTAGATGCTTACATGTTTGCCCTCTAACTCCATTATTGTATGATATGTCTTCATCAACAGAGTCAAAGCTAGTACTTTATATGAATGTGCAATTAATGAAAAGTCTCCAATAGGGGATTTGTTACCTTAGTACTCTGGGGCATTTTAGTCACAGTTTTGTCACTGCTCATTGCTGATGACATTGTGCCTTGTCATTTTGTTTCTTTTTCCTTCAGTGATATAGAAAATCTTCATGAGTGGTAATCAAATGAGCAAATTTATGTCTGTGAGGAAACTGGTGTATGTATATGGTCTGCAACTGTGTCAAAGTGGTCAAGATTTTGTACAATCATTATGCTGGAAGTAGGCAATGTAATACGGAATGTGTAAATAAATTCGGAAACTTCAAAATCGCAATTGTTTTAGCATTTTAGCCTGTCATTTTCTAAGTGCGAGTTGCCCTAAGTACAACTTAGGAGACTAAAAGGTACAGCTGAAGTAAAGGCTGAATATTTTATCAGTGTGATTATTTGTATGCAGGTTAGCGGAATCAGCTGTTGACTTAAACTTGAAGCTGATGCGCTGGCGGCTTTTACCAGATCTTCAACTGGACAAAATTTCCTCAACTCGCTGCCTGGTTTTGGGTTCTGGCACTTTGGGTTGTAATGTGGCCCGTTTGTTGATGGTTGGTTACTGCTTGACGATTTTCTTCTTTTATATATTTAACGGATCGTTCCAGTTTGCTATAAAATATTGGTAGTTTTAATTCTTTCACTTAATATTGCAATAGTGAAATATTTTGGCTCTTGACATAACTGGTGTGAATACTTCAGCAGGCCACAATCCAGAATTGGTTGTGAGATTAATCCTTTCCATGAAATTACAAATATGTACCTAAGTTTGGGAAGTCTGTGGAGGTGAACATGTAGAATTATAGTGCAATTCTCAGATTTTGGTACATGTATGGAGGGTCAAATATAATTTACATGTCTTGAACAAATGCATTGAATATTATCTGAACTGCTGGTATACCTATTGTAGATGGACATATTAGCAAAATCCAGTGGCAAAAGGTGACTGTCAGGTGCAAACTGTAGTGTCGGTCTTATGTTGATGCGGAAGGAAAACTAAGGGAAAGATAACAATTACTCTGACTCAACCCATCGATGAGGAAACATTTCCTTGTACCCTAGAAATAGAGGAGATTTATCATTATATTCTGAGAATTGTGAAATGTATTTAATGCAGTGCATACTATCAAATGTATTAATCTCATAATTTCAGGGCTGGGGTGTACGTCACATCACGTTTGTAGACAACTCTAGAGTGTCCTATTCAAATCCGGTACGACAAAGTTTGTTTGCCTTCGAACATTGCCTGGGAGGTGGACAGTCCAAGGCAGAGGCAGCTGCAGCATCTCTTAAGGAAATTTTTCCCGGGATGGTGAGCGAGAAACATGTCGGTGGTGGGGAAACTACTACATGATCCTTGTATTCTTTGTTGTTGTACCAAAACTGAGGGAGGAGGGAATGGATCTGTGAGAAAGATTGCCAAATCTGGTTATTCTGATGGTGACTCGAGGATATGACCCTTGGGGCATCAGGCATTCTAGATTTTTTAATAATTTATATGTGACTGGGCAATTGACTCCCATAGAATGATTTAAACCCTCTTTAGCAAGGAGATAACCGGTTTTGGCAATCTTTCCGATCTCAGTATCATGCTGACCAGTCTCACACATTGCTTTTTTTTTTAATATTGTGTGTTTTGACAGATGTTTTCTATTGCCTATTCCACACATGTAATTTCTTATTTATCTTATAGTTTAGATTTCATCACACGTAACAGGTAATAGGCAGCATAAAACATGGTAATTAATTATGTAAAATACAGACTTTTTTCCATGGAAATGTAGGAATCTGTTGGCTAAAGAACCAAATGCAACTCACTTCAAGTTTTGTATCCAATTGATATTTCATTCTAATCATGCTGTGACTGGAAATTTTTCCACTTTAAAGTGAAGGTCAAACTTTTGCAGTAATAAGTGATGGCCTAAAGCACAAATCTTCCAAAAGCTTCAGTTGTTTGTTTTTGGGATGGTCTCCCCTTCATTGTCACCAGGAGTTGATTCTGGATGGATGAGAAAGTTTCCACCAATCTGAACACCTTTTGTTTTTCTGTTTCCATGCAGAAATCAGAGGGAATGGTTTTCTCTATACCAATGCCTGGACATCCAATTACAGGTAAACTTCCTGAAGACAGAAAGTTTCATAATAGCCAAATTATAGTAAAATACTTTGCTGCCCTAACAACAGCTACCATTATATTTAAAGTCAACAGTCTTCTTTGTTTTTCAGAAAACACCAAAACATGACTTGAGCAATTGTGGAACAACCATGACAATGTGGGCTCTATCAGTCTGTATTGAAACACTTCCTTATCATTTGATTAATTGAGACATTTTAGTTGTCTCAGAATATTTAATTTCATGTTTGATGTGAGCCAGGGTATACTGCCATAGTATCTCAGTTTTCCATCCACTTGTAGATAGGATTACTTATTATTTGCATCTTCACCATAAGCAAAAAGTGACACTCATCCAATTGTGTATAATTTATATCCAGATTCAGTCTTCCAACAAACTCGGGGTGATGTGGGAATGCTGGAGGGCCTGATAGATACTCACGATGCCATTTTCCTGTTGATGGACACAAGAGAGAGTCGCTGGTTGCCATCTGTGATTGCTGCGGCCAAGAAAAAGGCAAGAATAAACTGGTCTTCATGTGTTTATTTTTAAGATAACTTAAATCGCTCACCAGTGAAGGTGTAGAAGTTGAAATGGGGGATTCATATAAATATCTAGGGATAAATGTTGATTGAAAATTAGGTGTGGAACATACCAAGGCTGGTGCAGGTGCCAGTCCGGTGGCTTGCCACCCATAAATTATGCATATCACATCCGCACAATAGGCAGTGTCGGCAGTTTCTATTTTGCTAATGTGAAGCAAAATTTATGGCTGGCGAGCCATCCGTCTGGCGCTTTCATCAGCTTTGGTCTATTTCATCCCTTAGGCTGGCTTTTTCACACTTCATCTGTAGGTGGTAAAGAAAACAAAAGAATGTATTTTGCAAAAGAAACTTAAGTAATTTTGATGTTGACAAAACTGTTTTCGATCTGCTGTAAATGTTAACCATTTAAAGTATAATATTTTGTATAACAATAATATGGGTGAAGGTCCAACATATAATTATCCATACTGAAACTTCAGAGCTAGATGATCAAACAAACGCACCAGTTGCAGTATGACAATTACTTACAGAATGTTTTGTTTTGTCTGAAACTTTCAGATTGTGATCAATGCTGCCTTAGGTTTTGACACATTCTTAGTTTTACGTCATGGGGTGAAATCGGAGGTGAAACAAGAAATGCCCCAGTTGCTGTTAGACAAAATACCTGGAAGTTTGCTCGGCTGCTACTTCTGTAATGATGTTGTTGCACCAGGCAATGTAAGCCTTTTGGTTGTAAAGTAGCAAATGAAAAAATCATGCCATTTTAAGGTCATAATGGCCTATAAGCGACTGTTGTTTGGTTTGTGCATAATTAAACAGATACTTTGTGGGAGGGAAGGGGAGGGCACACTGGAAAAAGCCCAACCCTGTTCTGGTGATTTTTCATGACAGCAATACTGTAAAAGAGTGGAATTTCCTGTTTCCTACTTTGAGTCTTTCTGTGTCAGTTTCAATGAAATTTACACACAAGAATTATCGTACGTAGACAGCACATGCTTTATTTAGTGATTGATTGAAGGAAAAAACCATTTTGTTACAAGCTCTGAAAGGAGAAATCCTCAACTCAGCTGGTGAAATAATGACCTGTTCTGGGATGTAAATACTGACTCTGGCAAAGAGTTAAGCCTTTCTATGGTATGGCCAAAAAAATTTGGCGTTGTTTAAGATGCCAGCTGGACAACGGGTATCATTCTTGAACACTGTGGGTGACTTGGTCCCCCACAAAAATTTAGTTGTATCATAATTGAATATAGCACTTTAAGTGTTAAGTTTCTAAGAAAGTTGTTCTTTTCTTTTGACTCGAGCTTATTTTTCTCCTCATCCTGCTCACTCCTGGCTACTTATTTTTAAAAAATTAATTCTTGTTCACTGTGAATATTGGTAAAACACTACACACATAGAATTTACATAATGGAAAATAATGAAAACAGTATTCACTCTCTTCTATTGTGAAAAAAATTAACTTATAAGGTGTCTGAAATGATAATCACACAAAATGAGGTGTACAATGAGAGTGTTAAACAGCTCAGGAGTGAGGAAGGCAGGATAAATTTAGAAATTGATGAAATATTATCCTGTTACTTTTTTGCCTGATGAAGATAATGGATGGAAAACTTGATTTGTCTTCCCTTTTCCTTTGCATTTTATTGTATTGTTTCTGTATTATTTCTCAGACGAAGCTTTGCTCCGAACAACTTTTTCTTGTTGTCATATTTTGACAGAGGATAGATGTCTTTGTATATAATGACCTAGATTACTTGCCAGCAGGCAAAGCTTTTACCTATTAAAATGCAGAAATGATATACTATTCATATGCAGTTGAAGAGGCATATGTGCGGAGATGTTAAACATTTTGAATTTGAACATTTAGTCCACCAGAGATCGCACACTGGACCAACAGTGTACAGTGACCAGGCCTGGGCTGTCTATGGTAGCTTCAGCCTTAGCAGTGGAACTGTTGGTGTCTGTCCTACAGCATCCTCAGGGGTAAGTGACCAGGGTCAGTTAGTTCAGCAGTGGGAAATGTTGAAATACCATACAGTTTAGAACATCCAGAACAATGACCATATCATGCTTCTTCTTTGGCAGATTCTTTTTTATGCATAAAAGAGAACCATGATTATGTGGTCACCCCCCATAACACAATAGGGCCCCTACTCATGAAGGATTGTGTTGTGTGTATCTTATGTGGTTGCCTCTTCAAGTAACTTAACCTTTATTATATAAAAAATTCTCATGTGCATGACTGAGTTTTGGAAATTTCACATTGTCACCATTCCCTAAAACTGAAGTAATTGATTTTGGCTGCTTTTCAAGGGAAGCAAAAAACGGTTTTATTTTAGCACAACCGGTCTAGTTACGATGAATTTTTGGAGGTTTGCTTTTCGATTATTTTTTGGTTTTAGCATCTATAACCAAGATCATATGATGTGGCTTTGAATGTAGTTGAATATATATACAATTCAATCTTTTGAATTTTTGAGTTACTACAGTCTTAGGGAACGGTGACGATTTGTTTAATTTATAAGCCTTGAGAGTTAAAAGTTTTGCTGGATTTATCAACAGTATCAAATCTGTTTCATCTGCCAGGAGCTGCACCTAGCTTAATTGTGAATACTGAGTTTGTTGGAAGATCACATGGCGCAATTAAATTATAGCAACATGCCCTCAGTGAACAATATTGTTATCTTTTTTCTTGGTAGTCCTGAAGCCCCAGCAGATACCAGCGCTAATGATGATCATCTAGTACAAGATTCTGAGTGTTCTCTAGGGCTTGTTCCACATCAGGTTAGTCAGGGTCCAGACCCAGTAGTACTGGGACACCTTTCTACATTTTTGGGACGAGCTGAAGCAAATGGCTGGATTCAATTATAGTTTACCTTTTTTTTCTTGGTGTTTTTCTACATTTATTCTCATATACAAACTTTTGGAGTACTTGAATACCAGTGACTTGTGCAAGACAGACGTAACTTGAATGTTTATTGAAGAAAATTTGGATTGATGTTGTGGTAATTGTTGCTTTGATCATTCTGCAAAGTTAAATGTGATCATAATCTTTCAAATTTACCCAACTCTTTGGCATAGAAACATTTAATTCAACAATAAAATCCCAATAAATTATCATGACAGTGAAGTAGAACAGCTTTAATTGTAGAATTATAATTGATCCTTTTCACAGACATTTTAAGTTCTGGTTCATTATTTTATTTTAAAATTATTCATTTCATCAGAGACACAATCTTTATGTCACTGATAATATTTCATGAAAGAGATTATTTATTTCATACTGAAAGTACTTGCGCTGCATTTCTTTTTTCACAACATAAGAATTCCTCATTAAAATCAGTGTGATTTATTATACGTTTAAAGCTCAAACCCTTTAAGGTGATGAACATAGAACTCACTGACATTACATGATTCTAATTCTATTGTTATTCAGTGTTTTCCATCACCTCTTTCAGATTCGTGGGTTCCTCTCACGCTTCCACCAGATTTTGCCAGCTAGTCGTGCATTTGATATGTGTACAGCATGTTCTTCTGTGGTGAGTATTGGGTGGCATTTTACAAATCTGCTTGAGACAGTGTAGTGTTTTATGCCCATATGGAAATGAACAAGTTTGGTCTCAAACTGCCTTATTTTTCTATGCTTCTCAATGTTGTGGATTCCCATCACACGTTATGTTACTATCAGCACAACTGATTGTTTTTTGTTTTTTTTCCCCTCTTTGACATGAAATAAAAGCAAGAAGAAAAAAACTACAGAATATCCAGTTACAAAATATTTGCAGGGTTCATGTTATGACTTTGATTAGTGGGATAAAGAAAGATGGGGAATGTATTGGAATTCTGGACTTTTGTAATGAAAACAAAACATTTCTCTCTTGGTTCGTTTTTGTCTTTGTATCATTCCTTTGCTATTCTCTGTAGAGTTCCGAAATTTTATTTCCCAGACAGTCCTTAAGTCATATCTAAAAATGTACATGCAGTTGGATAGAGTGATCATTATGACAACAGCAATCACGAATGTGAATGTCATCATACCATTGTCCACAGCTCCAAATATGGAAGTCCAGAATTTTAAAACTTATATGTGAACCAGCACTTTAGGTTAAGGAGTGATGTTTGTATATATATAAAAATTTGAACAGGTACATCAAATGGAAAATTTCTTATCTTCCACACTTTTGTGATAACTTTCATTTTGCTATGTACATGTATTTTATATTTCCCATGCCACTCACCAGCTGTCATTATCCGTATTTGACAGGTGATAGAGAAATACCAGGAGGAGGGTTTTGACTTCTTGTTACGGGTATTTAATGAGCCAGGGTATTTGGAGGACCTCACAGGTCTGACAGCAATGCAGGATGCTACAGCAGATGCTGAGGTAAAAACTCATGCTTCAGTTTGATTTTATGGCATATTTTGTTTTCCTAATTCCCTAAAATTTTTATTTGATTTTAAATTTCACCAGGTCATTTCAATCCCATATAAAATGTGTAAGCATTCATCCAGTTGATTTATTTTCAACTTGTCTTTTTACAACATACAGTATTTATTAAATTTTGCTGTTGAAGTGTTTGTCGTTTTGGAGATCTTTCTAACTAAAACTTAGTCTAATATAGAGCATAATGCTTTCATTTAATTTATAGGGTAATATTGGTTTAAGACATGTATATATAAAATTCTTTTCTTTCAGCCTGCACTAATCATTCCATAATGGTTTGCACTATTTGCTAGACTTAAGGGTAGATTGTGTTTGTCTTTTTTTTTTGTTGTTAGGAAATTTAATGGATTTTGTAGGAAAATTTGGAATAAGTTGTCGTATTTGATTTTTTGTAGTTTGGAAATAATGAGGTTGTGCCATTACATCAAATGTATATTTAGCATGTCATGTTCATCACCATACAAGAAGTAAAAATAGTTTGAATAAATGATGACTTTACAGAGAAGTGATTTTGTTACTTGTACAGATCTGGGGTCTGAGTGATGATGATGACTTGAGTAGTGGACCAGGCAGCATGGATACTCAGTGACGTTAATGAAACGGCCTCAAAAAGATGGAACTTCCATCACACGCCTAATGGTGTGGGCCAGACAGATGGTTACTCACTGACCAAGAATTTTGTGGAATCTGACTGTGTGAATGACTGTAGTATGTGGAGAGGGAGGGAGAGAGAAAAGTGGGAATGATCTCTGCACGATACATACCTCACAGGATTTACATCCTCAGTTTACACTGAGATGTAAACATGTTTGCTTTGTGATCAGTTTAGAGGTACATTTCCTTGTCCCTGCCGCCATAAAATTTTTAATTATTTTCTCTCAATATACTTATTACTTATAACATGACAAAAATTTTTAGTGTACGCACTTGTTTTCCCCTCCAATTGTTTGTTGGGTTTGGAGATTTATTCCTGTTCTTTTGTCTTTTTTTATCTGTTTCCTGCCATTCTTTGGGGGCTGTTGTTAGGGGACACACTGTAGTCTAATTACAAAGCCAAATAGAGAAAATACTGAGGTGTGTTCTCTGTTCAGCTGTAGCTTACTGTGTGAAATAGCATGGTCCCATAACAACAGTTTTGTTTATTTCCTTGTACCCAAGTCTGTTTTCTTTCACTCCTATAGAGCTAGCCATAACACGTCAGTGAGTGGAGATGGAAGAGATAAAGCTCGGGTTAATGATATTTTATAGCATTTTGTGAAGTAGATGTTTTCATAGTAATAAGTGCTTCTATTGTGACAGTTGTCTCATCGGGTTTTTTTTGTTTTTTGTCTCTATGGGTCAGGGCTACGATTAGGGTCAGGGCAGCATTGTCCTGGTTAATGCCTGGAAATCCAGGTTTCTACCGAGACCAGTTTACTCTAACCCGGACCCCAACTCTAAACCCATAGGGACAACTGTGCCTACTGAAAATCCATAGAGACAAATGTCCCTGCAGAAGCACTTCCAGGGTTTTCTGATTTTCTGTCTGATTTCTTGTTCTAGAATGTTTAATGCGTTGTGAAAGTCACATAGACCATTTCCGTTATGTGGCCACACATGCCAAAATAAGTCACAAGTGCTATCTACTACTTTAAGAGATTACGAGTATTACCATAATTTTTACTTGATGAATGTCTAATGTGGAATATGATAGTCAGATACATTGCATATTGCTGAATGTTCTTGAATATAAAATGGGTAAAAGAGAACATTAATTTAAGAATGAATGTGGTGTTTGAATGACTGGCTTTATGTTTGTGACATGTTATTACTGAATGTTTCTAACCATCAAACTTGGATTTTGGAGAAACACTGTTTAGCCTTTAAATAGATAATACAGCATCACAGCCAGGCTATTTTTAAAACAGAATTAGGCAAGTGGAAATGTGGCATTTTTCATCTCTTAATCCATTTCCTGGAATTCATTTAATTCATCTCTAATCCATTTCCATTTGTGAGCCAACCTTATATCACCTCAGGTAAAAACATCAAAATCAGAGTTAGATTGAAAGAAATGTACAGTAATGGTGTGAACTCTGTGAGGTGCTGTGGGAGCCAGGGCGATGTTGATGCTTGATTATAAGTAATTCCAGTTCACAGTAATGTCTACTGTAACTTACCAGGACAGGGTGTTGTGAGAGACTGTCAAAGTGTGGTTAAAAGAAAAAGTTGTATCAATGTCTCATGAAAGATATAATACAGAGACAATGTACAATAAACTGCAATTGTGTTTTATTGTATCGTTTCTGTATTATTTCTTATGTTTTTTTTTTGCGACATTTTGGCTTTACTTCAAGCCTTGCTGCCACACCACAGATTTTCTGTGGTTTTTATAATATTTCATGAGTGTTAGAGAGACTGGCACAGTGTCCTTCATTCTCGCAAATTAAAGCCTTCTATATGAGTCATTTCCAGTGTGACATGTATGTTTTTGTATGTGATGTGTCAGACAAAGGAATGGAAGGCTTTAGACGTGCTGTTTGTGAGATTAGCAAGAATAAGATAAGATAAGATAAATTTTATTCGTCCTTGTACAAGGAAATTTGTTTTGATCATTGAATACATAACAATACAGTTACAGAATGCTGTTGCTATTACAGGGTTGTTTGAGTAAAGTTGTTTTATTTTCAAACTTTTATGACAGACCTTTGGGGCGTACATTTTATGACATTTTATTGTACTTTCCCCCTGTTGTTTTGTGCTCTGCATATTTTGATATGCCATTCTTGAAGAGATTATTGTAATGATTCTATTAAGTGCAGTAAATATTCTACCATATAATAAGTACAGTAGTCTCGTCTAAGAACTCGCCGCCTTAGAACCCGATCCGCCTTAGAACCCGCTGTTGCCGTGAAACCGAATTTTTTCACTATAATTTACATGCGTAAGAACCCGCTCTGAAACGAAAAATCCGCCTAAGAACCCGGGATTTGACCGTGAGACAAGCACACTTTTACGTAAAATTTCGATAATAAACACAAAATTCTCTTTCAAGTTGACGGAATAGAACAAAGCCACACAGTACAGTGAAAGAGAACAGGTGGAGGGAAGGTAGGGGGAGGCGAACCGCACAAAGGATGGAGCCCAGTTACGTCTTTCGTGTGCGAGCAGGCCACTTCTAGACTAAATTAGCATAGTCATTACCTAACATCTACTGTTGTCTGACTCGAGGGGCAGAATTTTATACGTAATTGACCACGCGCTTGGTTTGCATGGCACATGTACATGTACTGAGGGCTGCATGTGGTTATTACACATGGTATCACTGGGCCTCGTGTTGTATCCGCCTAAGAGCCCGGTCCGTGTAAGAACCCGCTTTTTCTGTCTCCCGTTGACCGGGTTCTTAGGCGGAGACTACTGTATTTTGCCCGACTGTTCTTCCATATTTATGAGCTGTATAGTGTGGCCATTTGATTTGTGCAAGTAATGGAACTTCCTTAGTTTCAGTTCAGATAGAAATGTCTGAGGACGCGATTGAAACACAAACAAATATGTTTAAATAAGAAACACATCTTGTGGAATAGATAGCAGAACAACATTTTTTTGTCTGTATTAAAACAAGGACAAGGTTTTATTTTGATACACACTGAGATGGTGAAAGGTGCAGATTTGACTATGCATAGAAATGTGTTAATGTTGGACATTTGTCAAGATGAGAACAAGAATGAGGGAAATGGTTTAAGTAATACAGGAGTACATCTTGTGTAAAGCTGCATTTCCCTAACATAATTAACTTGCAGTGAAGAATGCAGAAAAGCCTGGCACATTACTCATTTGTGCTGTTTACTGTTTTCAAATAAATAACCCCTTGATTCTTGCAGAGACGAAATCACAATTGAACTTGGTTGACAGCGACTGAGAAACGTGTTGAATTTTTCTACGCATCTACACAATAGTTAAGTACTAGAAGCAGTTGACAGAAATTATACTGGTAGTTATACAGATTTGATTAATTAAGATGAATGATGAATGAAAGAATAATTAGGATGGGAGAATTACTGAATACAGTTATTCCGATGGCAACTTAAAGACATGACTTAAAGAGTGTTCGTGCATTGAGGTTAACAGTGATTCAAAGCCCCCCATGGCGAGTTAGTCCTTTGGATGGATGTTTTTATGGTCAATGTGCAATTCGGCTATATAGACCCAGAACATGAAATAACCCATCGTTAAAATGGAACTCCTCCCTTGGGTTTATTTTCTGGAGATAACTGGATTCAGTAATCTTTCCCAGGCCAGCAACATTGACTGGAACTTTTGGAGTACTTGAATATTTACACCTCTTGTGCAAGATGGGAACTTGAATGTTCAATGAATAAAAATTTGGATTGATGTTGAGGCACTGTTGTTGCTTTGATCATTCTGCTAAATAAAATGTGTCCTCAACCTTCTGAATTTATGTAACTCTTTGGTAAAGAAAGATTTCACTCATCAATAAAATTTTGAGGAAAAATTCACTTTCCCTTTCAAATATAGGACATGGCTCAAGGCAATGCTGGTAGGAAATAAAAAACAACAACACAAAACCGATTCTTCACGGTAAAGATTAACTTTTAACAAAATAGTAAACAGTTTGCACTTTTATGGGATGGTTTGCCACTCCAAGCATGTAAACCTGATATTTTTCTTTACAGTGATAAAATTATTTTGTAAAATAAGATGATACCCTTGATACTAATACAAAAACATCCCAAAACATAAAGACTGTTCTCTGTGCAGTTTTGCACAAGATGTTTACTATATATCCATTTATAATCAACACACTGGGTTAGATTGTCACAATAAAAGGGAAAAAGTTGGTTGAACAAAAGCACAAGGTAGTATAGACAACAACTGAGATATCATATCACCACACACAATCAAAACTTCTACTCTACCATAAACCAACTGAAGTGTTATCACCAGGACACACGACAGCATGGGGCAATGAATCTTCACTAAAACTGGAGTGTAAATCTAGGGAATTAGTTCATGGGCATCAAAACATACAGACCAACACACACCTTATCTACAAATGAAATTTCTTATTGTTAACTTTGGACAGATAATCAAGAGAGTGGTTTAAAATTGCAGGAAATGCATTGTAGTATTGATTTATCTTGTAAAACTAGGCCTCAATCATTTTAAAAATAATAAGATTATACTGAATCTGTGTCTTCAGATGAACCGAAACAAAACTATCACACTTCCTCAAATGCAAACATAATCCCACTCAGTGCAAGGGGTATGATGCCTTTTTATACCTTTTTTTTTCTGTTTTTTTGTTTTTAATATAAATGATAGTCATATAAAATCACCTAAAATTTTGTTATTTAACTGGGCTTTACTGCAGGCAGGAGGAACATTCTGCATAGCTCACTCTCTTCTGTGTTGCTTCAAAAAACATTGCAGTAGCTTAAAATATTTGCAGCAGGAGAAGTTAGCAATTTTATCTTGCTGTATTCTTTTCTTAATGCAAAACTATGGCTTCATGTTTAAAAGTGGTCATATAAAATCAAATCAAAATAGGAAAAAACATTTTGTTTCATTTATTATAAGTCATGAAAGAATTTGTGACAGAACAGTAATAGAAAAAGAAAGTTCACTTCTTCAGAACTTTTTACAAGTAAATTTTGTCTTTTCAAGTGCTAATGTATGATTGTCTCTCTTCAGCTGTAACCAGTTAAAAAGTCTGTAGACTTTAAAATTACATGTACATGTATATGTGTGGATAAAATGTCAAAGTACGGGTAACAATGCAATGCTGATCTGCAGACATAAGCTCTAAAGAGATAGGAATTGGAAGTAATTAGTCGAAAACTTGAAACCTTTTGTCCTCCATATATGCAATGTCGGCCTGCAGGCATAAGCTGTAAAGAGATAAGAATTGCAAGTACAGTGTAATTAGTTGAAAAATTCAAACCTTTTGTTCTCCATAAATGCAATGTTGGCCTGCAGGCATAAGCTGTAAAGAGATAAGAATTGCAAGTACAGTGTAATTAGTTGAAAAATTGAAACCTTTTGTTCTCCATATCGTCATGGTGCTAACCTTTTGGCCTAAGTCAGACTTAGGCCAAAAACAGAATGTACCTGTTATGTCATTGCCATATCCAGGGTGCATCTATTCATGTAAAAATCATTCAAAAGTGCCAAGCCATTATTCTGAAAATATAACTTTCTGTAATGGCCTACCAGTAACTCATTCATAGACGTAGACCATTTTGGTTCTGGGGTTGTTTCAGTCCAACGTGGATGAAGGCCACTTTTAACTAGAGTCATTTTAGCCCAAGTCTGACTGCATTGCAAAAGAATAAATAAGTTCTTTTGCATTTCTCAGAAGTACAAAAAATGACTTAGGCCAAAAGGACAGCACCATGATGATATGCAATGCTGGCCTGCAAGCATAAGCTCTAAAGAGATAAGAATTGCAAGTAATAAGTTGAAAAATGCAAAAACTTTTGGCTTCAAATCCTAGTCGATGTAAAATGTTAACCTTTATTTCTGAAGATTTTTTTGTTTCTCTTAAGTTTTATGTCTTGTTTCTTTGCAAGTACACGATAAAGATTTAAACAGCACATCTCATAATTTTCCGGCTTTGTCAGACAAACGGCTTTCCTGTTGGGTCATTTAATTTTAAAAATCTGGCTTACAACTGAGCAAACAGTCATTTTCTCATGTCTTCACCGCATACTGGCCTCTTCCCTTCCTCATCTGAGAAACACCATGATAAATGAAAGACCCAGCCCTTTACAGGTTTATGCTTGGACAAAAAGAGTAGATAAAAATTTGAAAATACGACAAAACTGACATGATATAGTGATAAATGTTTTATTATTTCATTACAACAAATGCTCAATTGAAAGTAGAGATTGGGTAGAAATTTGGTGTCAAAAAAACAAGGTGATAACCTGTAAAAAAAAAAAAAAATTCACACAGAGAGCAAAATAAACAGCAGGAAAATTATGAACTGATATAAAGTGTTTATAGAAATGCAACACAAATATACTGAGTGCTATATACTATAGCATTTGTTACATCTAATTTTCACAAACCAACAACAATGTGAGCAATTATTTAAAAATTTCCTCTCATCAGAATCTGCAAGTGATAAATATGTACAAAACAAAAAGGTAGAGGTTCCATTTCTTTGGTTGCACAGTGACAAAAAATCCTGTATCGAGTTTCCAATAGCCAGGATCACAATTCTTCACTAGTAAACTGTACTAAGGTGATAAAATTTCCTAAAACAGTGTTCAGTCTCAACTTTGAATTTTACAAATAATCTTTCTAATACATCCCAAACCATTTAATCCCAATGTCTGCATGTTAGATGTTCTGAAGAAGAGTTAGTATATTTGAAATTGAAAGCAAAGTAAATGGAACAAAGACTTGCTAAGCCTGATAAATTCTTCATTTGAACATGATCATAGCAATACAACGAAGATGCAGAGATTAACCCCTAAAGATTCTCAGATCAAGGGTATCAAAGACCTCTGACCCTGTCTTCAGTAGCAAGAACAGTTTAGGCAAATACAACTTGAGAAACATTTTCAGCCCTGAGTAAACAACATCTTTGTTCAGAATCCATCAATGGGCACTTCAATGTCAACGGAGATAAAAAGATGACTTCAGTAGCAATAGGTGCTCAAACTTACATTGTCATTTTCTCCCTGTTCTCTGTATGAACATTTTAAAGTACTTGCAATACTCAGTACATGAACAACTATTAACCATGAGGGCGGGACTCCACTGATATTTTCGGAATTCCAGTCTTGTCTTTCAAATTAAAGAATTTGCACTTGATCTCCTGTGTTCTAAAACAGTTTTTTTTTCTAATAAAAGGTCACCAAGTTTAGAAACTGTTTTCTGAAATCTGTTCCACTTCACATAGACGATGGGCCAATTGTATCTGTTTCAGTGTTCCAAGACACTAACCCCTTTTGAATGAGCTGTACCCATCTCAATGTTCAAGTAATCTAATCGTCTTCTATGTGGATGGAGAAGAATTCGAAATATTGTATCTGGTGGGGCAGAACAAGTCCAACTGCATTTGCAAACATCCTTGGGGAGGATTTCAATGGTTACACAGATAAATAATTCCATATCGAGCTTACTGGTGAGTACATATAATATTACACTGAAGAAAAAGAAGAATTCACAGACAAAGAATCACATATTCATGGTTGTTAAATTAACACTAACAGAGGTGTTAATGAAAGTTTATGGGTGTCTTAAATGTTTAGTGAACATATATCAAACGCTGTGATATCAAATACTGATTATTTACCTGCAGTTCAACAAAAGGTTTGACTATGAAAATTACAACTGAAGACCCAGATGGAAAAATGACCACTGCCACATATACATGAAACTGAAAAAATCAATTTTGTAAGTCTGAAGGTCCCCAAGTGCATTGTTAATGGAGATACAGAAAGGCGAAATGTTTCATCAGAAGGAGGCTTTATTTAAGTAGCAAAATCTGGGCTTTGGGACAATCAGGCATTGCAATAACTTTTTAAAATAACCAAAAAAACCTTTAAACTTGGACTATGGTCGTTCTTCCATCTGTGTCTTCAATTGTAACTTATGTAAGAACAACCAATGAAGTAGATTTTCTCCCAGTATTCACCCCTGTTGCACTAAACATAATTATGATACATTTCTACACCCAGGCTTATTATGACAAAATCACAAATATTGTGTGGGATAAAAACATTACATATTACAGTATGATACATCCTTGGAGGTTCAACAAATCTGGGTGACAACATACCAAAAAATCCCATGAAAATGGAGGAGAGAATACAATAAATATCTGAAGTGAAATAAAGATGATCACTGTTTCTATCCTGATAAATAAAGTTGTACACAATGAGCCTTAGTAATGGCCCAGGGAAGATGTGCTGTGAAATATTCACATTGAACGCCGTCAATCTAAGGTGTAAATGTTATCCTGGCTGGGCTGTAAGCCATCATTTTCTATTATAATCAGAACCCCAGTGTCTGGCATAGAGAGTATATCGTCTGTGCTAAGATCAAAATATCTCAGAAAATTTTCAACATATTCACTTTTTTGGCTCCTTCAAGCCAGAATGCAAAATACATTGACCATAGCAATATTAGATGATCGTTATATAATAAAATTTTGAGATACAATGTGACAAAATTTTTTAAGCCCATTCTGCACCTGACAATCCCGTCCGTTTTCTGTCATGCACTAATCTCACGAGCTCATCCACAAAACACCGGTGACCAACAGCCAGATAATGTACTGGACATTATTGTCCCGAGATCTGACATGGAGAATGAACTTGGCTTCATTTCGCAGCCAAAGCGTGGTAAACCAGCAGTCCGCCAATAGAGAACTGTGCACAATCTGTCTGCCTAACGACTGCTTAATTGTTACACCACCTACACACCTGCCATCATGGCACACAATAAGACATGCAGTTACCTAATAGGCAGTGTTGAAAACAACTCTTTGCTGTCAATCAATTTGTAATAAAAGTTTTTTTTCTTCTGTAAAATTTTGTTTGTGGGAGATATGAGGTTTCATCATGACACCTATGATACATGATTTGCATCTGATGGAAGTATTTTTTCGCTCAAGTTAGCAGTAAACCTCCCTTCTTTCAGAGTAGCTTGGACATAATGTACAAAAGTATGTTCGTGATTAATCAATCTTAGATTTGTATTAAACAGTTATGACAGTAAGAATATAACTTTGAAAGGTCAGGTTTGTATAAGCCATGAATATTAAGATATATGAAATAAGAATGTCAAAAAAGACAAGAAATCCGCAGTAATGCTGATGACTCACAGAGTTTCTTCACAGTTTCTTCACAGTTTCATGCATATTCACTGGAGGTTCAATAAACACAAGTTCACCTGCACAGTTAACACAAACATACAGTGAAACAAGAACAAACACATCTCATATCATGGAGTAATTATTATCTCGTAAATATATAACACACCTTATAACATCCAGTGATAAAATTCAAACATCTTAATAAAAAAACAACATAACGCAATCCAGAAATGTAAGAAGTGTGTAAATCCTGGGCTGTTCGTCCTCGACAGGAGAAACATCATGGATGGAGTTCCATTGTGAAACCAATGAATGAAATATCCCAGCATCCTCACCATTCAGTAATTTGTGAGTCTATTCAGAACTATGTCCTCCATTCATCAACACACAAAATCCTATGAGGAAAATTTATACCACACACCACACTGAAGCAGTTTATTCCCTGAATATGCAGGGCAAGATGCCGCAGTATTATGCAACATATCCCACATATGGGCAATTTTGGGATCATTTTAAAATATCATAACTTTTTATAGACTAAAGGATTTTTTAACACAGCTTGTATCAATGAAAAGAGCAGACTAAATTTTCTACTACCACGCTGGCATTAGCAGGGGATAAACTTTCAGCTACATCACTCATTCCTACAAGGATAACAGGGGTTGCTCGTCATGTAGCTAAAGGTAAAGTACAGATACAGGCAGCATGTGATCATCGCAGCGTGAAGTGATAGGGTTGAGGGTGAACAACAGTTGATTGCCACGCCACGTAAAGGTTAATCTGCCTAATCACAATATCAGTCAAGTATTTGGAGATATAGTCCATTGAAAAAGTTGGATGAATGAAAACCAAGAAATAAAACAATTTGCTGTTTGATAATGTCCACACACACTGAACTGTGGTGTTGTCAAACAATGAGAGAAAAAATTCCACTGAAACAATGAATACATGGTCTCCTATTTTCACTTGAACATATTCTATCATGAACGTAGTGCATCTTGGCTTGTGAATGAAAAATGCTTGAAGACATTTTGATTCATTGTTTTGAGAAGAGTTGCATCTGGTGGAGTCAGTTGAGCCTTTTCTGCAGTGAAGTCTGAGTCAAAATTGGAACTGTCGCTTGCCCCTTTCTGTGAAACAGAAAAAAAGACATTGTTACCTTCACTCTGAACCTCTCTTTGCACAGCAGGAACTGCTGCTGTGATAGATGCATATTTAAAATATACAAGAAAACCTTTTTTTTGACATTAGGCTTGAAAACTACTTCACAGATCTTTCTGAAAGCTGGCATGAACAAATGAAATATGGTTCTCGACCAAACAGGTTGTATAAGTGATTACAATTTGGCATGACTGATGAATAATCCACGAAATGCACAAATAACTGAATTCGTAGCTTACAAGAGGGCTTAGGCGATATGTTATGAACGGGACACCACAGGTGCAATGAATGAGTAAAATTCTTGGTACACACTAAATCTTGCCATGTAACTATGGAATTATTGTCTTTGCATTCTATTTTGCTCTTTGTAAACTCTATTTCTACACTACTAAACCATTTAATCCCTGTTCATATGAATAGGTTTCCTACTAGGCATGGTAAAAACATGCAAGATGACTTACAATCTTGGGTTTAAATGGTGGAGTAATCTGCCGGGCTTCTAGTTTCTCCCAGTCAATGTTGCGGAAGAAAGCCTGTGAGGTGATTGGTCCGGCAGGACACGTTGGCATACCTAGCCTGTCAGGTGGGTTACGTTCAAACAACTGTGGAACAAAACAAATAAAATTTTGTCATCTTATACTCACATCCAACATTTCATGGTAAATCTACTAGTACTGGTATTGAAAAATGAAATAAATATGATGTCATAATTTGATGATCATAAATCAGCTGCACGTCCACATCTCCTTAAAAAGACAAGGTCCTACCATATTTTGCCCGAACTGAGTTACACACCACACACTACTTCTACAGACTCTCTCCATCGTGTGTCTAAGAATCAAGCAGATTCAGAGTGTAATTTGTAAGTATTACTGTAAAGAAATAAGTCGTATTTCTAAAAGCCATGTGTGCACGAAACCTCAATCATCAATTTCTCAAAAGTTGATGGAAAAAGGGTCAGAACCTTGATGTTCTGAGGGGATGTTTAATTACAGTTACATTAAACAAAAATTGTAGTTCTCCCACTTAAGAAAGCAGTGGTAAAAAATGTAGGCATTCTTATCATTTCCAGTGTTCCAAATAATTTCATACTGACAACTCAGCTTCTCTTTTTTAAGCATTTCTATATATTTATATGATACATATGAGTGGTAAAACTTATGCCGAAAAACTTTGAGACAACAATAAAACCTACAAACATGCAGATTTCACCAAAAACTCCTTTAAAATAATGAAGTTTGCCATGGATGAATGATATTGTGAGTACATATACCTATTATGCTCAGCAAAGGACAATTTTCAAAGTCGAGCCCTGCCTTTTTGACAAAGCGGTTCACAGTCTAAAATTCACAGCTTATTTTGCCTGTATAAGGAGAAAAGTTTTTCCTTTCAGTGTTTAATGCATTTAAAGCATTTGCAATATTCTTTTGTATGGGTTGGTTTGTTCCACATAAAATTCTGCTCTCTTGACACAACATATTTATGATTACACCTCTATACATCTGTGGACAATGTCAGGAGTTTTTGAGTCCATTACATACAGAATATCAAGATGGATATTAAATGTCCAGGCCTGAACACCTACCAAACTCATCATCGTTGAAGCTTCCTTAGGAGTTGAATGTGGATATCTGGGAGTGTCATGGAGGATAGAATGGAACAGATCATCTTCATCGTCACCGTGGAATGGAGACTGACCAATCAGCATTTCATACAGCAACACACCAAATGACCACCAATCAACTGATGAGTTGTATTTCGCTCCTTTCAGGATCTACAAGAAATTAACAGAAAGAAAGGTATGTTCACAAGAAGCATAACACAGTCAAGGATACTAGTGGCCTTTCAGTAAAAAATAGGAAAATCCTGAACACTCATTATATCCATATGTATTGTTGTTGTTAAATAACACTGCTGCAGAGAACCAGATCAAGATACACATCAACATTCAGGCCTCAGGCCACTAAATCAGAAAACCAACAAAAATAAGCAAACTTACATCCCTGCTCAATCTCAGCATCTTAACTCTCACCCTGCACGCTACCCTTAAAGCCCGCTGCCCGGTCAGTGACCTTACTCACGGAGAATCTTATCTGGGGTCACTGACCCATGCTGGAGATGATGACCACATACGCTGTCCACGTGGTTCGGTTTTTATTGATCGGTATGAAAACATTCGCTGCTATGCCTTATCACGCTTGATAAATGGTAATGAATTAACCAGCAAAACCTTAGTCTGTCAGTCTCTAACCAATGATCTGACTTATGATTCCAAACTGACAGCTGTAGTTTTCGTGAGAACGAAGCATGATAACTAGCCACGCCCTCCCAAGCCCTACACAAATGGTTTCATCCTGATTGACACATACTAATAAACCAATGTGGGCCTTTGGGGCAAAGATTCTTGTTTCTGATTGGTTCTTAGACACAGACAACTCCAGATGGTGGTCAGCTTGTGAGAAAATGAGATAATATTGCAAATTTGTTGAGCAACAGTTCGCATGTCGATGTTACATCTTTTGAAAGTGTGGGGAGAGCCTTTGAAAGCTTAGGCTTTGTGATTCCGACCAGTGGTTCACTGGTTAACATGTCCATGTCACAATGTCTTTGATTTAGAAGAGATACAGTGAACAATAACATGGTGGTTACGTCTCAAAAAGGTCAGTGACCCGACGCCTGAAAATAGGGCCTGCGTGTGGCGCGGTCAGCTTGACCTGGGCGACTTTTGCCGCCCGTGCGGCGTGAGCGCTTGCAAGTCAATACTGACTATTGCCGCCCCGCAATGGTGAGGGTTAAGCTTCATAGGTTTCATAGCACGCTCACCACTGGTGCCATGTACAGTTACCGCTTCTTACCTCAGGTGCAATGTAGTCTGGAGTGCCACAGAAAGTGGTTGCTTTGTTGTCACCAAAGATTTTTTCCTTGCACATGCCAAAGTCTGCAATCTTTATATGTCCATCTTTGTCTAACATCACATTGTCCAGTTTCAGATCTCTGGCAGAGAAAACACACATAAAGCTCTGTCAGTATAGTCACAATGTGTTCATACAGGGAAAATCACACCTTTTCTGTGAAAATTCATGTTTACCCATTGCTCAATGTTATTCTCTCTCACAGAAACTTATTTTTACAAAAAATACCTTCTAATTCTAAATCACGTAAACTTGGTATTGCAGTAAACAGTGCAGCTTTTAATTATTATATTATTAAGCTTCATTCCAGTCACTATCAATCATAATAAACACATTGTCAATGTTATCTAAGTGTCCACCGCCTAGGTGTATCAGAATTAAAACATCACTCTTGAACAGAGAATGAAACACGATTAAAAAATAAAAAAAAAATGATTGAGTTTCATTAAGAAAAACTTTTTTTTTTTTCCAATGCCATATTTACCTATAAACGACACCATTTCTGTGCAAAAACTGCAGACCACAGACAATTTCTGCTGCATAGAATCTGCAAATAAACATTAGACAGCCAGTATTACTTAGTGATCATTCAAATCTCATCTTCATTTTATCCATGTTCCAAACTTTATGTCTCGACATGTCGATGTTTAGAACAGCTTACCAGTAATTGTGCTGTTGCTATATCTTCAATTACATTTTTATGTACAACTTAACATGACTGTCATTTGAATTTTCAATGGTTAATACATGTACAACCATAATGGTGATGGTATGCTGGCAACCTGCAGTTACAAGAAAGACGGATGCAGTTCCTCTGCTTATTATATTAAGAAAGCAAATTGTTTGTAGCAATCACTGGGCTCCACACAATGAAATGAAAGGAAATGTGTAATTTGCTGTTAATACGCATTTCCATTCAGATGAATCTTTTTCTATCTTCCCATTGAAGATTACTTAAACCGAACTGATAATTAATTAGAAACAGCTCATTTAGTATTTCCTCCTTTTCTTCTCCTGGTACCACACTGAAGCGAAATTTCCCAAATAGTAACTCTAAAAGAAAATAAATATTTCTGAGAAGGTCAATCCTATATTTTGTGTTTCTTCATCTAACAGAATGGTCAAGACTTACTGAGAACGACTAAATTCAAATTTTCCAGACAGCTGTATATGGAACATGAGATCTCCACCATTGAGGTACTCCATCACGAAGAAGAGATGAGTCTGCAAGGAGAAAATTTCAACAATTTACAATCAGCCCTTAATCAAGAAGCGATTTCTGCCTTCATCTTTACTCATTTACTGATCTGTTAATTCATTTATTTTACCTATTAGTTTACTTATTTATTTATCTATTTACTTCTTGATATATTTATCCATCCATTTATTTATAGTCAACAGCAAAATCACTGAGTCATGCACACTATGGTAGCAGGCCAAATCACATTTCAATCTGATCCCAAAATAAAAACCCCCAAAAAACAACCCTTAGCTGCCAGTACTCACTCTGTTCTGGAAAGTACTATGAAGGTGAGTCAGGAAAGGATGTTGACAACCAATGGCTAGGACTCTCTTTTCAATCATGGTACATTCTACATCATCATCCTCAAGCACAACGTCTTTCCGCAAAGCTTTGATGGCAAAGAATGCCCCATTTTCTTTCAGTTCTGCCAGCATGACCTGTGGAAAAGACATAAGTTAAGGAATGAGCTTGGGAGTAATCTCACCAGTCATAGTGGCATTCAATGCTACTGTGTTAACACTCACAATGTTTGAACCATGATATCGTGGTTTTTTCCTCCATGTTCACAATTGATAACACCATGATATCGTGATTTGTGACATGATCCTATATTTTTAGTGCTTACATTACAGGGTTTCCTGGAGCTTGGGCAACCTATCCACCGAGAGACAACCGCAAGCAGATTTCCGTATCACCGCAAGAGTTAAAAGTTTGTCAGCTGAAGTTATCTCCACAGCTTTAATTATTTTGTGCACTCTCACAATTACCAGTATTTGCTTCATCCCCTTCTTAATTTCACAGAAAACTGACAGTGCTGGCTTTATTTCCAAAACTTGGTGTTGTTAACCTGTTTTTGACTTTAAGGCCAACTAGTCTCATAAAATTTTATTCAACAGAAATGTCCCCTTTCTCTTCTCTCAGTATCCCATTTCAGCTTCTGCTGTCTTGCACTCTTTTTGTTTTTATTTTAACACTGATTCACAATACCTCTTCTAAGTGGTGATGACTCTGGGATACATAAACCAAGTTCGAAATATTGCCCCGCATTTATGGTGGATGTACAATATATTTATATAGGCCTCCATCAGTCAAGGATGACCATGAAATTTTGGACTGTTTGACTATTCTCTGTTGGAGCAGCATCACTTATGGCTGAACAGAACAAAGTGTAACTAGTTGACTGTCCCTACAGGAACAGTCATCCCTGTAGGTGCTAGATCTGGATAGAGCAACCAGAGATCCAGTGACTGTATCGATATCCAAACTTTGTGTGACATGACATATATAGTGCATGTGCTCTTACTTTGCCAAAACTGCCCTTGCCCAGCACTTTCAAGAAAGTAAAATCATCTGGCTTAAACTTGCGTAACTCCAATGCAGGAGCATGCTGATCAGTTGGCACCTCATTCACATCCCACACTTGCTGATAACTGGAATCTTCATCACTTTCTTCCTCTTCATCTTCACAAAGGAGTGTGTTCTGTTTCAAGAACAACATAAAAATGATATTTTAATTCATGCACTTTTCAGAATGGAAACAAAAGCAAAGAGACGCAAAATTACATTTTTGAAGAGTCTTGTAGCACATGAAATTTTGATTAAAATTTGAGAAGTAAATGATGTGAATATGATACTGACAAAACAAAATTAGCACCGGTCTGACTTGTAACAGCCAAAAGCTTAAATATAGCTAAAGAGATGCTCATGTTTCCCAGAATATACATTAAGAATTGGAAGAAGATAACTTTGTGTTGAATGGGACATTTTTAGAACATTTTCACTCACGCTGGCTGTCGATGGTTGTGACAAAAGCTTCTTCTTTTTGTCAGTTGGTGTGGTGGAAATTCGAACTTGCTGCAGGGCCTCAGCTAACAGTTTCTGATTGATCCCACACAGATTTGGCATGAATTTCTTGCACTTTTTATGACAGTTAATGCCACACACTGAAACAAAGGAAATAGATCTATGATGTATGTTGGGAAAAAAAAATTGAGCTGACAGAGGAAATGTAAATTGGGAAAAAAAGACTTAGCTGTCTCTTTTCAGTTTTGAATTTCAGGTAATGGCATGTATATAAATTTAGACATGATGATTCAGGAACTCCATGGAAATGTTTTGTTCTATTGAAAACAGGATACTGCTACATTTTAACCATCTGGAGACGATAGGGCTGGTGGCTGACCTTCTTCTTCTTCTTTTTTCGTTCACCAATCTAAATCTGCAGATTTGTTCTTTTAAGAAAATCTACGGTTTTCTGCAGCTCTGGCAGAGCACCATAGAGTTTGATATTCGGGTTGATGGGTTGGGGCCAATACGTTTCTCGCAGTGCTGAGAAGAGTATGGCTCACCTAATTATTTAACAGTGAAAAAGACAATATGGCCAATCATCAGCCTGACTGTATTATTATGAAAAAGATGAATGGACCAATTATGGGCCCATTTAGAAAGCAGTTCTGATTAATTCTGCCATGGTCTTGTAGCCAGTCTGAATGTTTCATAAACTCTACGGATTTTTGCATATCAATGCTGGGTCTTCCTGCTGTTGTAAACACATTGTTGCTTTTTGTCCTGTGAACCTGTCTTTCCAGATGGGTCACATCGGAAAAAAACCCAGTCTCCAAAGGATTAATCATATGTGTCAAGATCAAATGTGGTCAAAGGGAAATAACTTAATTAATACAACCTAGAGTGGGATGTCAAGATTAAATATGTTGGCCTAAGAGTAAATGTAACCGGATGTCAAGATTAAATACGTTGGCCTAAGAGTAAATATAACGGGATGACAAGATTAAATATGTTGGCCTAAGAGTGAAAGTAACTATTGTGAAAAACCAAGATATCTATTAGAGTGGCCTTAAAGCATTGACGTCTGCTATGTCAATTTGTAACTTTTAACAAATTAGAATAGACGGGAAATTAGCATAAGAGAAAATTTGCACCAGGAACAGAAATCTTCGCATATTGATAATAATAAGAAAAGTAAATGTAAACATGTATATTGGTAGCTAGTAAAGAGTTAAATAAAAGCTGTTAAGGTTTAGAGGAAAGATTAGCGCCCCAGTTTTAATTTGAAGAGGGGATTATATTTTTTGCTGACGTCATTGAGGGTTGAAGAGCTAACCAATGAGGATTGGCGTAGAGATCGCGATGCCGTGCCGGCAGTACTTCTTATTCATTCTAAGCAGAGCATTCAACTGCGATGGAGTCAGTGGGGATTCCACTTGAGCGAATCATTACTTACAAAAGTACAACATGTCTAGATGTGGATCTAGTCATTGAGATATCCCTATGGCTGATTTGAAATTGAACAACGCTATTGTCCACTGTTCCCTGGCCTAGCGCCAGGGCAAATCGTGAGTAATTTATCTCTTGATGACATTGACAATGAATAAGGAGGCGAAGAGCATGACATTTATCCGTTAGGAGAGTCTTGATGAATCTACCAGGAGTGATTGCCGGAGAATGCAAGATGCAAAGTCAAACTGTCACCTAGAGCTGCAACTAGAATTAATGCATGAAATATATAACTGTGATTGAATTGTCTGGGTGAGGCTGGGAGTTGCCAGCCCATCCTAGAGTTATATTTAACTGTGCTGACGTCACCTGTGACGGGCTAGACCTATAAGTTTAAATATCTGAGATAGCCTTATGACACTTATGTCTCCAGAGACTATATTAGTATAGTAATTGCCATACAGTAAGCAGTCCAGATCTTAGATATATAACTAATTAGTTAGATAATTAGCGAGAACAGAAGTTAAATGATATTATAGGAAACCTAGAGCTAGACTTGTAATGAAGTATTATTGATTATGGATTTGATGCTGCTAATATTTATCCTTACTACATAAATAGATCTAGTCGAAATTGTTAGTGTACTTAACGTAATTAAAATGTGGCCCTGCAGGCCTGATTGTTGAAATTTATTCACTTTGTTCTTCAATTAGTATTTGACATGGTCTGGAAGTTAAGATTAAATTTAATATTAAAAATATGCAGTCGAACAAACACACCAACACAACATTATAATACCATCTATAACATCTGGGTGGGATTATAACAATATGTATCACATTAGATAGTAAATATTACAAGTTTTTTTGCAGGTCAAACCAAAATGGTTCATAACTCATTGCAACTTTTTTCAATAACATTTTTGTGCAATTAAAAAATACCTAGAAGACAGAAATTTGAGAACAAAATATTGGAGATTCTTTTACCTTTTTCTCTATGGTAACTTTTGTGGGTGTGGACGGGAACTTTCGACACAATCCGGTTTGAAATTTAGACGTAATTCAAAAATGTTTTTCTTTCATTCAGTGTAAACACAAGACATTGAAGGAAAGGAAAATCAATGAATCAGGATGGGATTCAATATTTTGAGAAGTTGGCTTAGATATTAGTGTTGGAAGATTGGTGTCCACTCGAGCTGAGTATTCCGCTTTCCGTAGCGCAGTGAAAATCTGCGAATTTCCCTAGCGAATGAGTTAATACTGTAAGGTCTAAAGGGCTATCTGTGAAATGTCTAAACTGCTCTTCAACCAGTAACACCTGATTTCTCATGACAGATTCAAAACTACAGTAAAAAATCTGGCTACTGCTAGCCAAATTCTTGCCATACCTTCACATTTCAGGCCTTGTCTGAAGAGACCAAACAACATTGAGCCACAATGGTCGCAGAAAGTTGGAGACATGTAATTATAGATTTTGAATCGATGGGGGACGTTGATGTTGAAACGTTCTGTTAACATCTGAAAACAAAGCACAAAATAGTCATCTTGCTTGACTTAAAGACTCTTATAAGAGGATGAAGGATTTTCCTAGAAGTTTAATTTCAGCTGCCATGTGTTCCTTATGTACTTTATTTTTCAAAACAGAAAGTGTATACGTTTGTACAATATGTGTATAATACTGGGCATCCTCTCATGATGATAAATCATAATTATTAGAAATGGGCAAGCATTTTCACGGCAGTGTCTTTGTTTGGAACTTTTAATTTTATGTCATCTGTTGAGAATATTACTCTGCCCAGATTTTTTTACCCAGTGAAGGTAAAACATAACTCTGATAACAAAAATCAGACTGGATTTCAAAGATCCTGAAGAAATGTATAGCCTACACACTGACATCATTATTTTTTACCATACCACCATGGTATTATATCTGGGCACAACTAGACAATGAGCACCATGATATTATTATCACACACTCGTTTGGTTGCACAAGAAATGCATTTTGATACCAAGCAAATGTCTAATTTTACCTTACACAAAATGCTTACAGTAAAATCAGGCACAAAATGTGACCTCCCAACCTCAATCAATGAAATGTCTTGTATTCTGATACCAATATTTAGTCACTTTCAATTCTATCAGGTTTAAAATCTTAAAAATCATGTCTTGAAATGTCCTAGAGTTCCCATTCTTTCACTGTGTTTGAGACAAAATCCTGAGTAATCTCACTGTGTTTTTCTACTCACCATGGTTTCTCGGCTATCTTTGGCATTTCCCGGGCATTTTCCTAATATCTTGTCATGGCATTTTTTGTGGACTGCACAATTGCACACTGTCAGACGACACAGGAACATAAATTGTCAAATACAGTTTCCTCCAAATATCTAAAGCAAAATAAAGTGCTTTTTCAGAATGTAATATCATCTGTTCTACATTTAATAAAAAAAAAAAAAAGGAACCACTTGTCTATACTATGAAAATTCAAGAGGAAAACCAAATTTTACCCTCAAGAGTAAATGCTTTGTCTCCTTTCAAATAAATGTTTGGATTTGTTTCTGAGGTCCTGTTCTATTTGAAGTGATATACTTCTGAGCGGTGATTCTACTTGGAAATATATAAAATTTCAAGAATTTGACAGTCAATGATTTGTATCACTGCATTTTGACTGAAAATGAACTTTTGTACAATGAACCTAAAAACAGAAAGTACAAAACTGTTCGCAATCATTCCCATTCTCAAGGTTTCAGACACCGTTTTTCAGAAGTCTTTAAGAAAAAAACAACGCCATCTGTTATTTTCAGTCTGTCCTTTCAAATTCATCCATCTAATGTCACAGTGTAAACTCAATACAGCATGTATTACTACTATGCCTAGGTTTTGAACCTGGAGAGAACCATTTCAATAAATTGTATATTATTGCATGTATTGGTGAGCTAGCTAAACACCATAATTTGATATTCACCTTGGTCTAGTAATTCTCCCATGTATCATATATGACAACTATCCTCCTACCCTTCTCAGATTGTTAGCTAAACCTCTAACAATCGACATCTCTCGCTCTGCATTTTTGCTACTCCATACTACCTCTATAATTTTACACAAGAATATTCACTTACTTTGACACTGGTACCCCTGTTTGTTTAAACCCCTGAAAGATAAAAAACAACTGTATAATTAATCAGACCAACTGAAAAAAACGGATCAATTAATATTTATATGAAAAGAAAAGAAGAAGAAAGAATTTCAAAAACAATTCTACTTGCAACTGCAATATACTGATACTTTAACAACAGTTTGCAAGCCCCAGATTTTCTGATAGTGGTTTTGTATGAAATGGGCCAAATTCATATGGTTTATGTCAGAAGGCAAACCATTTTCATTTTCAAAATATTTAAACTTATAACATAGGCCTATAGACCCTGATATTAATAATATCAAAAGTTTAAACTAGATTATGTATGTTGGGAGGGCAATTAAAAATGATAATAATAAAAACAAACGAAAATAAAAGTAAACTATTCATGAGAATACATGTATCACTGTTCAAGAAAATAAAACATTTACAAAAAATGCTAGCAAAAGCATGAATGTTTGCCATGTTTTTGTGGTGCCATATTAACACATGGGCATGTTAATACAAACAAGTGACAAAACCACTTACCATAGAAATTCTGTACAGAATGAACAATATGTTGGAGATCTGAAGAACTTGGCGATGAACTGGTGACCTTTCACCTCGTGGACTTTCTGCTGCTTCATGGCACCACGGCGCACGAAGTTTGGCTTTTGGGCTATCATGTCGTTTTCTGAAATAAATCATGGGAATTACTTGTCTTCACTCTTCTTACAATATTATCCTCATATTCAAACTCCATTTCCTTTATTTGTAAAGGATAACAAACATAAATAAACAGGCCCTTACAATAATACCGGTAAGCTACTTAAAAATGTCATCAAAAGGTACAACGCCTGTCATACGGGTTTTCCTCTGAAAAAGTTTTTCCTACCTCCGTTCAAACCAGTGTACACATTTAAAGACTTATGAAGTTTATGCTCTGAGATGAATTGGGTTTACTGCGTTGAACAAGTGCCACCCCCCCCCCCCCTCGATTCCCCTCAACATCCCATTCTTTCATTCCGCTTTCGCATTTCTGTTTCTCATAGCCATCGCTGCTGTCAGTTCCCAGCCTGCAACTGAACGGAAATCCAACGTCTAAGAATGACGTCAAGTCTGCCCATGGGAATGACATCGTTCTGACGTAGATCCGCTGGTTACGACATCGCACCGACGTCGGTTTGATGTAGGGAACCCACCCCTGCGATAATCCTACCAATCCCACGGAAATCTACGTCGGACTGATGTAGGTTGGGTTTGGGTTTGAGTTTTACGGCGCGTCGGCATGATAACGACCACTTTGCGCCTTTCACGGTCTATTTGGGCACATTTTCTTTATTTGTTCCGTATTCAGAGCTTCTAAATTTAACACATATTATTGGGAAAGTTCTCAATGGTAGTTTCGTATGGATCTGAAAAAAGTTTTGTAAATGACTATAAACGTTTTTAAATCAAGTCGTGTAGATCTTTGCCTCTCTCTCAGAAAGGACACAGGATGCGTTGTAGATCCACGCTAGAAAATAATTCTTGTAGGTTTGGTACGTCGCTGGATTTTAATCTCTCAGACTTTGGCGACTCCTGGGATGAAAAATTACCAGTAATGTTAAACAACTGGCGACCAGCAGCAACTTGCAGTACCGACGACGCCCTTTCAGACTATTCAGTAAGCTCTGCAGTGGTGCCAGAGTCCAGCCACTATGGTGTCTCTGACATACGATATAGTAATGGGCAAGCCACGCCTACTGAGTTTTAAAAAACTACAGCCCGGCAGTGCGTCTTTTTTTTTGGAATGAGCGGGATCAACAATGATTTTTTTGTATTAAACTGTTGGATTTATTTCAAATTGTGCACGGGCTCATACTTCACACTAAACCTTCTGGAACTGATTTTTTACTGTTCGACTGCAGCCTGATTTTGAGTTTGCCTCTTTGCCCTTTGTGTGAAAAAAATAATAAGTGGACTAAATCTAGTGTAATAAAAAAAAACTACAACCTTTCTACTGAGCCAAACACGGTGTCATAAAGAGTTTGCACCTCCTCACCCTGATGATTGATAGCAGCTGACAAGAGCCACAGCACGGGGCAAAAATTAATCATTTCGACAATCAACAATGTGACAAAATGAACATTTGTTTTGTGTAAATAATGAATGTTTGTTTTTGTGCACGTAACAATGGCATTATTCAGTCACTTTAATTGTGCTTTCATGTGTGCGGGAAGAGAAACGGTAACAGAAACGCCAAAAACTAGTGAAATCGACAGAATGTTTTATGTGTAAGAAAACGCAGTTTCCGTACACATGGAAACACTCTTTCTTTTTACTGCTTCGGAACTTAACGGATTTTTGACGTTTCGGTTTCCGTACACATGAAAACACAGCCCAACCTAACTTTGTGAATTATTTTTCAATTTCAATGTCGGGTCAGTGAGGGTGAAATTCGTTGTTCGAACCAAGTAAGAAGTCAAAATGCTATGAGAGTTACCGACCCTTGGCAGAGAGCGAAAAAGCTGGATTTGGACGGCAACATTGTTTGGAACATACGAGAAGTGAGTATTTAACACTCAATCTGCACTCTTAAAACCTACTCATAGGTGGGCGTTTTATGCAGACGAGCCTACGGACGTTGTTAACTAGTATTGAATGTCAGTAAACATCTTCATTAACTGAAAACATACAATAATATTTCTGATCTTCCACCTGCAGCTGAGTCACTACTTGGATTCATCGCCCAGTTCACTAAAACCTCAGAAATGGCTCATTCCTTACGTACAAGATCAGTGTTTCTCAAGGTGGGGTGTGGGACTTCAGAATGGGACATTGGGATTTTTCATAGAAATCTTAATCTTAATTTCATGGCGTATTTTAACCAAAGTGATAGATAAACTGTTCTTTGTTTATGTCGTGCAGATGTTTTTTCGAATGTATAGATACTGAATATATAAATATTTTAAAAATCTTTTGGTCTGTACTGTACAGTAACTTTACCCATCATGGCAGGGCTCACATTTTTTTGTGGAAAATCGAAGTGCGGCGTGGAAAGAACAAAAAAAAAAAAAGTTCAGAAACACTATGCTAGATGCTCAGGTTTTGCCACCCCTGTCTATCACCGCACTTTCCAAGTTTCTCTGTAACCAGCAAATTCAATCTGGAGGTAACTGTTTATTCACTGTTTGAACTGTTGAGAATGCTACTTGAATACTAGTTCAGTAAAGCAGTTTTTTTAAGGTCGACATTTCTGTCTCTCTCGCTCTCTCTTCTTCTTCCTTACATCAAGGTAGGACTGATGCGTTTGAACTGTTGAGACTGCTAGTTGAATACTGGTTCAGTAAAGCAGTCTTCTTAAGGTCGACTTATTTCTCTCTCTCTCTCTCCCTCTCTCTCTCTCTCTGTCTCTTCTTCTTCTCCTTTTTCTTCCTTACATCAAGGTAGGGCTGATGCAGCAATGTTCTGCGCCATCTAAAATTATATCTCACACTGATCCTGCATTATTCAAATCCCTTTCTACTTTTTGTCTCTTTTCTTTCTTTTTCCAATTTCTCACTTAAACCAATTAACTAACCAGTCAACGAACCAAATAACCATCAAACCAACCAACCAACCAACCAGTCAGCCAGCCAAAACAGCCAGCCAACCAACCAGCCAACCAACCAACGAACCAACCAACCAACCACTGATCTACTCTGTAACAGCTGAGGTTGTTCTAGCACGTTATAGTAGGGGGGAGTTAGTTGATCTAACTACAACCCTTTAGAAAACGAAACTATTACAGCTGTAAAATAAATAAACACGAGATCCGACGATAGATTAAATAATACTAAAGTTTAATAACTGTATAGTGAACAATAAATTACTAGGAAGACGCCAGCGAAACTAAATATCTACGCCACACAAAAGGAAACTCACTTACTCACCCCCCAACCACTCACACAGGTCTATATATATAAACATTCCTACAGAAAGTTCCCGAAATAAACGTTACCTTTGCCCTCGCACAAACTAACCAATCACGCATCAATACGTCATCAGGTTACATCACTCAAGGCCAAATCTGGCGTAAACATTCTTATCCACAGTGTTATCGAATGTTCGGGAACATACTAATATTTACTGAACGAGCGAGGAAAAAAACTACTCACTAGAAAAGAAGGTCAGGTCACGGAGTACAGTACACTCTGGCGGTTGTCAAATGAACACATGCTCACCAGTGTAACACGAAAACGGGGGAGGGCAAGGGATAGCTTGCAGATGCTACACAACTCCCCAATTTAAGTTGAATATTTTTCAACTCCAAAACATTATTCAGCGTCTGCAATATCTTGAAATAATCTTATAGCACTCCCAATCTCACAAAGGTAGTTGCTAATTCTATTACAATTAATAACAATTTCAGTGTCTTCCCGAATGTCATCACAAATACAATACAATGCAGTGTACTTTGTATCACTAATACCATAACTAATACAATACCATCATTGTGACAAACCAATAGTTAACAGTAGGCCTACTAGTCAAAATAGTACAATGCCACCACTGTGGTGAACACTGGGTTTTAATCTCTCAGACTTTGGCGACTCCTGGGATGAAAAATTACCAGTAATGTTAAACTAGCAGTCTTAAAATAACACAAACACTGCTTGCTCGCAGTCCCCATTTGGGTTACATTTTCCAAAAATTACACCAAGTTCCATTGGTAACTAATATGACATAGCATAAAATCAAAATGTGACTAACACATCATGACTCTCTATCAGCCATCAATTCAATATTCAGTCACAGATGAATTACGTCCCCAATTACAGTACAATACTGCCGTCCTAGCAATTCATCTAGTAGGCAAAAGTATGGGTTACAATGCATTTCACTGATAGTGTACTACTTTAAAATACCCTGCTCAGGAAATCGGCACAGACATTTTCTCTGCCTTTTATGTAATGAATCCTGAATCGATAAGACTGTAAAAATAAACTCCATCGTAATAACTTTGGACTGTCAAACTTGGCAAAGTTCAAAAACTCTAATGACCGATGGTCAGTTTGGAGCACAAACTCCTTTCCATACAAATACAAAGTAAACTTTTTTACAGCCCAAACAATAGCTAAACATTCGCGCTCTGAGACCGAATATTTTGTCTCACGAGGCAATAGCTTACGACTAGCATATGCCACAGGGTACAACTTTCCCTCGTGTTCCTGCATAAGACTAGCGCCTAATCCGCGATCTGATGCATCAGTTGCTAAGACAAACTCTTTGGAAAAATCTGGCAGACATAACACGGGTTTGGAGGTAATGACATTCTTCAAAGAGGTGTACGCTTTCTCCTGCGTTTCATCCCACTGAACTATATTGGGCTGACCCTTTCTAAGTAAATCAGACAATGGTGATGCAATCGCTGAAAAGTTAGGAATAAATTCATGGTAATATCCCACTAATCCTAAGAATGCTTTCACTTCCTTCTTAGTGGTGGGTCTGGGTGCGTCTCGTACCTTACATACATTCTCTTCTAACAGGCCAATCATACCTTCTCCCACTAAGTGTCCAACAAAGTCTACTTCAGACGTTCCAATCAGACACTTCGATGGTCTTGCAGTTAATCCAGCTTGGTCCATCCTCTGCAGTAAGTCCCTGAGAGTCTTCACATGCTCGTCGAATGTCTCTGTATGAATCAGCAGGTCGTCCACATATGCTGTCACATTGTTCATTCCACGGATCAATGGCTTTACGATCCTGTTCAGCGTGGCTCCTGAGTTCATCATCCCAAAAGGCATCCGAATGAATTCATAGTGCTCGCCCATGGTGACGAACGCCGTCTTGGGAATGTCTTGCTCTCGAACTTTCACTTGCCAGTATCCCTTGCTCAGGTCAATCCGAGAGAATAATTTTCCTCTCGAGAGACTCTGAACACTTCTGATGGCGCTGCTGTCGGATGAGGGTCGAATACTGTGATCTTGTTTAACCTCCTGTAGTCGATGCAGACTCGGTTGGATCCGTCCTTCTTCTTGACGACAACAACAGGTGAAGCATAAGCTGATGAGCTCCTTCGAATGATGCCCAGCCGTTCCATGGTGCTAAGCTCCTCCTTCAATGAGTCGCGCATAGCGTAGGGCACCGGGTATGGTCGTTGACGAACTGGTACTTCTGTCGTCAGGTCGATGCGATGTTCACCCAACTGACAGCATCCAGGGAGATTGGTGAAGACATGCTGGTAATTCTTCACCACATCGCAGAGTTCTTGACGTTGTTCCGATGTCAGTTGCGTTCCATACTGGACATCTCTGTAGCTTTCCTTCTGGTCCCAGCTTCCTAGGTCGGCAAGGTCCTCCGTCGTTCCACCGTTGTCGCCTTCCAGGTCGCAGTCCTCGATGATTGTCATGCCAGCTGACTCCACGGGTTGACTCTTGTCCATCATGTCGTCCTCTGCCAGTACAGTCTCAGCACTATCACCGCCGCCGTCCTTTATGGCGTTGACATGTCCAGGCGTGATATCTCTCCTACTGTTGTCCATCTCACACATCTCGGTCACAATAGGTCTCGGTTCCATTGCCACTGCTGCTGCTTTTGACGTCCTTGGAATGTATCTCTTGAGGAGGTTGGCGTGCAAGGTCTTTTCTTTTGCACCCATCTTGACTCTATAGTCGTTAACACCGACAACTGAGACTACCTTATATGGTCCCTTCCATTGGACTAGGAGCTTGTTAGTGTTCGTCGGCAGTAGCACCAACACTTCATCTCCGGGGCGGAACTTCCTCTCTCGCGCCTTCCGGTCGTAGTAGGTCTTCTGTCTACCTTGAGCCTTGGAGAGTTCTTCCGTCGCTAACTTCCATGTGTCCTCCAGCCTCTCACGTAGTTCCATGACGTACTGGTAACTGGTCTTCGTTTCCGGCTCCTCTACGTCCTTGGTCCATAGTTGTAAGATGTGCATTGGTCCTCTCACAGTTCTCCCATACAGCAACTCGAATGGGGCAAACTTGGTCGACTCTTGAGGAACTTCACGATATGCGAAGAGCAGCGGGTTGATGTATCTGTGCCACTGCTTGGGTTGCTCTGCGCACAGTCGTCTCAATGTTTTCTTCAGCGTGCCGTTGAATCGCTCCACCAACCCGTTGCACATAGGGTGGTAGACTGTAGTGGTCGACTGTCGAATTCCCAGTAGTCTATTCGTTTCCTTCATGACATCTGACATAAACTGGGTCCCTTGGTCCGACAAGATCTCTTCGGGCACACCCAAACGGCTGTAGATGTTCACTAAGGCTTCTGCTACCGTTTCTGCGTCGATCTTCTTCAAGGGTGTGGCTTCGGGGTAACGAGTAGCGTAGTCTATATACACCAGGATATACCGATGTCCACCTTCACTTGGGGGGTCGATAGGTCCTACTAAGTCCACGGCCACTCGCCTAAATGGTACGTCCACTACTGGCATACTCTGCAGGTGCACCTTTGGGGTCGCTCCTTTGTTCACCGTCCTCTGGCATATGTCGCATGAGCGGCAGTATCTCGCGACGCTACCTTCAATTCCAGGCCAATAAAAATTGCTCATAACTCTGTCTTTGGTTTTCTTCACGCCGAGGTGTCCTCCGACGATCGAGTCGTGGGCTACACTCAGTACATACTCTCTCAGTTTCTCGGGTAGTACCACTTGCCTCATAACCGTCGCCTGTCTCAGGTCCTTGTAGATCCGGTACAGTACTCCTCCATGTTTCTCAAAATGAACAGATTTATTGCCTCTATTAGTTGGGATCTTCTTCTGCTCTAACTTCCTAATGACTTCGTCTTCTTCTTGGAGTCGGATAAGTTCCTCTCTATCCACTCCCGCGTGCCGTTCTGCCCTCGGCACCTTCAGCGACGTAGACCGGTCCTTCCTCTTCTCCTGGGCCCTCGTGGTCACCGCTCCTACCATCACCTCAGTATCAGGGTCGTACGGGTCCTTCGCTTCGTCCACGTTCCCGACTACTAGGTCGCAGATGGTCTCCGGGAGACACAGCGCCGTCACTTTGCCCGTCAGGTAAGGCGTCTTCACGTCGATAACGGCTTCCTCCGCCGCTAGCAAGGAGTTATCGATCCTCGCGATAAGTTTCTTCCCACCGGTGAGCTGTCCGTCGTCCACCAGTGCTCGCCGCACCACTACACCTTCACAGCCGGTATCTCTTAGGACATCTACCGCTCGATTTCCAATCAAGCCCTTCATCACTGGTAACTTCAGTTTCTCCACGGTCCTTCCGTCACTGCATCCTCCGCAAGTAACAGGCACCGCTAACTGTAGCTTCCCGTCCTTCATTACCGCTTGAACGTTGATGCTGGTGTCAGCCGTCGTCGCATCCTGTCTCGACGACTCGTCCGCCGCTATCACTACGGCCGCCGCCGCCTTGTTCGGCTTGCCTCGTCCCATATCCTTCTGGGCTGGACACATCCTCCGAACGTGGCCTGGCTTTCCACAAAGGTAACATTTCAACTCACCTTTGTCGTTTAACTTTGCACGACACTCCGTCGCCTTGTGTCCCGGCCTCTGGCACCTATGGCAGACCTGTGGGCTTCTGTCTCCGTTGGGCCTCTGTCGCACTGGCCGGCTCTGCAGTCTGGCGCTCCCGCTGAGCGTCCGGTTCCTCGCTACCAGGTACGCCTCCGCTGAATCTGCGATGTCCTGTAGCGTCTTCGGTTTCCTCTCCCTCACATGGGTTGCAAGGTCTGGTGGGCAAGAATCCATGAATTGCTCTCTGACGAACAGGTCTCTCACTCCTTCATAGGTCTCCTCCGTCTTCGACAGCTTTATCCACCTCTCTAGATAGGTCTTGATCCTGGTCAAAAACATTCCAACATCTTCTCCATCTTCAGGCTTACCTTGTCTGAACATGAGTCTGTATCCGTCCTCTGACAGGTTGTACCTCTTCTGCAACGCTTCCTTGACCTTGTCGTAGTCCTTGGCTTCGTCGAGCGGTAGTCTGCAGAAGCACTCCAAAGCTCTCCCGGTCAGCAGGGCAGACAGTGATGTCGTCCAGGTGGATCTGGGCCATTCAGCTGTCTCAGCAAACCTCTCAAACCGCAGCAACCAGCTATCCAGATCGTCCTTCTTGTCCTGAAATGCAGGTAGCTTGGGTCTCTTAGAACTGGCGTGGTCGTCGGTCTTCTGCGCTGAGTCGTTGCCTCCACGTTGCTGGCGGATCTTCTCCATCTCCAACTCGTGGTTCATCTCCTTCTCCCGAGCCTGTCGTTCAGCCTCCTTCTCCCGAGCCTGTCGTTCAGCCTCCTTCTCCTGTCGTTGAGCCTCCAGCTGTCTTTCTCTTTCTAGGCCTTCACGGAGGTAGTCCCGTCTCTCCTGCCCAGTGAGCTCCATAGCGTCCGCTTCCTGGCTAAGCCTTCCAATAACCTCCGACATGTTGTAGATAGCTTGTCGATGATATTCCTACAATAAACTATGTAAATAAATCTAGTAATTTTGATCTGGTCCGCTCGAATATGGTCGGATCCCGGACGAGCCCCCAATACGTAACAGCTGAGGTTGTTCTAGCACGTTACAGTAGGGGGGAGTTAGTTGATCTAACTACAACCCTTTAGAAAACGAAACTATTACAGCTGTAAAATAAATAAACACGAGATCCGACGATAGATTAAATAATACTAAAGTTTAATAACTGTATAGTGAACAGCGTGTAACACGAAAACGGGGGAGGGCAAGGGATAGCTTGCAGATGCTACACACTCACCCAATTCACTGCTGTTCTCTGGGTAAAACCTGATGGCGATCTGCAGTCGACCAGAAGGTTTCAGATCCAGCTGAAATGAAGGACAAACACCACGTCATCACAATCATCAAACATATAAAACTAAAAACATGTGTACACTTGTCCTGTACACGGACTTCCACGCCCCCAATACCCCCAGAAAAATGACCCGATTTCCCAGGGTGTTGCCACAATCTCCCGAGGCGTGAATTTCAACGTTTTTTATACTGCCAAATTACACAGTAAATACAAAAAGTTTCTCAGCCTTAGTGATGCGATCTTGCAGACATTGCTAATAAGACATTAATATTAATGCAGCACAGCTCGCACCGTTTAAACTTATATGCAAATTAAACATGCTTTTTGTTGTTGTTGCTGTTTTTTCCCCTTTTTACCGTTTGTAAATTGAAGAGCGTCTTTCCAAAACTGGGCAAGACAAATTTTGCATGAGTCCGCATAATGTCCGCATAAGACGCGGACACTGCAGGTTTTAACTGAACACTTACACTGCATCTTCCACCAATTTTGAATGACTATCTGAAAGGGGCCATCACTCACGCAAAATTTGACTTACCCAGTTTTGGAAAAACGCTCCTCAACTAAGGAAATATCATTCCGTGCTATCTTCGTTAGAAATTTAAAAAAAAAAAAAAGGTGTATGTCACTCTCTGCAATTATTCTATTTCGCTCAGGGTAACCTAGCATACACTCACATTTAGTAATAGGTATTCCAGAACCAAGGTAAACGATGTTCTGTAAATTTTATGTAAACGGTGCAATTTCTTCATTGGCTTGGGTTCTCAACCTACAACCTACATAATTTTATAATATACATATATCATGAACTAGGGTTAAACAAATGTTTCCTTATCACTTTATCACACCACAGCCCAACTTTCAAACGAGAAATCGCTGGTAGGATTCATGTGTGAAAGACTTGAAAACCACTGGTCTAAGGACATGAAATATGACACACAACCGTGTGCAAAAATAACCCTGCAGTCTATAAAATGCAACAAAGGTCTTAATACAAACGCTGACACGTGATACGGAAAACATAAGGGTTTGATAAAGACAACAAAAGGGTTGACCTTTAGCGGAACAAAATAATCGTGTGCACGTTAAAATCAGCATTATCGTTTAAAAGTATACCATTCATCACGGATTCTTTACATTTCTGCTACGACACAACGAATGCCTACTGGTTTATAACAAAACCCAACATTATACGTATATCAGGTACGAAGACAATAAAAGGCCATAGCGCAGACCAGCTGCTAAGGCAAAACAGAATCTGCTTATCTCTGCAGGTACGAAGACAATAAAAGGCCATAGCGCAGACCAGCTGCTAAGGCAAAACAGAATCTGCTTATCTCTGCCAGTGAAAGTGTTCCACACGTCTCAGTCAGGACAAACTTGTCCTTAGGCTATCCCAAAACTCTAAACATTTGTTTTCTGGCTGAAAGGGTAAAGACAGGGTTAGGGATACGATTAGGTTTAGGGTTAGAGATAAGGAAAGGGTTAGAGATATTAGGGATAGATTTAGGGTATCTTGCCTGCTTGCATGGAACTCTTTCCGAGAACAGTGAACAATAAAGCAGATGTAATTTAAACGTTATGCGATTAAAATAATGCAACAAAACACCACTACAAAGGTTTCAAATACATGAAAAAGACACTTTCAACAAACTTACATTATAGGTAACTCCTGAAATGAAAATTCCCATTTGTTACAATCCGTGAACAATATCCACGAGACACCAACATCCTTAGATTTAGAAACAGCACGATCTATTGTAGGCCAAGTTACACAATGCACAACGACAGAGAATGGCAGTGACCTTTAACTTTTTAAACAGACAGCAGTGACGTATTGCACAGTCCAGTTCCCCACCTCTTTCGAGCCTGCATCACTAATCGGAAATCCGCTCCTGAGGATTCTCCACACCTTCCAGGAAGGTAACGATTAAATTTCAGGATAGAATAATCATCCAATCATACAGGGTGTTCATGATTTCAGCTCCTGGTAAGTTCCAAAGTGAACGATACAGCAATTCCACCATGAAATCTCTGACAAACAGTCAGTGATGAATGTCAGGCATAGCCGAGAACAATTCCATCGCTTCGTGAAACTGTTTACAAAAATGTAATAAATACAGATATACGGTCACATTCATAGGGAAAAACCCTGTTATGACATAAAAGAGAGTTATTGAGGCTTTGCTACATACAACTTTTTCTCTCCGCCACATTTTGTCTTTACTTCGAGCCTTTAAATTTCGTCAGAATTGGGTGAGGTTGAGGTGAAGCAGGGTGTGGGGTGAAGTGGTGGGAGTGGGGTATTGTTTGGTGATGACCACACGGTGTGGAGTGAGTGTTGATGTACTAAACCGGTTGGCTTATTTATGTGTTCATTTGGCGAGGGGGAAAGGGCTAGGGTCTTAACTCATCTTTGGAAAAGTTTATTGCTTGCATGGTTTCGGCAAAGTACTCTTGCAATGTTTAGCTATTACAATTTAATAATCTTTTTGTTCATAAATTTATATTACCAATCCTTGGGGAGGGGAGGAGATTGGCAATCGCAACATCAAAGAAGACGACAGCCTTAAACTTTTTGCCAATCGTATCAGAATGTTAAAAGTATGCTGATACTCAGGCGTATGTCGTGGAGGAACCTGTATGCACATGTGGAGCTGTTGGCGGTTTGTAGCAGAAAGGAGGGGAGGGCTATGTTGTTCGGGCGGAGGGGGAGGTAAAGAACCGAGGAAATGGACAGGGTGGGTTTGAGTTTGAGTTTAGAGAAAGCATATCGACACGATAAAGGTCACATTGCGCCAGAAAGATGCAAGGCCACTGACAGAATAACAGAATGATATGACCAAAAAAAGACCCCAATATATTAAGTTAGCATGCAGGTTCATCAATGTATTAGAAAGGTCTATGCTTTTATATTCTCATCAAATGAAAACCAGTGATCACAACCCTACTCTCGTGTCGCTCCCCAATAGCAAGACTGAGAACCCCTGACTATGTACATCTTTGAAATTCAGCTCAAAACGAACAAAACGAATGCAGATCACAGTCATTATCATACCCTGGCAACACCAGTGAATTCTACCACGACAAGACAGATACACTGCCAATCGATCTATCAAGTACGAAAAATTGCAACATCGTCTTCCTTATATCTGCGAGTGAAAAAAAACAAAACGCGAAGAAATGTTTTTTAAAATTCTTATCTTCACACATTATTATTTCGGTCGTATAATGCTGGGAAAATGAGAAGCTGCGAGACACAAACAACAGAGAGAGAGAGAGAGAGAGAGAGAGAGAGAGAGAGAGAGAGAGAGAGAGAGAAAGAGAGAGAGAGAGAGAGAGGGAGAGAGAGAGGGGGGGGGGAGACAGGCAGACAGACAGACAGACAGACAGACAGACAGACAGACAGACAGACAGAAACACACACACACACACACACAGACGAAGTGAGTAAACGATGGGCAGTAAGATGCAGAATGAGAGAGACATAGACAAAGCTCAGAAACGGAAGAAAAAAAAGAAGAATAGGGGGCTTGCAAAAATAATAATAATAATAATAGTAATAATAAAAATGCCAAAGTCTATGTAACTACTAGCACTGTCTGTCGGAAGGAGAAAAAGATCTATATCTCGGAATGAATACACTGGAAAACATACACTGACTTAGTCCTTATGAGCTGAGTTATTTTATACGTACGGTTTACTGGCACATTCCAACTGACAAGAACACTGAACAGATCACCCCCACAACAATGTCTCAACAGACACTACTGCCAGCACTCCTGGAAATCGGCCTGAAATACGATACGGAGACTAGATACTCTCACTGACAGTGACGTTGTCATACACAGCACGTGCGGGGAGCCATCAGCGGGGGTTCTTGCGCAATTGCTACTCAAAGCTTCCGTTAACTGTCAGTGCGCTATTTAAATGCCCGCTTGTGTGAGCGCGCGAAGAAAGAAATCGTAATTCCGGACAATTTTAGGAAACACTCATTTCAAATTTAATGTGTTGAGCAAGATCTGTTCAAATATAGCGCTCGCATTCACGATAAAGCTGCAATTGTACCCAGAAATTGCAACGGAAAAGCCGATTGTCATACTTACTCAGATGCAGACGAAATCTCAGTATGGATCTATACCTGCTGGTAAAAGGTGTTCCAAATTACAAATTAACATCTGTGTAACCAGGCGTTCCCTTTAATGTGAATTGCGTCTGTTTTCTGTTTTGTTTGTTTGTTTGTTTGTTTGTTTTTTTTTTACTAGTTTTGTTTAAATGATTAATTAGTTCTAATTACAGTTTAATATCAATGATTTAGAAGGTGCAAAGGAACAAACTCAAAACTAGGCTACAATCTAATAAATAAAAAGTCAGTTTGTTCGGTCTAGTGTAAAATATATAAACATGGGCAAAATTTGAAATGCATCCAATAGACAGCTCTCGGCGAAATCAGTTTGGCAACGATAATAAGGAAACATGTGAATCGGATTTCAACCTCACCTGCAGATATGAACATTTTGCGTAACAAGTTCAACGTGAGCTATGCATGTCATCAACATCCAAAAAGGCCACAGATTTCCTACACTCTCATTAGCCCTTTCCAAACAAGGCAAAAGTATCGATCTCTACCTAATGCTTTAAAGTGCACCGAAGTTTCTCTCAAAATCACTAAATATCAACGCCCTCTGGATAAAGTCACTTCCAGTAAATGGTAATCGCTTACCACGATTCACATCTCTTTTTAAAATTACATGAGCCTCTTAGAGAAATGGTCCACATGGACAATTTTTTTCAAAATTGAGCTTAGGGTATACCAGTAATAACCAGTATTAACCAGCAATATTTATTTTCTCCCTGTCAGATTTGCACTCTATGGCGAAAAGAAAAAAAAATTCGTGAACTGGTTCAGCAGTGTCCAATCAACAGAAAGACACAATTTTCATACGGATGTATATTTTCTATTTAAGAAACCCACAAAGAGCTTCGAACAAAAACAAAAGCAACAAAAAGTTTAATAACAGGCTTTACCGTAAAGTCACGAACATCCTTCACTCTAAAAGCACTACAGAATACTCGAGAGTTCATCTCCGTCATATGTTTCGATTTAAGTTTAAAACATCGCACACATTTCTAACAGTACATTCAATAAACTGCCAAATTCATCAAATTCAAGATCATTGGCAAAGAGAAAAGAGTTCTGCAAATTCATGAAACAACCGTAAGATTGCCACTGGCAACAAGAGATGGCACTCAAACTTTCAATGGCACTCGACAGGCGGCGATTTCAATCCGTACAACAACCGAGCAATGTCCCGATAACACAACATCGACACGAGACAACACGGGAAGATGTCTCTGACATAGATATTATACAGTTTCGAGATATTATACAGTCTCGATTGGAAATCGTGCTGGAAGGATGAGGGAGTGGGGACACTGGGCGCGTTGTTCCGTAGGTAGGAGGTGATAGTTGATACATGTACCAGTGTTGACGACGAATAGGAGGGAAGGAAGAACGGTCGTAGAAAGGAGGGAGGGTTGGGATGTCAGGACAGGTGAACGTGAGACTTACACTTACAGATTCAGAGCTGTCATAAAATAATTAGTGAAGTGTCGTAGGGAATGGCAGACAGAAGGCGAGGTGGGGAGGGGAGAATTTCATACTTCCAACTGCACGGGAGAGAGAGAGAGAGAAAGAAAGACAGACCAAAGGAGATGTCCCTCAACAAGGGATTGCAAAAATATACCCCCCCCCCCTTTTTTTTTAAAAATTAATGACTAGACTGACAGATTGCTCATCGCCGGTGGTATAAGACATTTTAGATTGCAGCATACAACGACACCGCTGCCATCGCTACCACACCTTCGATATGTGCAGTCCACTACCAGTACAAACACAGCAACAAAATAAAAAGATGAAACCCCAAAAACACACAATCGATAATCCTCTGTCTTTGTCAGGAAACAGGTTCACGCGCTGAGGTGACAGCGCGCGCTGGCAGACGGGAATTACCACACCTGCCTGATGTACACATGACTACACATAAATCTCTGCACTCAACAATTTACGATATCATAGAAAACTGCAGATTTAAAAAAAAAAGAAAATTTCCAATGTTTTAGACTGGACACAACCAGCCCTCTTGGATTTTCTATAATTATGTATATATTATACACGGACCACACGAAACATTAATGCCCAGTAAGCTCTCTTGAACAGGTTAGTAAATTTCAGACAATTGTCTCGCCTCGTTCTCTCCGAAAAAGTGTCCGTATCAGATTCACATTCTCAATTCTAAGACATCTTAAGCACTCGCCATGTCTGTTATCTTGCCGATGCGCTGTTGAACCCAGCTCAAACTCAAACACAAAACTCATGGTCTGAGAGATTTCCATACTTGAGAGGTATCCCCACATGGCAATTTCAGCCTGGCCATTTCAACTTTACCACACTGAAAAAGCCTCAAATTCCAGTGTTTTCATGCAGAAGAACCAGAGAGTTTAGATGTAAGCTCCTTGATAGAGGGGGTTCACTTCCGCCAAAGCGCGAAACTAGGTCGCTGCGGTAAACAAGAAATTGAAGAATAATGAAAGAGACCTTCTGCAGCAAAGATTGTGTGCATCTGTTTACGGTGGTTTGTTCATAGTTTTGGGCTGACTGACTTCTACGCCCCGTGGAAATGCACAAACGGATATTGTTTACCGCAGCGACCCACTTTCCGCTCCACCGTCCCACCAATAGTGAACCCTCTCTCTATATATATAATCTCTGAAAGAACTAAGGAAATTTTAAACAGAAAGATGCGGTTCACAAACTTCTTCAACTTCACAAATGCCAACACAACAAATAAAAACCCCTCAAATTTCAGTGTCTTCATGCAGAAAGAACTAAGACAATGTAAGCAGAAATACATGGTTAATAAACTTCTTCAACAGCACAACTGCTAACAAAATAAATAAAAAAAGATTAAAACAACAACAAAAACAAACAAACAGCAAGAGTTTTTTTTCTTTTTTTAACTCTGTGCAACAGCAACAAAAACTGCAACAACGAAATGCAACATTATAATGAGATGTTTAAAAAAGTGAGGAAATTGCACGAAAGAAACTTTAGCCAGATCTGACAACACACATAAAGAATGGCAAACAGCCGTTGACAGATTTTTTTGTGATAACGATGGGGGTTAGTGATAAATGGAGCTAATTTGTTCTAATGACAGATGCTGTATTGGCATGTGCGGCTTGACAGAACGTGACCAAAAATTAGCCCGGATTATCGATTAAGACAAAGAATCGCTGCCCCCTGGAGTATAGTGATTAAGGCAAGAGAAAAGACTAACACAAAGAAATGTTGAATTAACCCTTTTCATGCCCAAACCAGAGAGTTTGTGATTTTCGTACTATTCGGTATTAAGCTGGGTTTTCGTGTGTGCGGAGACGGAAACGGACACGTCAAAAAACCCCAGAAATAGTGACATGAAAGAATATTTTCATGTTTACGTAAACGCCGGTTCCGTACACATGGAAACACTTTTTCTTTGTACTAAATGATGGATTTTTTGCCGTTTCCAATTCCGTATACACGAAAACCCAGCTTTACTTCTAATAGGAATATTGCAAAGGGAGGGAGGGGGGGGGCGATTTAACACATGGAAAGGGCCCCAAACACACTCGCAAACTCTGGAGGGGCAAAACAGAAAGGTTCCAGCTGGGAAGTCCACACACTCTTCACAGTGTAGGTGAATAATTAATGAAACAAAAGGCCAAACGCATTGTCTGGAAGACACATGAGTTATGTTACAAAAATAATTGTATTAATGGGAAAAAAACGCATCTCGACGTTCTCCCCCGCCCTCCCCCCACTCTCTCTCGCTCCCTCTCTATCCCCCCCCTCTCTCTCTCTCTCTCCCTCTCTATTTCCACTCTCTGTCTCTTTCTCTCTTTCGCTCCCTCTCTATCCCCCCCCTCTCTCTCTCTCCCTGTCTATCTTCCCCTCTCTCCTTTCCCCCTCTCTCTCGCTCACTTTCTCTCTCGCTCTCTTTCTCTCTCTCGCTCCCTATCTTGCTCCCTCTCTCTCTCTCTCTCTCTCTCATTCCCTCTCGATCTCCCCTCTCTCTCTCTCACACACACACACAGAGATGAACTACCGACGCTGGCAGGCTGACTACAGAAAACCCACGAGTTTCAAGTTGCCAGAGACAAGAATCGGGTTTCTCTTCTGGTAGAAGACCACGAAACAGTTAGTTTCTAGGACCCAGAGACATGATTCTTTCTGCGACCCCCTCCCTCAGTACAAAAAAAAACAACAAACTGCCAATTTACAATTCGGAAAAAAAAAACACGTCTTATAGCAAGCAATCCTCATTCATACAAAAGCTTATTTGCAATACACCCAAGTGGCCGGCCATGTACCCAGACCCACAGACACTGTGTCTGTTCAGACATTCATGCACATATAAATAAATAAGGATCTTAATTATGCATAGACAGAAAGTTCGTGCTATATGGTAGTAAAGGAAAGTTTGCCTCGTGGCCAAACAGACAATAAGAAACCGCCTGCATCTAAAACAATGCCTAGATCAAACACCCCAAAAGTGCACATGTTTATGCATAAATAAATACCAGTGTACGGTGCATTGTCAGTTCACCACAACGAACATTTCGATTTACACATTTAATACACACAAACAAGTATTAACTGACACATCATACCAATAAAACAAACAAAAATATGCCAACATTGCCCCGAAAACAAACATTAAACTGTCAGAAACGCCGTCAAAAGCTTCCTCTCGTTTCCTGCCTTAGACGAGATAATTATGCAAATCAGACAGATGCTTCTTCAAGCTCAGTGTGGTTTTCCCTTGGTTTCATTGACAAAAAGAACATCATACGTCTTTTGTTGTTTGTTCATCTACGCTCTTCGTTCATTTGTTCTTGCTTTTTTTTTCTTTGAGCCATTAAATTGTTGGCTTCTTGAAGTGATAGGACGCTTGACATTTGTGAATGAATCTGGCCAGATCGGGCTTAAGGTGAAATTTTTATACTTCTTTAAAACATTTTAAGATGATTTCAAGCAAAATATTTTGACTGAATGCAAAAAAAAAAAAAAAAAACGACCAATCTTTCTTTTTATAAGCAAATATCAATTTCCATAGGAAAAATTTGCCCTTTTGGAGGGATTTTCACAGGAATTTTGTCTTCCACCTTAAACCCGACTTCGCCGGATCCACTCGCATTTAGCAAAAAGGTGTCGCTGGAATGATGACTGTTAAAAACCCCAGCAAGTACAGTTAAGTCATGTGTTGTGTTTGTCAGAGCAGAAGGTCACAATAACACAGTAGGTGCCCCGCTGTCTTTCTCCATGTGTCAGGGTCCCAGCCCCCCTTTGAGAATACTTTTTCCGGGCCTTTTCCTGGGTTAAAATGTTAAATTCCTGGCTATTTAAAGGAAAAGAGATTTTATTTGTTTGTTTTTCATTCACGTTTTGTTCCACTTTTTAATTTTTTTTTCCCGAGAGAATTCCCGGGCTTTTTCCGGGACTTTTTTAAATTAAATATCAAATTCCAGGACCTTTTCTCAAATTCTAAATTTCAGGGCTTTTCCAGGACTTTCTCTGGAATATTAAATTCTAGGGCTTTTCTAGGACTTTTCTTAAATTTTAAATTCCAGGGCTTTTCCAGAACTGGTCCTCAAATTTTAAACTGCAGGGCTTTTCCAGAACGTTTCCCCAAATTTTATATTCCAGGGCTTTTCCCGGGATCCCTGGAATTCCACGCTGCACAGGAACCCTAGAGTGTTGAAATGGGGCAAAACAACAGTAGTCCTGCAAAGTAAGGGACAATGGGCAGGTCTAATAGCATACCGAGTCTCAAACCATTCTGTGTCGGGGCGTCCAGAGAGTCAACGGGGAAAAAAAGAAAGTACAAGGCTATTCCAAGCCCTCCACCAATAACATCAGCCTCACATGAACTTAGTTATCTGGATGATTAATTCTTCAGCAATGTAGATAAGGAGAATCAAGCGCCAATTAAGTGCGTTTTGTTTCTTCTATTAAAACCGGGAATAGTTCTACATAAGGAGCACAGTCTGACCCGTATAATAAGCATGTCATCTACAGGGAAAATCAGCTAAAGGGCACAGTCATCTTCCAAGAAACATCATTTATTTATCAGCACTTGAAAACAGGCACGCCGACATAAATAATTATGGAACGATCACCAAATCACGGTCTTTCATCTTTCACCTTTCACCTAAGTGTTGTCTACCCACTGCAAGATGTAGCCCTCCTACAATGCTTTCCATTCTCTTCTGTCTGTTGTTTTCCTCTTCCATGTTGTTCCTCCTCACTTTGTAATGTCTTCCTTCCATCTTCTTCCTGGTCGTCCTCTTGTTATTTTTCCTGTCCTTGGCTGCCATTCATTGCAGCGTTTTGTCCACCTATTGTCATTCATCCTCCCCGCGTGTCCGGTCCAATTCCACTTTTGTTGCAGCATGAATTCCACTACGTCTTTTAGTTTTGTTTGTTTGCATTATGTCAGCTTGGGGGCTTCTATCTTGCAGACTGATGTTAAGCATTGTTCTTTTCATTGGTCTACGTGCAATATTACATGCGACCTCGTAAATGACCTACATCAAGACGGATTTGTTATGCGCAGTTCTACAATAATTTAAATGATCTATCCGGGCTGCATGACGTTTACTTCCTGATCGCGTACCTAATGTTCTCTTTGTTGTGAAATGTGTTATGTTTCAAACAAAGGTGGTTAAAATGATCTCGAGTCACGAACTTTTCATTAAACTCGCCCAACACACAGAAACCGCTAGAAAAAGCTAATCTGTAACTGTGAAATTGAAACCAATCTGCAGCAGGATCCGCCTCGGTGATCTGGTCTGAACGTACTGTAGCCGGATAAATTAACATGTATCCCGGGTTTTTCCCTTCGTTGTTCGGACTCCCTACGTCATAGCATTGTCGAATTCACAACAAACTGTCTTTAAGAGCCCTGACAAAGCATTTCCATAAAAAAAAAAAAAAAAAGAAAGAAAAATATTCTGAATAAGTATGCCACGTTCTCTTAGTGTGAACGTTGAAAAATTCAAGCATGAGACTGCCACCTAGTTCCGGCAACAGAATGTCAAACATGAATATAGGGAAAGAAATGAAAGACAATGATTCGAAACAGACAATGGGTATGAAGAGCAAATGAACGATGAGCCTCGAAAACAAACCACCTGCCATTATCTGCCAGTCACACGCACACACACAAAGAGACAGACAAACAGTTGCGGACAAAATCGAGGGGTATTTGCCATATTGTTGTATGTGGCATTTTGCCGACTTTGAGGTTTTGTTATGAAAGTGGTTTTCTCACTCCTAATTTTATTATGTATGAGTGTTATTCCAATTCGGTGGTGTAATGTTGCACACGTTTTGGTCCCGATTTTACACAACTCTTGAAATTCTCAATCCTCGTTTTCTCAAAAAGGCAAAAATGCACGTAGCACAATATGGAAAATACACGATGAAATTAACACTCATGTTTCCCTCCCATCCAAGTTTACCCTGGTCTCCAGGGCAAACAGCGCTAAATGATGTATTTTGACGCTACACGGCCATGTTACAGAGAAGACAAATGGACGAGAAGACCAACGCTAGGAAAAGAACACTGAGGACAGCGGAGACCCGGGAAGGCCGAATGCTATGAGGTTGATTGTAATGTTGGCAGTTATAAATCACTGAGATAACAGTTTGGGTTTACTGGCCCTGTCAGACAATAACAGCGCAAGCCAGAGTTTCTCAGACTACGGTGAATAATGCAGATGTTCGTACACACGAACACATAACGTCTGTCGATATTTTTTGCTGAAATTTTCTGATGTCTACATTGCTTGTTAAGTTTTTATACCTCCTAATTGTGGCACTATCGATGGTTTTCTGGGGGGTAAGTCTTGGTCAGTAGCGCCGAGTAGGCCTATTTCACAACGCAATCCCCAGTTGATTTTCTATATTTGCTTCTTAGGCAATAATTATGTCAAGAACGCAACCCGCATCGTAATTGCTTCAAAAATGCCACATGCTATACTGTCCCTGGCGTGATCTTCTGTGGCCAGGGGAACCAGCGGCGCCGCCCTTAATTTGACCTATACACTCGTTTCCTTCAAACACAACTGATGTCGTTTTCACCATATTTATGAGAAGCTGCCCATTATTTGCGCAGTTTCTGGCAGTTTATTTGGCTGAATGAACAAAAAGAAAACTGCTTTTATTTCCTAATCTCTGACCTGTCTTGAGTGATGTAACAAGGCATCTGGTTGGAGTTTGATTTACAGTATTTTAGCTAGGGAAAAGACAATTTTTTTGTTTGTTTGTTCACTGTTTTGACAGAATTTTCATTTTTTTTTTTTTTTTTGCCCTGAAAAGTTGTGTTATTGTTATTTTCTAAAATTTTATTTTGATCATCTTTAGTTAGTACCAATATCATTTTAAAGATGTCCAATGACAAGGTCATTGACATAGCGCGTAGTAATCTTTTAAATTTTTATACAACTAAAATAGTATGAGAAACCCTGTAAGATAACCGCTTATCTCCTGATGCCAAATTATTGACTTGTGTCTTTTAGTGTAGTGTCTGAAACCTTTGAATCGTTCATTTTTTCCCCCATTATTTATTGTGATGTGTTCAAACACTGCTGACCAAATATCAGACTGCAAAGTGTAAGATACCACCTAAAGAAAGTTGGACACTGGGAATTTCCTCACATTGCACATGATTCCCCCTAGCCTTTCTTCCTCTTTCTATCTAAGTGTATGTTTCTGGTCATTTTCCTATATCACTTCTTTCCGCTGGTTGACTATTTCGGATATCCTCGCAGTTTTGCGTCGCTTGGGCGCTACTGTTAATGTTGGAAGGTAATTTACCGATGTTATCTGCGTGAGTGTTCTGGGTGGCTCGGTTTGCTGGAGAGAATGCTTACAGCTGGCCACACTGGCGGTACTCACCCAGGTTGTGGAATGTTTGTTAGGTTGCGAGTAAAGGTCACACACATACATATTAGTAGATGGTGAGTCTGGATTCAGCTTTGATACATAATTATCAAGATGACTATAAAGATGACAGAAATAGCAATAATGATGAGATAAAGCGCTGCTTGCTTTCAGTTTTCTGCCGTATAAAAGAACACCACCGCATACGCCAATTTAGGTCAAACGATCTTTAACAAAGTAGAACAAAGTACATGTAGTAGTAGCAAATAGAACGAAATGTGCACTATCTTTCTATTTAAGTTATAATTTTGTGTGACCAGTGGTGTCTTTTGAGTCCGAGTTTTAAATTTTACAGCGCGTCGGCATGGCAACAGCTACTTGCGCATCTCACCGTCTTTCTCCAGTCCTTATGTTTGATATTCACAGCTTCATCAATTACTAAATGGAAATGGAACAAGAATAAAACTGGGCCCAAAGCCACATGATTTTTTGCTTCTCTCGTAAAATCTTGTTTTTGTTGTAAACGTACTTTGTCCACAGCAAGGCAGTGTTGTTGTCGCAATGGCGGCGGTGGTGATGCTGCTCAACAGAGGCGGAGGGGGAGAGACAGGGAAGGACACAGCCACAGTGTTCCCAGCACAAGTAACGAAAAGGGTGTCCACCTGATACTCTCTCTATCTAACATCTGACCCAATGATCCAGGATGTTCATCTCTTTAACTTCACCTGACATGAATTTCAATTTCGCTCTCCAGTTCGTCCTCTTAGAATGACAAGGCTCTAACTCCTTTCAATCAATTTGTGAGAAACTGATGATTGAAGTTTCTTCATAATATGCTCATAACATTTAGAGATACGACTTTTTTTTAATCTTTAGTAATAGGCTACGCACAAATTAATTTCGCACTGAATTCGCTTGATTCTTTGACGTGCAATGGAGAAGGCTCGTGGAAGTAGTGTGTAGTGTGTAGTGTGTAACTCAATTCAGCCAAAAAGTGGAGACAGAACTTTGTCATTCTAAGGGGATGAGTTGCCGCTTCATGTGTGTACGGTCATAATATCTAATCAGTTGAACTTACCCATGTTGTGACACTTTCGCCGGTGCTCTCACATTTGTCTGCCAACTTCTTGGCCTCAACGGTGACCTCGGCCACATTTTTGTTGGGTTTCTCCATCAGGATCATCTGAATGACCCGCCCATCGTATAGATGAGCGTCGAAGCTAGTGTTCCATCTGGGGTACAACGTCTTCTTTTTCTGGACCAGTTGTGTCCCTCGACCTGCAAAACAAAATGGCATGAAAAACTTAAGAGAATTGATAATGAAAAAAAAAAAAAAACTTGGTCACCTTCTCTCCATCTCTGCCTTGGGCTACTATACAGTAAGGATAACGGTAATGAACGCTCCCCTGCCCCCCCCTCCCCCTTCCTAAAAAAAACCCCTGCTGATTACTTAATAAAGTGGCTTCCAAATTGGGACAAAACAAAAGGTACAATGACTTTTTTTCCAGGCAGGCTTTCGAAACTGAGGTGCCAAATTCTGAAAGGATGTAAGTCGCTGCCTGGTCAAACGTGAGTATACATGAAATGAAGAGGAGGTGGGGGAGATATTCTCGAAAATTCTGCGCTATTCCAAATGTCCACTTCGAAATGTTGAAACTGTACCAAGAAGTAACGACAAGCATGCATTTAACTTCTTTAGCCGAATCGTACTCAAGTCTGACGGAAGGAAAAACATTTTTTTTCAACAAGACTGGACGCTCGCTGAGGCGGCCAACGCTGGTTTTCCGGCACACAAGAAAAAGTCTTCTTTATTCAATATTTCCGGAAAAACCAAGATATGGGGAAGAAACGTGTAATACTGGACACTGGACATTTCCCTGGGTACAGACAGAAGAAACAACGCGTTATTCCGTTTTTTGCCCGACACAGGCAATTTCTTCATTTCCGGGACATCCATAAAACACGTACACTCGGATGGGGCAGGAGAAGGTTGCCCCCAGCATATGAATAGCGTACATGGGGGCGGGGGCCTGCAGAGCTTATTGTACGCTTTTGAGTTATGGTAATGATGGGGGGAAAGGTTTGGTTTTTATTTACATTTGATGTATGTAGCAAATTAAGTTGTTAGATTACACAAAAATGACGTTTCTAATGAAAGAATCACATTGCCAAGGCAAAATGCACCACCACTCATAGAACACCAAGGCCTTGTCGGGGACACTCACCATTCTATTGGTTGTAGGCTCATACGGTGGAGGGATGAGCGGGGATGGGGGGGGGGGTAGACTGAGACCAAGGGGATGAAAACCCTTCATGGGAAGAAAAAGGGGGAAAGAGGGTGTCAGAATTTGCCAAAATTGAGCGTACAGACATTATGGATGGCCCCATTTTCAGACAGCCTGATTTAGAGCAGCTCCTAAATATTCCTTTGTCAAGCACAGGAAGAAGTCTGGGCAAGAATCATCTGTTTCCTGAGCTTCACTCAGACCCAACTGCATCCGCAGCAACAGATCTCGGCTACAACAGCCATAATTACCCCTACAATTCTCTCGAGATTCAGCCAATCCAATTCGTCTTTTTTCCTCTTCCTTCCTTCCTTCCCGTTTTCTTTTAAAAAAAGAAACAAACACAAAAATCGGGCCAGCTTTTGCAATCGGGTGGCCAAGGCCGAGAAAATGTTGAGATGCTAAAGCTGGACATATTTCAATTTATTGCTTTTTTCTTTTTAAATTTTATATTAAAAACGAGAAAAACGTGGATACTACACAAATTTCTTCCATGCATACATCCAATACAAACCTACAAGTAGCGACTCGCGCACGAGCAAACACATAGACGTTAAACGAGGAAAACAATTGCGTCCCGAGCTACATTTCTGTGGGACTTAATTGACAGCATTGGAAGCCCTGACATTTGCTGATCTTTTCAAAAATGTATCTAGGACAGATGCTGAGCACGTCTTGTCTCTTAGAGAGGCCGGATTTTGAGGTGTTACCCCGACTTGGAAATGGCAGTGACGCACGATTAATGTCTTCAAGATAGGACGTTATCCTGGCTAGATCCCTGGTCTAAACAGAGCGGTTAAGCCTTCGATTTCTGAGTTCACTGCAATCTTCGTCAACTGATAGATCTTGATACAGCTGTCTGGAGGTTACTTAGGGGAACGGCTTCCTTGCATCTTTAAAGCAAAACTTTGTACCCGATCAGGGGCCATCCATGAAGTGCTTGCTCTCGGAGCGGAAGGGGGTAAACCCCCGGAGTATGAAAAGCGTAGAGGGAGGGGGAGATGTGATCCTGTGGAGCGTACGCAGGCTTTTCATTACGGTAATGAGCTTAAAAATTTTAGTTTTATTTAAATCTTTCCAATAAAATAAAATGGAAGATTATTTTTTAAAAATGTAAAAAAAATACGGGCCACCAACCAGACAGATGGCCAGCGCAAAGTACCATTTCAAGCTTCAGAATATCTATGCCTTATAACTGACATTCAACATCTTCGTACAAGGGAGAGGGGTGAGTTCAAGCCCGGCGTTTGAAAATCCCAGAAGGGTGGAAAGAGAGAGAGAGAGAGAGAGAGAGAGAGAGAGAGAGAGAGAGAGGGGGAGAGAGAGAGAGAGAGGGAGAGAGAGAGAGAGAGACAGAGGGTGGGGTGGGGGGGGGGGAGGTTGGAATTTCCCCGAAATCGAGCACACGAACCTTTTTATGGATAGCCCTTCCCCCCTCCCCCAAACAAACACAATGGAACATGCATGCAGTGGTATGACAAGGTACGGAATGCCCACTGGTGGATACGTGTCATGTCGATAATAATTATGTCCAATCTAAATTTCTCTCTGATGTTATCCAGAAAAAAAAGAAAGAAAGAAAGAAGGAAACAAGGAAAGAAAAAAAGAAAGAAAGAAAGAAATTAGGAAACAAGGAAAGAAAAAAAGAAAGAAAGAAAGTAGGAAACAAGAAAAGAAAGAAGGAAAGAAAGAAAGACAGAAAGAAAGAAACAAGGAAAGAAAAAAAGACAGAAGGAAAGAAAGAAAGAAGGCAACAAGAAAAGAAAGAAAGAAGGAAACAAGGAAAGAAAGAAAGAAAAAAAGAAGGAAACAAGGAAAGAAAGAAAGAAAAAAAGAAGGAAACAAGGAAAGAAAAAAAAGAAGGCAACAAGGAAAGAAAAAAAAGAAATAAACAAGGAAAGAAAAAAAAGAAAGAAACAAGGAAAGAAAAAAAAGAAGGAAACAAGGAAAGAAAGAAAGAAAAAAAGAAGGCAACAAGGAAAGAAAGAAAGAAAAAAAGAAGGAAACAAGGAAAGAAAAAAAAGAAGGAAACAAGGAAAGAAAGAAAGAAAAAAAGAAGGAAACAAGGAAAGAAAGAAAGAAAAAAAGAAGGAAACAAGGAAAGAAAAAAAAAAGAAGGAAACAAGGAAAGAAAGAAAGAAAAAAAGAAGGAAACAAGGAAAGAAAGAAAGAAAAAAAAGAAGGAAACAAGGAAAGAAAGAAAGAAAAAAAGAAGGAAACAAGGAAAGAAAAAAAAGAAGGAAACAAGGAAAGAAAGAAAGAAAAAAAGAAGGAAACAAGGAAAGAAAAAAAGAAAAAAAGAAGGAAACAAGGAAAGAAAGAAAGAAAAAAAAGAAGGAAACAAGGAAAGAAAGAAAGAAAAAAAAGAAGGAAACAAGGAAAGAAAGAAAGAAGGAAACAATCAAAGAAAAAAGGAAAAAAAGAAGGAAACAAGGAAAGAAAGAAAGAAAAAAAGAAGGAAACAAGGAAAGAAAGAAAGAAGGAAACAAGGAAAGAAAAAAAGAAGGCAACAAGGAAAGAAAAAAAGAAGGAAACAAGGAAAGAAAGAAAGAAAAAAAGAAGGAAACAAGGAAAGAAAAAAAGAAGGAAACAAGGAAAGAAAGAAAGAAAAAAAAGAAGGAAACAAGGAAAGAAAGAAAGAAAAAAAAGAAGGAAACAAGGAAAGAAATAAAGAAGGAAACAAGGAAAGAAAAAAAGAAAAAAAGAAGGAAACAAGGAAAGAAAGAAAGAAAAAAAGAAGGAAACAAGGAAAGAAAAAAGAAGGAAACAAGGAAAGAAAGAAAGAAAAAAAGAAGGAAACAAGGAAAGAAAGAAAGAAAAAAAAGAAGGAAACAAGGAAAGAAATAAAGAAGGAAACAAGGAAAGAAAAAAAGAAAAAAAGAAGGAAACAAGGAAAGAAAGAAAGAAAAAAAGAAGGAAACAAGGAAAGAAAAAAAAGAAGGAAACAAGGAAAGAAAGAAGGAAACAAGGAAAGAAAGAAGGAAACAAGGAAAGAAAGAAAGAAGGAAACAAGGAAAGAAAGAAGGAAACAAGGAAAGAAAGAAAGAAGGAAACAAGGAAAGAAAGAAAGGAAAAAGAAGGAAACAAGGAAAGAAAGAAAGAAAAAAAGGAAACAAGGAAAGAAAAAAAAGAAGGAAACAAGGAAAGAAAGAAAGAAAGAAGGCAACAAGGAAAGAAAGAAAGAAGGAAATAAGGAAAGAAAGAAAGAAGGAAACAAGGAAAGAAAGAAAGAAGGAAACAAGGAAAGAAAGAAAGAAAGAAAGAAAGAAGGAAACAAGGAAAGAAAGAAAGGAAAAAGAAGGAAACAAGGAAAGAAAGAAAGAAAAAAAGGAAACAAGGAAAGAAAAAAAAGAAGGAAACAAGGAAAGAAAGAAAGAAAGAAGGCAACAAGGAAAGAAAGAAAGAAGGAAATAAGGAAAGAAAGAAAGAAGGAAACAAGGAAAGAAAGAAAGAAGGAAACAAGGAAAGAAAGAAAGAAAGAAAGAAAGAAGGAAACAAGGAAAGAAAGAAAGAAAGAAACAAGGAAAGAAAGAAAGAAAGAAGGAAACAAGGAAAGAAAGAAAGAAAGAAAGAAAAAAAGAAGGAAACAAGGAAAGAAAAAAAGAAGGAAACAAGGAAAGAAAGAAAGAAAAAAAAGAAGGAAACAAGGAAAGAAAGAAAGAAAAAAAAGAAGGAAACAAGGAAAGAAAAAAAGAAAAAAAGAAGGAAACAAGGAAAGAAAGAAAGAAAAAAAGAAGGAAACAAGGAAAGAAAGAAAGAAAAAAAGAAGGAAACAAGGAAAGAAAAAAGAAGGAAACAAGGAAAGAAAGAAAGGAAAAAAGAAGGAAACAAGGAAAGAAAGAAAGAAAAAAAAGAAGGAAACAAGGAAAGAAATAAAGAAGGAAACAAGGAAAGAAAAAAAGAAAAAAAGAAGGAAACAAGGAAAGAAAGAAAGAAAAAAAGACGGAAACCAGGAAAGAAAAAAAAGAAGGAAACAAGGAAAGAAAGAAGGAAACAAGGAAAGAAAGAAGGAAACAAGGAAAGAAAGAAAGAAGGAAACAAGGAAAGAAAGAAGGAAACAAGGAAAGAAAGAAAGAAGGAAACAAGGAAAGAAAGAAAGGAAAAAGAAGGAAACAAGGAAAGAAAGAAAGAAAAAAAGGAAACAAGGAAAGAAAAAAAAGAAGGAAACAAGGAAAGAAAGAAAGAAAGAAGGCAACAAGGAAAGAAAGAAAGAAGGAAATAAGGAAAGAAAGAAAGAAGGAAACAAGGAAAGAAAGAAAGAAGGAAACAAGGAAAGAAAGAAAGAAAGAAAGAAAGAAGGAAACAAGGAAAGAAAGAAAGGAAAAAGAAGGAAACAAGGAAAGAAAGAAAGAAAAAAAGGAAACAAGGAAAGAAAAAAAAGAAGGAAACAAGGAAAGAAAGAAAGAAAGAAGGCAACAAGGAAAGAAAGAAAGAAGGAAATAAGGAAAGAAAGAAAGAAGGAAACAAGGAAAGAAAGAAAGAAGGAAACAAGGAAAGAAAGAAAGAAAGAAAGAAAGAAGGAAACAAGGAAAGAAAGAAAGAAAGAAACAAGGAAAGAAAGAAAGAAAGAAGGAAACAAGGAAAGAAAGAAAGAAAGAAAGAAGGAAACAAGGGAAGAAAGAAAGAAAGAAAGAAGGAAACAAGGAAAGAAAAAAAAGAAGGAAACAAGGAAAGAAAGAAAGAAAAAAAGAAGGAAACAAGGAAAGAAAGAAAGAAAAAAAGAAGGAAACAAGGAAAGAAAAAAAAAAGAAGGAAACAAGGAAAGAAAGAAAGAAAAAAAGAAGGAAACAAGGAAAGAAAGAAAGAAAAAAAAGAAGGAAACAAGGAAAGAAAGAAAGAAAAAAAGAAGGAAACAAGGAAAGAAAAAAAAGAAGGAAACAAGGAAAGAAAGAAAGAAAAAAAGAAGGAAACAAGGAAAGAAAAAAAGAAAAAAAGAAGGAAACAAGGAAAGAAAGAAAGAAAAAAAAGAAGGAAACAAGGAAAGAAAGAAAGAAAAAAAAGAAGGAAACAAGGAAAGAAAGAAAGAAGGAAACAATCAAAGAAAAAAGGAAAAAAAGAAGGAAACAAGGAAAGAAAGAAAGAAAAAAAGAAGGAAACAAGGAAAGAAAGAAAGAAGGAAACAAGGAAAGAAAAAAAGAAGGCAACAAGGAAAGAAAAAAAGAAGGAAACAAGGAAAGAAAGAAAGAAAAAAAGAAGGAAACAAGGAAAGAAAAAAAGAAGGAAACAAGGAAAGAAAGAAAGAAAAAAAAGAAGGAAACAAGGAAAGAAAGAAAGAAAAAAAAGAAGGAAACAAGGAAAGAAATAAAGAAGGAAACAAGGAAAGAAAAAAAGAAAAAAAGAAGGAAACAAGGAAAGAAAGAAAGAAAAAAAGAAGGAAACAAGGAAAGAAAAAAGAAGGAAACAAGGAAAGAAAGAAAGAAAAAAAGAAGGAAACAAGGAAAGAAAGAAAGAAAAAAAAGAAGGAAACAAGGAAAGAAATAAAGAAGGAAACAAGGAAAGAAAAAAAGAAAAAAAGAAGGAAACAAGGAAAGAAAGAAAGAAAAAAAGAAGGAAACAAGGAAAGAAAAAAAAGAAGGAAACAAGGAAAGAAAGAAGGAAACAAGGAAAGAAAGAAGGAAACAAGGAAAGAAAGAAAGAAGGAAACAAGGAAAGAAAGAAAGAAACAAGGAAAGAAAGAAAGAAGGAAACAAGGAAAGAAAGAAAGGAAAAAGAAGGAAACAAGGAAAGAAAGAAAGAAAAAAAGGAAACAAGGAAAGAAAAAAAAGAAGGAAACAAGGAAAGAAAGAAAGAAAGAAGGCAACAAGGAAAGAAAGAAAGAAGGAAATAAGGAAAGAAAGAAAGAAGGAAACAAGGAAAGAAAGAAAGAAGGAAACAAGGAAAGAAAGAAAGAAAGAAAGAAAGAAGGAAACAAGGAAAGAAAGAAAGAAAGAAACAAGGAAAGAAAGAAAGAAAGAAGGAAACAAGGAAAGAAAGAAAGAAAGAAAGAAGGAAACAAGGGAAGAAAGAAAGAAAGAAAGAAGGAAACAAGGAAAGAAAGAAAGAAGGAAACAAGGAAAGAAAGAAAGAAAGAAGGAAACAAGGAAAGAAAGAAAGAAAGAAGGAAACAAGGAAAGAAAGAAAGAAAGAAAGAAGGAAACAAGGAAAGAAAGAAACAAGGAAAGTAAGAAAGAAAGAAAAGGAAACAAGGAAAGAAAGAAAGAAAGAAAGAAACAAGGAAAGAAAGAAAGAAAGAAACAAACAAGGAAAGAAAGAAAGAAAGAAAGAAACAAAGAAAGAAAGAAAGAAAGAAGGAAACAAGGAAAGAAGGAAAGAAAGAAAGGAAGAAGGAAACAAGGAAAGAAAGAAAGAAAGACAGAAAAAAGGAAATGCGAGTTACACAACTTTTGCGACAACAGGCAAGAAACCATTAGTGCGTCTAGTGACATTTTTCGTGAAATGTAAGACACAAAAATAGGATTCATTTTCAAAAAATAAAAGCTTATACTTCCAGATCTGGGATACTAAAAGTCTCACTTTAATACATCGATATAAATCTCTTTCTCATCTTTCTGCCGTAAATGTCAAGTGAAAAATAATAATCATGTCTGGGGTCCACGCCCCTCATCGTTACAAGTTACCACCGTAGCATTCTGTTCTCTCTGTTCTTCACTTACATCGATCAAGGAATCGATTCTGTCTCAGTGTGATTTGCCTAAGATAACGCCCCTCCCCCCCCCCCACCGCTATAAAAACGGTGCTATCTATAAGCAACATCTGTAGCTTTAGATCTATGTGTTGTCATACCAAGTACAGATTCTATAACGTTACGATTTTCCGGCTCGACTAGGAAGTATTCAACTTCCAAACTGACAAGTGCATTGTATCTTACTTTTTTAATATTACCCTTAGGAAATTATTAAGTAAAGTTATCTGGACAAAATTTCAGAGGAAACAGATGTGATTTTACACTCTTTATCACCTGAACCAATCATATTAAAATTTCGCACTTTAAAACATTTTTCCCCAATAAATTCACTAAAATTCTTCCGGAACGTTTGCCACAACATGCAGTAAATCCAGTGTCTCTGCAAATTCAAACAGTGGGGGTTAATCACCAAACAAAATGGCGCCGCGAGACGTTTATTACTTAAGCACATAATGATATTATTCTCTTCCGTCATTACAGAGGCTGCTTTGTGTCGAAGAAGGCCATGCATTGTATTCCAGCCAGGGTTTTGTGACGGGATCGACCGTAGTCTTATTACAAAGCCCAACAGTGAAAATACTGAGTTGTGTTCACTATACAGCTTTGGTGTTGCTGTGAAAAACACCAAGTTGCCCTAACCACAGCCATCAGCGACGACCTCAGAACTATTTTCAAAGCTTAACGGAACCTCAAAACTACAGCTTACTTTAAATAAACACACAATGTTGCGCAACACTATTTTGTTTGCTAGCAACACGTTATCTGAAACGTTTGTTGCCAATTCGTAATTATAAACATCTAGATCTAGTACTCATGTACGTTTAACCGTCTGACTACTGACACTGTGAAAGCTAGATTTTTTCAAATTCAGTTTATATTCATATCCATTTATTTCAGTTATTTTGAATGGTAAATATGAATCTAAATCAAGCTATTGATCTGTATTTAAAAACAAGTAATGGAGGAACAAAACCTGTAACTGATGGACCAGCAACGAGTTAATAACAATGCTGTTTCTGTACTCAGGGGGTTAAAGATAATAACTATTATAACACAACAAAACAAAAATTATCAAAAATGGCTGAAATGATTGCTGTAAAGAGTAGGAGAGAGAGAGAGAGGAAAATCCGCTTGTGCACGGGGAATGCGGAAAAAAGATGAGCAGTCTAACAAGAAACCAAACATTACAGTGTCCGCCGGAGACGCATGTCTGAAAATTCAATTTCTTCTGGAATGCATGATTTACTGACACACAACTTACTCAAGCGAGATAACTCTGGGTTTACACGTCCGGGGAGATAACTCATGTTGGACATATTTTCCGAGGAAAATCAATAAAAGCAAAGCATAACAAAGCTGTATTAAAAGAAAAAGATATGTTTTTACGTGATTGAAAATGTTATCCATAAGATTTATCGAATTTTCTTTAAAAATGTTCACTCGAAGGACCGCCTGGGGGTCGTCTAAAAAGTATATACGCTCGATTTTGGCGGTTTTTGACACTTTCCCCCTTCCCACGATGTACGCTTTTCATGCGCTTGACGTCAACCTCCCTTTTCCCTTGTACCAGCGTACGGCCAGCAGAAACCCTGTATGTCCATGACACAGCCAGCCTTGGCATTTCTGAAACTTGAAGTGGCTTTTTGCATGGGCTTTTGGGCTGTTTGATAATCCACCAACCCAATACGCCGAGGACAAGGGACATAAAATCAAACCGTTTCTATATTACCATAATTCAAAGTATTATTATTATTATTTTTAATATCTCAGTTTCGGGTGAGTATTGGGGTGCATTGGTTCATCATTCGCTCCCGATGCTTGAACTGAGACAAAATACGACTGGGAGCAAAACAAGGCATCAAATATTGCTCGGGTCATTCCACGGAAATCATGTAACATTTCTACCTTGCAAGTTAATGCAGCATAAACAATCTCTGGATAAATTTACGAAGATTTACGAATTTCAGGAAATTATTCTGAAATAACCCTTTTTTTTTTTCAAAGTGATAAATCGGTACAATAATGTTCAGTGTCATACAGACATGCTGAATACATTGTCCACTGTGCTGCTGTCTTGGATCAGGGATGTTTTTCCCAGGGTTGCCTGCCTTTCCCGCCAATTACTATTGAGTTGCCCAATCGTAAGCTGAGTTTTCTCCCTTCCACGAGGGTAACTTTCACTCTCGTCTTCAGCATACGGTTTTTCTTAAGGGAACACAAACGCCTGCGAAAGTTCAAGAATGTTCTGGGAGCTTAAGCTAAAGGATATAAATCTTCGTTAGACACACCGGTCAGACAGATTAGTGATTTCTGTCTGATCTTTGAATTCTGGTGGACGAGAGAGTTCAGTGATGCAAAGCCAAGTTTCTTTTACACGAGTATTGATTAACCGATTCGGCAGTGACATGCCATTTGTCCGAGTTGGAGGGATGTAAAGCAAAGGGAGCTAACTATAAGGCTGGTACCAATGTAGGGGAAGAAACTGTGGACACAAGTGGGTATTTCAGTTACGAAACTACTTTATTGCATGTTAACCCCCTGAAGGCTTATTATACACAAGAGATGCAAAATGCCTGCGAATAGGAATGACTCTGCCTATGAATATTTTACCGGTTTGCCACGTCTTCGTGGATGTTCTAGAAGTTTCGCTCGACTGCACATCCACAGAAAAGTGTGAATTTCAGTAATCCTTTCAGCTGAAGGACCAACTACTGTAAAAAGAGCGTAGATAACCTGGGCTTTTGGAAAGTGACCAAGATAATATTGTCTGCGTGTCCTCGGCTTCAAGATTTAAAGAAAGACAGCTGTATGCCTGGGCTATGTAAAGGAACAATGACATTTCACACATACAAACACACACACAGCGAGTGAGAGACAAGGAGAGAGGGAGAGCGTATGAGACAGGGAAAGAGACAGAGAGAGAGCGTATGAGAGAGGGAGAGAGACAGAGAGAGGGAAAGACAGAGCGACAGGCAGAGACCGGCAGAAAGACAGAGAGAGGGAGAGACGGACAGAAAGATGAAGAGAGACAGAGACACAGAGAGACAGAGAGATAGACAGAGAAACAGAGACAAAGAGAGGCAGAGAGAAAGAGAGATAGACTGAACGAATGAGAGAAAGAGAGAGAGAGAGACGAAGAGAAACAGAAACAGAGGGCTAATGAGAGAATAAGAGAGAGAAAGAAAGAGAGAGAGAAAAGAGAGAAAGAAAGAAATAAAAGAGAGAGAGAGAGAAAGGAAGAGAGAAAGCAATGTTGACAGTAACCTACCCGGTATATCCACTGATTCCTTGACATTGATGGCCAAGAAAGGATCTTCAGGATCAGGTCCAGGGCTGACCTCTGCTTGCAGAAGCTTAACCCTTATAAAGCCTGTTCCAGGCATACCGCTGCCCTTTCGACTTAACCCTGCAGCGCTGGTTTGGCTGGTATTCCAGCGCGGAGCCAATCCTCGACTCTGAAAGTTGAAAATAAAAAAAACACATAATTGATAACAGAAGACAAGTGCAGATTTCAGGGCATGGCATAAAAAATGAGACAAGACACAAATCAAAAGGTCAGAGAGCATTAATTTTTATGTCCTCATGCACCTCAGTGAAAGTGATGACATACTGTTGTGATCTGCAGTGGACAGAGCATTGTAAGTAACTCATGTAGCGTAATACCACTATGAGTACCAGTGCAGAAAAGTGAAATTAGTGACATCAGGAAAATCTGGGCAGTATCGGTACAGATATAGGTAGATTTATGGGCCGTTGTATATGTGACTGACGAGATGGGTAACTAAAGGACATAGAGGCAGGTGGGCAGATAGACGGAATGACGCACACAGATAGACCAACATATAGAGGGGTCGAGGGATGGTTGGATGTGTGCGGGGCAACTTACCCACAGATCGACAGACAATCTAAGGAGCGGACGGGCGGATAGATAGATAGATAGATAGATAGATAGATAGATAGATAGATAGATAGATAGATAGATAGATAGATAGATAGATAGATAGATAGATAGATAGATAGATATAGACAGACAGATACATGTAGATATAGATAGATAGATAGATAGATAGATAGATAGATAGATAGACAGACAGACAGACAGACAGACAGACAGACAGACAGACAGACAGACAGACAGACAGACAGACAGACAGATAGGTAGATAGATAGATAGATAGATAGATAGATAGATAGATAGATAGATAGATAGATAGCGGAACAGACAGAAGGATGGATGAATGGGTGGGTCACGAAACGGAGGACGTGGAAAAAACAGACAGATACAGCAAACAGACCAACGGACTCGAACATTTGTAAAACTCCACAGACTAGATTTATTCACGATCAATACGCGCCACCCTGTGTGCCACATGTCTGCCATACATTCCTACCCACCATTTACACGAAATATGATTCCCACTCTCACTTTCTCTCTCTCTCTCTCTCTCTCTCTCTCTCTCTCTCCCCCTCCCATAGCACTCTCTCACAGGAGTAATCTACTCCTAATTACATTAATAATCCTGGTTGACCTTTACTTTGACGAGCATAGAGTCACTGTGAGCAAAGCTTAATGGCAACTTTCTCCATTGCTACCAGAACACCAATTGATTCAGAACCCAAAAAATCTTTGTACATCGGATTCCGGTATAGTAAGAGCAGATTTTTAAAATCTGGTAATAGAATTTTTCACTCTGCTGGAGCAGTACGTCTTTGCTTACTTCTTGTTAACGTTTCCGATCTAAAAACAACAACAACAACAAAATTAATGACTTCATTTACAAGAGCTGCGACACTTTGAGGACAGCAAATGGAAATACGCGCTCGATGCGTGTTCATTTTGAAATTTCACCATACAGGACATGGGACGCAAAATTCAGTTTCCTGCAATCATCAATTGGTGTCACACTTTATCTTTCTCAAACGAGACAGATTTTGCCCTTTTACTATACAGAACGTGGGATGCAAATTCAGTTTCCTACAGTCACCATTTGGGGTCCCGCTTTGTCTTGGTCAAGCTGGATATGACAGACTTATGCACAAACGGAATACACAGCAGCCTACCTATATCCGATAAACATCACAGATTCAGAGCAAACAGAACAACTAGGTTGCTGGGCAGGTGACCATATTTCCAGATTAAAACCTAGTAATTCTCAGTCCCGTTATATCTGAACAATTCATCACTCAGTAAACTGTGGCATTAGACAGTAAATAGTGGTCAAGGCACGAAGTTTAAATACAGTCTCCAGAGTGACTACTCCGTGATGAATTTCGCATAAGTGGCCACAAGAAATCTGGACACTAGACACTGGACACGTAATACGCTTCTTAAACATTCATTAGCCCGGGGTGTGCTCTTAAGGTTTCAGATAAGCTGCGGAAACAAACAGGCCCCTCCCTCACCAAAACCAAATGCATAACCTTCAAAACTGCCTCACGCACCAGTCCTGTATGTTGTAAGATGGTCACGAAACAATTTGCTCGGCGCCAGAAAGCAAAACTTAAAGGGGGGGGGGGGGACGGAGGTGTAAGATGCTGCATACAACAGAGAAATTGTTTACTGTACTACAGTCACACCACAATGTCAAAACTATTTAGCCAATGAAACGCTAGGTCCTCATTTGAAAATGGCAGTAAAAAAAAGTACTAGCTAACTAAGACTCTCTTTCCGTAACTGTCCCGAATTAGTTATAATATCTTTAACATGTGGATCCAACTTCATTGCAAATTCATCCAGTGTTTGCCGTTGACCGTTTTTGATTTTGCATTCGTTAATCAAGGGAATTTTTTTCTTTTTTCGTCAAAGTTCAATCAACGTGATCAATTTGACGAGAATGACGACACATTTCATCAAAACTATGCCGGCAGCACACTGACTCTCGAGTCCGTTTTGCGACTATTTTGACTCCGTGCGCTAAGTCTCTCTTTTCGCCAGCTAACTCAAGACATTTTTGACGTACCCAGACAGTGAGACAGTCCCATTTCAGTCTCGTCGGGGCGCCAGGTCCCGTTCAATTGCATAAAACCCAGACAAAACAGACTTAACTCTTTTGGGACGTGTCCCCGATTTATCGGCGCCAGTGAAAAACGCATATGGACGTATCGCAGATTTATATTGTATTCTACGTTCAAGTCTCTTTTATTTAATGTTTTACTTTACTATCAATACTTTTTTTTTTTCTGTAAGCGTTTCTCAGAAAACTTAATTACGTCCAGGCTTGACTGAAATCCCTAACACTGACGCCCTGAAAGAGTTCAAACTCAATGCACCAACAGCCTTATTCTTCATATTCAGCCATGCTTTTTCAGCTGTCAGTGGATTGGATCAAACAAATCCACGACGAGCTTAAACCTTTCAGCGATAACTGCCCTATTAATCCTCTACCACTTATTATGTTATCGCACAATATCAGGTCATCGATCACTTCCTGGTTGTTATCTAATCCACGTATATTTATCTGTATGACATCATTAAGGTTGTTTTTTTTGTTGTTTTTTAATTTCATACTTATAACAAGATAACCTGAAACTGTGTCGGCACATTCAATAGGTGTGTATCTATTCATAAGGAAAGAACCACGCCCGGCGTAGCTCGCTCTTCCTCAATACATTAGTAAATTTACCATTATTATCTCTCAGATCACTCGGTGAACAGCCATTTTCTTTTTGTGGCCCGAAGACCTGGAATTCGTTGCCTCAAAATTCAAGAGATATAAAACACTGGAATTTTTAAGAAACACTTTTCTTGCAAACACACATTTTTCTAACTGATGGAATACAACCACGGTTGTTTCTGTCTGTTATCACATGTTCAGCATGTTCTCTGTATTAGTGTATTGAATCTGAGTTGAAGAATGACTATAAAGCGCTTAAAAAGCTTGCATTTCACGAGATGGACGGTTATATAAGTGTTATTTATCACTACTGTAAGGTTATTCCCAGCCTGCTTTGGGTCAGGAGAGGGAAAACGCCAGATTAACGCTAATGCTGCCGTCGGCAGTTAAATACGTACATTTCACCAGACCAGGTCTATTGCAGCACGCAAACGAAAGACAAAGAAAATGAACGTAAAACAAAACTCCGAACCGGCTGGGGAAAAAAAATGAATTGAGCAGAAGACTAAATTTTGCTCCTCAACACAGACAACCGAAGTGTTTGAAAAACGCGTGAATAAAATCGCGTTTTAATCAACCGGGTGGTCTGTATTATGTAGGGAAAAAAAATACAGCAAATGGAAATGAAAGTCTCCTTCCGTTAGAACCAGCGACGCAAATGTCTGTATCTGGTACTTCTCTATGCCAGGAAGAGAAACCCTAAAAACGATAAGTAAGTCAAATGCCACGGGTAAAGATCGCCTCTAGACGCAGGAGCAGGGCGTTTACACAATGGTGGCGCTGGCAATATCTTTTTTTTTTTAATCCTGAAATTTAATCCAACTTTCATGAGAATGACTTGCCCATCGCCCATCGATTTTTTCCCCCATTGTTCTCTCGCCTTAACTTTACACAACTAATTTAATGTGGAGCGGACCATCTCTTTTTCATGGGACCGAGTACGGTGTGTGCACATGGAGTCTCGCTTACATGATGGCATCTGAATTGTCTGACACCGTGTACGTTTGAATTTTTGGACACTCAGAATTTTGACGAAGAATGAACGAAATTACCTGCTCTGGCAACACACATAAATATCCTTCACAGGGCCGGGGCATTGGCACCGGGCAGGGACTGGAGACTTTGTCTTTCATCTCGGAGAAATTTAGCTTAATGAACGTTAAAACTGGAAGCAATAATTGTTTCTTAGTACCAAACTTAGGTGCGGATCGAACAAGTGAAGGTTCTTCTTCTAATCACTGGATCTTTTATAGAGAGTAGCGGCCTTTATCTGATTCATTTCACAATGCTGGTGAATTGTTACCCGGGTTTCCAAGCACAATGGGGGATTCACTTAAATCACAAGTTCAGTGTTATCACATGTTCTGCATGTTCTCTGTATTAGTGTATTGAATCTATGTTGAAGAATGACTACAACGCGCTTAAAAAGCTTGCATTTCACGAGATGGACGGTTATATAAGTGTTATTTATCATTACTGTAAAGTTATTCCCAGCCTGCTTTGGGTCAGGAGAGGGAAAACGCCAGATTAACGCTAGTGCTACCGTCGGCAGTTTATTACGTACCTTTCACCAGACCAGGTCTATTGCAGCACACAAACGAAAGACAAAGAAAATGAAGGTAAAACAGAATTCTGAACCGGCTGGGGGAAAAAAATGAATTCACTTAAATTCTGAATATGTGCACGCCTGCACTTAACAATACCCCAATGTTCAAGCTGAACAATGTGACGAACATACCCACCTGCAGTAGTGGCATTTATACAGTACAATCATGTTCCTGTAAAACGCAATTTCTTTGTTGGGAAATAGCTTCAGGGTTAAAAAAGAAAACCGAAAGTAAAAGGTATGTGTCATTCAAACCAAAATAATACTCTAGCTTCAGTCAGTACCAACTGCGTAGGATGCCATAGAATCTTTGAGTTACACAGGCCAAAAGCATGTCGGAAAAAATAACAATCGGTGGGCCAAATCGTGATCACCGCAAGGGAAATATCATCATTTCATGACTGTATTGTACCCGGGGTACATGTATTGCTAATTTTAGCCACGGCAGATCAGGCGAGTCTAGAGCGGGTACTTGAACAAGTACGGGTCAAATGACAAAACCTGATCCTTTTGCGAACTGGAAACGTAGTACAGACTATGACCTCATTCGGTAATTAAAAGCGGTGAGATCTCATTTCACGACCAACTTGCTAGACCCATGAGTAATCCCAGTCGCTGCCTTTTCTCGCAGTGTTTTGGACGTCATAAAGGTTTATCTCTGTCGTAGTTTCTCCATCTATCGCACATGTCAAGCGGGTCTTCAAAGTCAAGGACAAACAATCCGGCTGTATAGAAAACCCCATTGATGTAAACGGAGGGATTATTTACACTCAGATGAATCCACCATAAGGGTTCCAACGTTGATCAGTCCAGCCTCCTTCAAAAGGAACGGACAGACAGCAAATCTTGAGGGGCATTAGACAATAACTGATGGCTACTGCCTGTTTGTATGATATTTATAGGAAGTTATTACATTTGTAAATTATTTGCACTGCCGAATCATCCTGTGCGGTGGCGGCCATAGATTATAATATGATTACACATTCTTGAATGGACCACATTTAGTTGGAAGTTGAAGAAGAGCAGGCCCAACAAGGTCGACCGCCGGGCAAAATTCTGAAAAAAAAACTTAACCCCCCCCCCCCCCCCGGGACGCTTCGTGTTTGCTCCAGTTGTAACTGGGCTGCAATAAGACTAAAACAAATTTCCCAAATGGGGTTAAAGAAGAATACAAAATATAAAAACAAAAATAAAGAGAAGACAGAAAATCAAATGTGATATTTGATCTGAAAAGAGCCTAAAACAAAATCGGCAAGATTCTAGTAGGGGTCTGAGCCTACCCTCATCCATAAAAGCTGAGAGCCTTTGATTTAGAGACTATTTACGGTGATTTGAGTCACGCACGTCACGAACCGCAAGAAAGTACTATTGTAATTTTCACGTCCACCGGTCATGCCACAGGTTTCACGAGTCAGCGGTTCTATTATTTGGACAGCCCCAGAGAGGAATTGTCATTGGATTGGCAATGCTTCAGGCAGGTGCTGTGTCTTTCAATAACCACTTGACGAGCAGTTACGATCTTAAGTCCTTGGCCAAATGTAGCGAATGGAATGTCAGTTTCTGGACATACCTGTCTTCAGTGTACGCACTGTTCATTTGTGAACACCTGGATGGGCAATGCCAGGTAAAGCAGGGCCTAGGGTCATACAGGCAAATGGGCAGGGCAAAGGTAAACTGTATAGTAATGAGAAGTGGACATAGTACATGTAATACAGACGAGTAAGATGACAAGGCAATAATAGGAAGAAGAAGAACAGCAATGAACGGGATAACGACCATGCTGGTGATGATGATGAGATGAGGTGGGGAAAATGTAAAGAAAAGATGAGATGAAGGGAATGAGAGAAAAGAAAAATGAAGATTTAACAGATACACACATATAAGAATGTACAATGAATGCGTCTATTGTACATTAAATTTTATCGTGTTCTTTCGGCTTTAGCACCTGTTATCACCACAGACATGGTACCATAGCCTAATCATCAAATACTCCTGATCATCCACAATCTTGTGACGCTATTTTCTCTAGAAAATTTCTGTCGAGGAACCAGAAACAACTCAAAATAACCAAACGTTTCGGATTAAACGTGGACAGCCCCAATAACTGCAACATGACCTTCAAGGCGACCTGAAACAAAACGTCCCCTATCACCGTTAGTTAAAACACTCACACGAGTTGAGTTTACTGCTTCTCTTGTAAAAAATTCCACTATTTAAGCACACCAGCGACCACTTTAAACTTACATTCATCTTAGGTCATTTTGAGCGTAACACAGTTGAATTTACAACGTGATTTCACCGCAGTTGAACTTCATATCGACACATTCCCGCCTCTTCTGATTCGGTGCGCTGTAAAATTGTCCCTGCAGACACGGAAGTTCCGGTGTGAAGAAAGCTGCACCCATCTGCATGCTGTCAATAAGGTAATCCATGCCTCACATCCCGGGATCCCGCACGTTTTTTGGTCTGCTTCAGTGAGAACTCCGGGTGCTTCTTCCCCACTTCCATTTCTTCTGCATATGGCATGACAATGTGTGAGAAACTGTGTGTTTGTGTGTGTCACCTGTGCATTATTTCTTCACACTTTTCAGGTCCCCGGTTGCCATGGAAAAAAAACCAAACAAACAGTGTGTTCTTTTCAATTTCCCCGTTGTTACAATATTGGCATCACTTGAAACGTACAGAGATGAGTGTTACCGCCTGAATGTTAACTAAAAATCTTACTATAGCAAGACTCTTTCCTGAATTCATGAACATCACTCAGACAACACCCTTTGAAACATCAATCAATTGTTACGTATTCCCTGTGAAAACTTGACTTGGAAAAAAAAGAAGAAGTACCGCTGCATTGTGTTTAATCAACAATATCAGCAGATTAATTTCCTTCAAAAATAACAACAACAACAACTTAAAAATCACCTTATTAGCTGTCACTGCACGATAACAATGCCAAATGCATCCATGATTTTCCCACTGTTACGATCAGAATTTAGAGGTTCCGGGCTCCGCGTTCTCAGTTATCTCATGTGAAAAAGCAATTGAATACCATGTCCAAGATGTGTATCGTCAAAAACAAGACAGGTATTTTCTACATTAACCAGCTCCCCCCCCCCCCTTCCTCCTCACTCTCTCTCACTCCCCCCCCCCTCTCTCTCTCCCCCCCCCCCCTCCCTCTCTCTTGTGCTGTTTCAACTTTGTTTGTCGCGGTTTGTAAACATGCACTACGTTCTCAAGCTAAACATTCTCGACACCTTTTTATGCACATTTCTAAGCAAAGGACCACGCTCTCAAAAGCGGCAAGTCAGGTTTGCGGGCTCATTCAGAAAACATTAACACATGCAAGCACGCACACACACACACACACACACAAACTCCTACACACGCGCACACACATAAGCTCCCACACACGCACACACAGCCACATTTGCCACAACTAACATGTCGTCATAAAACTATCAATAAACGCATTTTTTGTTATTGCTGGTATTTTTAACTAACAAATTCCGCTGAATTATACTGTCCTGTTCAAAAGATATTGTTATAACCTTTGGTCAAATACTTAAGTTCGCCAATGGGAGATTCCCCACCTGCCAAATCTGGGGACATGTATTTTTGCCATACTTGTAGTGCGGTATTGTGTCAAGATGTCCCAGTAATGAGAGATCCGATTTCTCAGGAATGTGTTATGTCGAAACACTGTCACGAGTCAACATAACACTAGGATATAATACTATGGTTGATTTCATTGACGTTTTCATCCTTCTTGTTACGTTCAAAATACTGTCAAATACCCTGTTTCATACCAGTCTGATGAATATCTTTCTTCATTCACGAAATATTATTTTCCATTCGGCAATGAGTGTTGTGTCTACTAGTGCTAATACAATCATTCTAATACTTAACTTTACTGTTCTTAACGTGACTAACAGGTGAGTGGGACGAAGAAAAACACTCCCTGTATCAAGAACAGTTTCTTTTCTTAGTGTTTAACTATAATGTTTGTCTTCTTCTATGTAGGAAACAGTATGTAATTGTCCCAAAAATAAATAATTAAGTAAATAAATAAATAAATATATCAAAATATAACCAAAAAGCATCTTCCAGCTGAAACCTCTTTGGTCTAAGTCCATCGCAAGTCCACAAAGTACAATACAAAACTAGGCCCGTGAGCCAGACCAATGGAACTCTGCGCTCACCACAAAATTTCCCCTCGCCAGAGAATTCGGTTAATGCTGAATTAATTGCGTTGTTAACTGACACAAAACGCATACAAAAAGATACGGTGCCGGCGGATGGGAGAGAATGGCGGCTCGTGACCATGTTGACAATAAAGTAGATGATCGGGTTTCATTTGTTCCATTTCTTTTGAAATGTATCTTTATTTTTTTAAAACCTAAACTTATCCTCACTGACGTTTTCTCGGTACTGATGATATATAAAAACAATTCTTGACTAAAATGTGAGCGGATCTGACGAAATCGGGCTTAAGGTGAAAGACCAAACTTCCCGTCCAAAAGGGAAAATGTTTTCTATAGAAATTGAGATTTACTTGCAATATGAAAGACTGGCCATTTCTCTGCATCCAGTTAAAAAATATATTGCTTGAAATCGTCTTAGAAATATTTTATTTTGATTTTTTTTTAAAGAGGTATAAAATGTTCATCTTTAGCCCGGATTTGTCAGATCCATTCACAAATTCTTTCACATATAACGGAAGATGATAAGTTTAGCCTAGCGAACGTTTCAATAATGACCAAGTTTAAACATGAAAAATATCAGAGCTCTCCAAGATTTTCAGTCACACGAAAACAAAGGAACCCGACTGTGTAAAGCCTTTCTCCACCAATGGTTTCATGTCTAGACACAGGTTTTAACCGGCTAGCCTTTCCCGCTTTGTTCATTATGAAGATCATATATCTCAGTCCTGCGTTTATCACAAAACTAATATTCATATAGCATAGAAGTTGACTTGGAACTTGTATTGTTTCCTGCTGAAACTCGAGCTGAAATGTAAGTGAATTTTATTGATCAAGTACGGGCGGGAACAACGCTGTGAAATGTTAAGCGAGAGTACCAGTCACTGTCGAATTCCGTGAAAGGACTACTGAAAGTATACTACTTTGGCTTCTTGTTTTCCATGGGGTTGTATTTGTAACACACAGTATATATTTTAACAATAACGCTAGACAGTATTATCTATTATACAGGATGGGCCGAACATTACTTTACCACAACAATTATTATTCTATGATCACAGTTATATGGATAATGGAAGAAGGATGTTATTTTGAACATCTGATTTAACTTGATTTTTAATTTACTTGATGTACGGAAATTATCGACGGAACTATAAATGGTATACACTTCATTTAGTTCTAAAACCAGCAGTGTCCATAAAATAATATAATGATAAAGTAACTTTTGGGCCACTCTGTATTCTATCATACGTCCAACAAATTATTCATAGCGTGCCTTTAGATTTAGCGGCTGTTCCACAAAAAGAACAGAAAAAAATTGAGGTTTCTTAATAATTAAAATATCAAGAGAATCAGGTTTATCAATGGAGTGTCTTTGTGTCTCTATACAAGTTTACTTACTTTACTGTCAGTTACACCTATACCCAGTGACTGGACTCTGACAGAAGAAGGGTAGATGCGCTTTTTCAAGCGATAAAACTTGGAGTCTGGCTCACGAACAGTCATCATGAAATTATCTGTTTCAACACCAATAATCCTCCTCTAACACTGACGATGAAAACTCCGATGACAGAAGATACTACATCACTGTCAACAGATTTGTCCTTTTAGAAAAACTAACTACACAATACACAGCTGTATCAACTTCAGAAAATTAATGTGTCCTCTACGTCAGCTGAATGCTAAGCGTCCGCCACAGATGTACGTACTGTAGTTAGTGTACGATATGACTGGCGTCCACAATGAATTTAAAATGAGCTGCCTACATAGCTTTCTGAAAGCCGGACATTACAATACGATCTCGTTGAAACAAAAAATCACTTTGCCATGAATCATTCAGGAGAAGTGATCAAGCCTATATCGCTCAAAGCTTTATCATGTTTCTGACATCGATTTCAGTTAGTAGTACATAACACGTGTGACTTCAATTTCAGTTTATTCATTAATTACAGAACTGATGACGGAAGCTAGAACAGTATTAAAACACCACAAAATCCATCACATTAATAGCAGACACGCGTATTTAAAGTTTCCCAAAAGCATCAATAAAATTAATCACCAGAGATCCGCTAATTTAAACTCGTGTGAAATTATCGTAGGCAGACAGATTTAAATTTGCTAGGAGCTAAAAATATCTAGGCTATTTATGGAATTTCTCCCCTCGTCACAAGATTGGCCAAACCCCTCGCCAAATTGAACCTTGGGGGAAAAAAATCAACAAAGGCTATTGAAAACTTCAAAGTCCTTTTCTTCCCTCATCTTGCCCCTGAAGTTAGAAGTATGACGCGGGATGGCGACCAGGCGTAGGAGATGCGGGGTTTACCTGTTACCGCGTCCACTGTTTGCTCACGTACAATGGATGTGTCAATACAGGTGAGGTGGGTGGGGAGGGGCGGCTTTCTTTCATGAATAGATTGCTTACAATATTACATCCTAGTACAGCTTCTGACAAATGTCCACCTTCTCTGCTTTAAAAACGTCTTCAACGAGGGAAGGGGGCAAAACGGTAGTGAACGAATGCATGAAGACTTAATGACTAAGAGGGGTATCACACTAAGCCCGGTCAGACAGTCAGATGCTGCCGGCAAAATGTACACCAAAGAAAAAGAAAGGCAGAAGCTGACTCTGTCTGACCGGGCTTTGTATGATAAGAATCTGCCCGAATTTACTCAGAAAATATAGGAAATTATGGCGTGCACTTCTTGTAGGCCAGTATCTGACTGTCTCTGACCGGGCTTAATATGATACCCCACTAACCGAGACAGCATCCTAATTCTTAACTTGTGCCTGTCAACTTTTCAGGTCTGGGGGTTGGCTATAAGAGTACTTGTAAGATCGTCAGGGTGGTGGGCATCGTGTCTGTATGACTGAGAACATCCCTACCTACGCCCCTGCATTTCAGAAATTCACTGAGATCGAGAATGGCAAGATTCTCAATATTTATTCACACAAATGAAAAAAAAAATTTGATGGGTGGATCTGGTTTAAGAAACGTCATCTTGAAAATGCGTCTGGTGACGAGGTACGTCCTCATCTGCGGCTGCGCGCTCACGAATGAATGAAAACTGATATCTTAGATGCCAGATGGTGAAGCTTTTCATACCCTTACACTGATGTTCAAAACTGATATCGTGAACTACACAAAAGTCGCATAAAAAGTTCACTCTTTTGACAATTCTGACAACAGTTGTTATATCGAGTACTGCAGTCTCAGAACACACATGTCTTGCAAATGTTTTTTCTACCTCGCATGTATCTTGTCGCCCGCCTCTCATTAATTTTGTTCAACGGATGAACAGAATAGAAAGAAAGTTCTTCGGTTTCTCGCGGGCCTCAGCCCAAGGATGCTGCCCCCCGGGGATGTACAGAATGCTGACATCATCAGTGAAAATAAGCAAGGCATTAAGAAATGGGAGCCAGTATTTGATCCATGTGGCTACATTTTTATTTGCGCGGTGATTTTAATTTCATTTTATTCTTTACGTTTTTGGGTTACGGCTAGGGTTACTGTAAATATGATATTCAATTAATTGGCAAGAAAAGCCTTTTCGTTGGCCACATGTTCAAAATAATTTTTTTGAAACTGGCCACAAGTTGTTTGCAAAATGAATTCTACAGTGAGCATTATCGGTTATACGACCAAAATGAACACTAAATATGGGAAATAACCACGCTTAAAAAGCTGTGCGGAAGATTTTTTAAAAATGTACTTTTCAGCTGCCGTGGTACCGCGATGACACTGCTGTTATCCACTGGTCTGGGCAAGAGCAGTAGAAGTAAAAAAAAAAGAAGAAAAAAAAAGCATCAATTGAGCTCTCAGAGGGCACAAACTGACAGATCTTCGTGAGAAACCAACCTCACTTTATACCACTTTGACGGACAGAATGGCACTCGCAGGGGAATTCAGCTAAACTTTTACAATACTATAATAATATTATGTGCTCACATAGATCTCAGCTGACTAGTGAGTGAAGAAAAATACTGTCACGTCCGGTTTTAAACCATCTTCCACGCCCTATGAAGTGGAGCCCAACAACAGTACCGGGTGGATTGTACCCTTTTATTCTGTGGATCCAGCCGTACCCAAGCCGTCTCTGATTGGCGGGTTGACTGAAGGCTTGTCGTGGCCAAGCTTAATAAAGTCACCGGACATCTTCGTGGGGAGGAAATGAATCAGACAAATACTGAAGTCACGAATAGCATATTATTCCTTTCCCTGACAATAGGGTCTTTGAGATCTCCACGATGACAAACAGAGGAGTGAGGAAGGGCAAGGACGGGCCATTGCATCATACTGACCACCATTACCGGATTTCGGGAGACCGGAGTTGTGTGACCAGTGTAGAGGAACGTACAGGATAAGCCCCAGTCATCACTGTGTTTAGGTCTTTATTTTAGGAGGATCGCTGCTCTTGGCATTTACACATCACTTTTCTAGTATTTTTGTTTGTCTTGTTGTGGTAGGGATAAGTTTTTTAGAATTTTGCCCGGGCAGCGGCCTTATTCGGCCTGCTGTTCTCGATTTTCAACTGCCAAGGTATCTTTAACGTGCGCAACGGGCCCTCCGAGTTTTTCGACCTAATCCGAGAAGACTAGGTGCTCGATCCTACCTACCACAGGATCAGGGACAGGAATTTTTTTCCCCCGATAAAAAAAAAGAAAATCCAAAATGCCTGCACCGACCGGGGATCGAAACTGGTACCTTCGGCATAAGAGGTGAGCACCTTGATTCTAGACCACCGTGTCCCCTAGTCGTCACTGTTCACGTGTTTATAATATACGCCGCACGCCAAACACCATGGTGCCCTCTACATCTCACATCACATCAAAGGCCGGAACTGCCAATTCGCACCGATTCTTAACCATGACCCCTCTACCCCGCCTACCCCTATTCTCTCTCTCTCTCTCTTTATGTGTGTGTGTGTGTGTGTGTGTGTGTGTGTATCTGTGTATGTTTCAGAAACACTTTTATGAAGATATTTAAAAGAAAACGTCTTTATTATTCCCTATTTTTTGCCAGTGATCAGAAACTAGGTGCAAAAAACACAACATCTGCGTCTTGTTTTCTTGGTGTCTGTTTGAATGACCTTTACTAAAAATCGGCAGATCCGCGCAAAGTTATAATATAATAATTCTTCAGAAATCCCTGCCAATGAACATGCTATTTCTGGAAACCTATTGCAGCACAAAATTTGCACCACTGCATTCAAAAACCTGGGCGGCAAGAGATGACCCACGTCATCCCGGATGTTATCTTGGTCGACTGTTTTTGCTTTTAAAGACCTGTGACATACGAATAATAAAACTGTTTAGGAATGTAAACATTTATATTTACACAAAGGTAGAGTGAAAGAGAAAGATGACAAGAGTTGAATTCTGGAAGTCAGCTTTCCAGTTTGCGAGTGCTCTAGCACACACACGATATCCAGTAGAGGCAAGTGCTATGTGTCATGTGCCATAATTTATGTCCCACATACAAGACATGAACATGAAGAGGCGACTGAACGTGTGAGCTGAACAGTAATGCCGGCGCAGAAAGGAGAAGACGCTATCGCAAATTGCCTGGAATAATCAGAAAGTGGCGCACCATTCTGTGTATTTTATGCTGTACAAGCCTAGGACTTCTGCTTCTTTACCAGGGTGAGAAGATAAATTCATTATGGATTCCCTACGTTTCTCTACAGTAAACACAAACAAAATAAATAATGTTTTTCATAAACAAACATACAAATCTTCACTTATAATCGCCGTGCCTGATTTCGCAGGGAAAAAGGGCTGTATATTTATGGGAGGAAGGGGGAGGGGGGGGAGGGGTTGAAGGCATCACGTAGAGGCTCGGCCATGCCCCGCCTCGTGACATGTTTGGGCAATGTTTTAGTTTGACCCACTTTTTGTAAAAAATTAAAGGAAGTGAAATAGAATTGTTTAGTCAAACCGAGTGCAAACTTCAAAGTAAAACAGCATTTGGAAATTTTGGTAACAAAGAGAACGGAACTGATGACAGTTAAAAAATAGTCAAATATGATTTCAGAGTACTCTGTAATCCATTGTGTGACATTTGATTCATGCTTCCTCTAAATACAGAAATCACAGTTTCTGTATGAATCATTAAAATTTCACTTCTTCGAATGGGGGGGGGGGGGGGCAAATTTCTGCTCTGGCACGTCTATCCAACCCTGAGTCCACTCACGCAACAAGCTGACCTGTGTAAACTTTCAGTTTCGCACGAAACCAGGGTATTATTTCCTGCCCTGTAAGTGCAAGAGGAATAAGATAAAATGCATTCTACAGCCGCACAGAAGGCCGTGAATCACTGGCCCTCAAGCAACAACTCTGTCGGAGATATCGTAACACAATACTATGTTCGTGAATTGGGCCAAGTATCAGTGATAGTAACATGCGTCATCACTGTGTCACCCCAAAGAAATGCTTGTCATCCTGCTAAAAATACAGGAACTATGGGCTATTTTCAGAACTGGGGTTTCCCTTGAATTTTTATCAGTCGGCGGATATTCAAAAGCTATTTCAGTCGAACGTGATGCTTCACTAGTGTGATTAAATTGGGATACCTGGGGGGTTTGTGGTCCTAAAGTGTCCTCAATACACAATGAATGCGTGCGAACTTTGGACCTTCCTGCGACACTATGTAGTGAAAAATTGTATGCGGTATTTCAATGGGTGAAATCGCGTTGGCGTTTGCGTATTATGCGTAGTTCACTGTGGGAAGATGGACAGAGTGATAATGGCCAAAAAAGACCAAATGTTGGATTACACACAGATTTGACCACAGACGGGAGGAACGACAGCTGAATTGAAGACAGACGGAAGTCAAGTGGTTGAAATGAAAAAAACTTCATGCAGGCCTGTCAACTAAATGACAACTTCTGTAGGAGAGACACCCCTTGAGCCACGTAAACCCAATCCCTATAAAGTCAAACTAAAACCATCAGTGAGTTATGCCTTCATCTTCAAACCGGCAAGGGTTTCTTTTCTGCGCGCGCACACACACACACACACACACACAAAATTACTTCTAGTGTCCCACTGACCCCTCCAACTACAGGACGCTCCCTTAAAATAAGGGGCAGTTGGCAGGTTTGTTCATGGATAAATTGTGACAGTCGTACAGATAAAAAGCAGATTATATAGATTTTTTCCAGGATATTTAAACAAAGACTGAAATGAGGGTACAATAATTGCTCTTCGGATGACTAATCGAGGGCAGCGTGGTAAATCATCGTAACTCGGTTTGTTTGTTGTTTGTTGTTGTTGTTGTTTTTCAGGAGAAGCCAAAAAAACTGAATAATTTCTTTATCAGACTTCATAGTTAAGATACTGAACACACACTCACACATGCACGTACGCACACACACACACACACACTCTCTCTCTCTCTCTCTCTCTCTCTCTCTCTCTTCAATCATTAGTTTGTAGAATTTAACCGCAACTTACAACACAACAAGGGCTACAAGCAGCCAAATGTCTCTTTTTTTTTTTAAAGTCGACATGACAGTTTTTTTTTAGGCTCCCGAAATATGAACCCGTATTGCCAAATTCGTGTGACTCATTAAGTGTAGGAGGCCGCAGTAATGTATAACAGTTGTCCAACTGCTGACGTGAAATTAAACACCAGTTGGACAACGCCCCCCTTCAGGTTGACTGACGTCAACACAATCAAAATGAGCGTCTGGATTTATAAATACTATTTTGGCGGTGGGGTGGGGCTATTCCAAGATTTATTAGCACCGAGACAAGAACACGGACACAGGCTCGTAACAAATGTCTGGTGATTCATCAACAGAACAACCAATCAACAGCCAAGAAATATAACCCGTGGTTTCAAGGCTTTCTTTCTCTGTATAAGAACAGCCGCATAACTCATGAGATCGAGGCTGCAAACCTCCCATGGCTTCCGGGTCAACAGTTTTACGAAAATTGCCCGCCTGTCGGACACAAAAGGTTGCTTCTTTGAATTCTGGCATTATATGTCAAAGCGCACGGAGGCCAAATCGTGACTGACGGGATTACTGGAGTCATAAGACATAAACTGAGTCATGGCTGGTTCAGTGCGGCTCCGGGTCAGAATCAGATAAGACAGCGGCATATGTTTTCCGGTTTAACTACGAATAGCCCAGAAGTATATTGTCCCCCAAGGCTTAAAATTTAGGTAAAAACTGTATGGTAGGCCTATGTTGCACCAACTTGTAGCAATCGGAAGAAAACTATGGCATTTTATCACACACTCTTCCCACATTCCAAACTTGTGTGTTTTCAGGCAGTGTGTAAATATTGTTTCTATACACTCTGACTATGAGACAAAAAACAACAACAACAAAACAACTAAACTTGATTTCTTTCCTTGGTAACTGTGCATGAAACACCCATTACTAGTTTTCCCCATAGAATGGCCAAGGTTCTATCTCCACTGTTTAGCTGAACTGACTACTTCTACGGACCTTCTCCATTGTGTGTCAAAAGTATCAAGCAGATTCGGTGTGCAATTTGTAAGTATTACTAAAAAGAACAAAATCTTTGCTCTAAAAGTTATGATCATATGAAACTTCAATCCTGGATTTATCAAAAGTTGACGGGAGGGAGCTAGAACCTTGTCATTCTCAGGTTGCGTAGTGCTGGGTGTAACACTGTGACAGATTGGCAAGGTATAACTAGCGTGGGAAGATAGTTGACGGTGGGGAGACAGAGTTATTGTAGGCCAGAGGGGGAAAGTAAGGGATGCAACGGAAAGCGCGTTGACACCCGAAAAGGGTAGTGTTTACTTGACCGCCGTATTTGACGATCAGATCACCTGGGAATTGCTTGGGGACTAGAGATGCTTCAATAGTATTTGACGTGGAGTCGACGGGGGTGGCTATTAGGATAACTAATGTACACTCGGTGAGCGTCTTGGGACGCTACCTGACTGGGTATAAATCCTCGAACGCTCCTTCCAACTTCAGACCGCTGAGAGCACTCACCAGCTTCGTGCCGAAGAGGAGACCACAACTGCAACTGTAACTTCGTACTAGTCTTGTGAGTGGGGAGGGTCAGGGAACCCGCAAACATCCTTTGTCAGAGCGTGGTATCTTTGGTATCTTGTCGGCATTTGAGCTGTTGCTGAGTGGTAAGTTAATTGTACGATGTATGTGTATTTTACTTAATGTTCATAATTGTAGAACCAAAATCTAGTGGGTTTACTTTGGTATAACTACTGCCTCTGAGAGAGTCACGGAAACGCTGTTACATATATGTTACGAAACCTTATAGGATGGGGTCTGTTAGAGAGAGCGTTATTCTTCGTGTCGAACGTGTAAATATCATTAAAACTGTATTGATCGTTTATTCTATTGCCTATATGGGAGCCTATGGAGTATGGGAGCTGCAGCCTGACTTATAACAGTGTCAGCGGTTAAAAGTGTTAATGATGAATAACCGTCATGGAGTAAGTATGGAAGTCATGCCTTCCATCAGTAGATTAGGAAGTTGCGATTGTTCTTCTACAGAGGAGGAAGAACAACACCTTCTTGGCTTCTCAACTTCTTGTACTTTGATTAACGACATCGTGGCTTCTTGGCTTCCCGACCTATTGGTACCTGCCGATACCTGTTGATCTAACTGCGCAGTCAAGCCAGAGTAAAGAGGAAGAACCAGCTCCCAGATAGCGCCATACACCCCTAAAGGAGAGGTTCCTTATGCTGAATGTACCCATGTGTTTTATAAAATGTGCTAGAAATTGAATATTACGAAGCCCTTTTAATTATCATGTACTGATTTGCATTGATTTCATTCCATCGAAATTCACGTGAAATTGTATGACCTATGTTCCTATTATTATTGAATGAATTAATAATTATTGTATAGATAAGCAATACAGATATCGTTTGTTATAACTTATAGAAGAGAGATAGTGTGTTTGTTCCGTGCCTATCACGGCTGGTGTCAGAAGAAAGTTAGTGAGAGGAAGAGTGAGAGAAAGTGGAAACATCACACCGGGTGAGAGTCCAGATTTAGATTTGGATATTATCCATTTCAACGGATCAATCCAGTTATCCAGATGCAAGAGTTTTTTTTAAGTCGGTGAGACAAAATGCTTCGTTACGGATCGAGGATCCACTTGATTTTCTTAACTGGTCTAAAATTTGGATAATGATCCGGATATCCAGATAGTTTGAAGTGGGTCATCCAAAAATCCGGACCATTCAAAAGTAAGTCTCTGCCCAGCACTACTCGATTACCTGGAACACTTCCTCGGAAAAAGGGTTGGACAAACCAGAAATTTCGCAAGATTATCTGCGCTGAAGCTAAAACAATTATTGGAAAGTTGGGGCAAAAATCAGAGCTTCACATAGTTCAGAGCGGTAAACTTGAAGAAATTGCACAAAATTCAGTTTTACTGCTATCTGACAAGGAAGAGAAGTGTGACATACGACACTTCTCCACGACAAGGACGAAGCCAGAGATTGAATCAATCCGACTGTGCAAACTAAAAAAAACGATGTGGAGAGTACTCCAGAAACCGGGTTGAGACTCTCAGTGCGCTGGGTCACTGAAAGGCAAAACAACTGAATCAATCTGCGCCACACAGACTTGGTGAATTCAAAACTGTACTATCCTGAGATACGTCCCATAGACTTCATTTGGATTTATAAAAATATGCTAAAATAACATCAATATAGTCACGACGACATTAATAGGTACCGTAGAATTTCTTCATTGTCGGCTGAAAACAACAAAGACATGGCAAACATTTACTTTAGATTGCACGTTAACTTGTTAATGAGTTATGACATAAACATAATTCATTCTGCTTTCTTCTACATTCATCCCCCCCCTCCCTTTCCCCTACACACACACACAGGTACAACAACCTTCGCCTTCCCTGCCTATCGCCCATTTTGATCAAATCACCATTCTACTTTTGACCCCCCCCCCCCCCAAATGTGTGTATGAAAGTGTACGTAGATGTGCGTATGTGTATGAGAGGTAAGTGTACGTAGATGTGCGTATGTGTATGAGAGGTAAGTGTACGTAGATGTGCGTATGTGTATGAGAGGTAAGTGTACGTAGATGTGCGTATGTGTATGAGAGGAAAGTGTACGTAGATGTGCGTATGTGTATGAGAGGTAAGTGTACGTAGATGTGCGTATGTGTATGAGAGGTAAGTGTACGTAGATGTGCGTATGTGTATGAGAGGTAAGTGTACGTAGATGTGCGTATGTGTATGAGAGGTAAGTGTACGTAGATGTGCGTATGTGTATGAGAGGTAAGTGTACGTAGATGTGCGTATGTGTATGAGAGGTAAGTGTACGTAGATGTGCGTATGTGTATGAGAGGTAAGTGTACGTAGATGTGCGTATGTGTATGAGAGGTAAGTGTACGTAGATGTGCGTATGTGTATGAGAGGTAAGTGTACGTAGATGTGCGTATGTGTATGAGAGGTAAGTGTACGTATACATGTGTGCGCCATCCATTTTTGACTTTGCTCACCTGTATCAAACATTCTCTTATTGCAAGTCAGAACCTTCTATCTCTTGTGTGTGTGAGGAACGGTCTTTTTGTGCTATTAACTTTAACACAGGTCTGCATCTGTTGCTCACTGTATTCAGGCATGAAATTGGGTATCCAAGCAACTGTGAGAGTTTACAATAAATCTGTGGTTGTTTTCGTGAGTCTAATCTCTCTATCAGTGCTCCTACTATAATCTGCATCACAATCTCACTCACTCTCTCCTCCGGCAAAATAGTATTTTCAACATGTCGAGACAATTGTAGCTCTCTCTCTCTCTCTCTCTATCTCTCTCTCACACACACACACATACACACCCTCTTACCCTCTAATCACTAATGATCTAGCGTGCACCTTTCCCTGTTATTACACGTTTTGTAAGCATGCGTGTGTGCACGTGAGTAGTCCCGTATGTGTGCCCCCCCCCTCTCTCCGTGACCTCTATTTGTACCTGTAGCTGTATGATTATTATTGGCACCCGTCAGTAGACATGCTTTTCTGCCTCCCCCCTTTTTTTTTCTAATCACCCTCTTTCTCATTTTCTCTCTCTCTCTCTCTCTCTCTCTCCCTCTTCCCTTCGTCTCCCATCCCACCCGCTCGCCCTCCCGCCCCTCTCTCCACCAGCCTCTTTTCTGTCTCTCTCTCTCCCCCTTCTTTCTCTCTCTCCCTCTCTCACCTTCCACATGCCAACACCTCCCCAACCCACTCATTCCTCTCACGTCAAACACATTACTGAAGGAAAAAAAACCAACAACCCAAAAAAAAGAACGGAACAGAGCAAGAAGGAAAAAAGGCCACTGATTATTCTTCCAGTAAGTGGCTGCTGTAGATGATGGATGAGTGATCACAAAAACAGAGACAAACACACATAACCACGCAGCCTTCTCTTGCTTCTCTAACGTCTTCATTCCTTAACGATGACGATTTAAGTCTACCTTGGGGATTCTCACAGGTTTCAAGTTCTTAGCCCCTACCAAAGAATGTACAAGGGTGTAAAGGTATCTTTTTTGTTTTTTGCAGGTGAGGAATGTAAAGGTGTCGTGTGACGGTCTTTAACACGTTACTCAGAAGATGCTGTAGTAACAGACACTGGGATGACCCCCAAGCTGATACAATTTAAGTCTTTTTTTTTTCTCAGAAAACTCGACTTTTCTCTTCAAATTACTAGTTAAGAAAGGACATTCGCTTAAAAACGAACCAAAATAAATAAATAAATAAATAATAATGATAATGATAATCAAGTCCACAGCTTTCTTTTTTTTTTTTTTCAATCAACGTAAATGTCATTTCTGTTTTCGTGAATAATTCAATTTATCAGAAACACCATTACAACACTGTTCGGTTTGGAATTCCCAAAAAGTGCAGATTACATTAATCACAAGTTACTTTGATGATGCAGTTTATTAATGACCCATGCGCACACTTGTCTTTAAAGCCAATTACAATGAACTTCGGATTTTCCCGGAATGTAGGTCTTTAGAAAGTGATCTGAAATTCAAATTTCAGCCCCTTTTGTAGCGTTCTCGTGCGCAAGAGTAGCACTCGATTCTTTCATCCTTAAATTTAATCGATCATGTGATTGCAGCTGTGACCACACTGAAGACTGTATGTGTGTGGGTGTGTATTCGGGTATACCACGATTTCTTTCACAAATTTGTAAAGTTGCTTTTCGACCTTTTAACACATGTTTCTCAACCCCACCCTCCCCTTTTGTACATTCATATGGCCTTATGCCCCCCACCCACCCACTGGCGGGTTTACAAAGAATATTTATTTCGTTCTTTTATTTTGTATTTTTAACTTTCGCTGGCGGGTTTTTCCCTTTTTTTTAGACTTCATTTTGGTCGGTACTTCAATTCCATAGACTACTAAGTAAAACTGATGAGGCAACCCGGGTCAACCGAATTTCTTTTAAGCATGAGCAATGTTGAAGGTCAGTAGACATTTATTTTTAAAATGCAAACTTTGGAATAAAACAAATAAGCACGACTCTGTAGGTTCACAATATAATTGTACACTGTGCACTGTTAACAAAGATATTAGAAACGATAAAATGAGATACTCCCTTCTTCCTATCTCTAAGAAAACTGTGCACAGGGTTTGCGCGCTGATCGGGGGCGGGGCTCATGGCTCACAGCGTGAAAAGAATGATTGATATAATGAATAAATTTTTAATGAAGCTGATTTGGTGCGACTTAAATAATAATAACAAAAAAAAAGAAAAAAAGAAGCAAGCGTTTTCCCAAAGCGATCGGAGTTAAAATGACAAAATAACGAACGTCGATCAAGGCGTACAGCGATAGCCGAACAGTGAACAAAATTCAATATTTTTCCGATTTGGCTTTGTAAAAATACCTGCATTGTTCAATGCTTCCACGCATTCACCGCCAGGTGGCCGTACGAAATCTGTGCACGCTAAAAGCGCCAGCTGTCTCATTTCTAGTATCTCTGCTATTAATACGACATTATAGATATTTTCCCCTTGGTGGAAAATGGACAAGTATCTCCCAAGTTGAGAACCACTTGTTTCTAGACCATCCTGCAGTTACCTTTAAAGTAAATTCATTATGTCTTACTGACTGTGATATTAATTTAATTACCACTGTAGATTCAGTCTCTCCTAGCATCACTTTCTGAACGATATATTTTAAACAATGCAATATCTCACTCTCGTTGTGAATGCCGTACTCATCCAGCTGAAGTTTATTATTAATCTTTTAAAAGCGGTGTGGATCGGTAGACTCTCTTTATGCATGTGGGCTGTCAATAACATCTGTCCATGGCATATGGATAAAACAGAGATTTGGTGACAATGCCGTCGAGATGATGAAGTGATGGCATTTGTGTGTGCGTGTGTGTGTGTTATGAAGGAAATAACGATGACGAAGTAGAGGAAAACAACGAGGACGACTTGAACGTGATTTACTAACGTCTACACGTAGACCGTCTTACCTGACAATGATCTGGTCATGCTAAATTAGTAAAACAAGCTCTTTCGCCAAGAAACATAATAAACATGTATCTACGCAAGACTAATACTTAATTTTCTCAGTCATATAAACGGACACTTACAGGTACTGAACAAACATGCATGCGCGTTTTCTGTCTCTGACCCCCCCCCCCCCCCCGCCCTCCCAAATACATCATAATTAATACTTTTATCCACTCTTCTGAAAAGTACGGTAATCTGTATTGGTTGATCCGCTCTCCTTTTGATTGATTTATTTATTTATTTTTACATTCCGTTTTCTATTTCTTGTTCTACTCGATTTGCAGTTTCATTACGAACAAACAAAAAGAACATACAATTATACGTTAACTGCTGATCCCCTATATTAGATTGCACATACATAATTTTAGTTCTATGGAAGGCAAATCTAACAAAAATTAGGTCTATGTGTATTCACGATATACGCAGCTCATTGATATTAAATGATTGGTGATACCTAAGAGCTGTTAGGTGATACCCAGGTGATAAGATGGTAGTCGCTACAACGATCGTGATCAAAATAGCAATGAATATGACTGACATAACTCACCATGTTGAAGTTCTCTGCAGATCTATTTTAATCCAGGTAGAAGTAGCGCTCAAGACACATGCAGGTAGTTCCTTGTCAAAATGTAACACCGTGTCCTCTCTCGACACACTCTTTGAACACTGGTACGAGTTCTATAATTAAATAATCCACTGTTCCAGTAACACACTGTTATTGTTTCAAGTTCACACACGCTCCAGCAAAAAATATTTAACGTCCGTGTCTTTCCCTAGTTCAGCCGTGGATTTGATAACAATGTTATGACTTATCCCGAGATCCAGAGAGTGGCAAACATCACATTAATTCCTGCCTGTGTACGCAACTACACGTGATGAAAGAAATAGGTCACAGCACAGCGTTAAGAAGTGAACAGCTCTAACGGAGGTAACGGATGACTGCACTCATTGGGTCTACTCTACTCTGCAGTTCGTCACTCAGCACACACCAGTAACTCGGGTCAATGTCTACGCTTGGATTGACCCGCGTTAAAAAGCAACCATTGACCTCTACCTGTTTTACGTGTGTACATTCAAGACCGCTTTTCACGATCTCTGCCCAGGTTAGAGACCTTGAAAGTGTTGCCCTGTGACTGCTATCATAATGATCGAGCCTGATCGGTTTTCCCCCCGGGGCTATCTGCAACAATGCTTGATCATAAAACTGAAGGCGCAGCGTTATCCAGTCAGATCACAGATCTACACACATCACTCAACATTCGAACATTCGTCAAGCACACGAGTAAAGTTGCGTCATGCTTTGAATGCCAAAATGAAACAAACAAACAAAAAAAAAGGGATCTGTTGAGGGTTGGAGAACTTGAAGTCAAACGGCAGCATAGGGCTAGTTAACTCTTTGATTGCCAATGTTGTAAAACTGATTTTTTTAAATATATAAAACCTATTCCTGCACAAAATAACACAATTGGCTTGAAATAGTAATGCCAGTCTAAAAATGATCTGCAGAAAAATTGCTATTTACTGTCACTTAAACACGAAGCTGTTCACGTGTTTTTGAGCCGGCACTGAAATGGTTAAGACAGGCTTAACGACGGGCTCATAATAGTTACGCCAGTAACACGTGTAAAGAATAGTTTTGTTTCAGAAACATAAAAATCTCCCAACACTATGAATCCAAACGAGCACGAAGTGGAAAAACGTCGAAGAACTCCGACACAACCACAATTTCTATATCTAGAAACACACAGTTTCCATCTAAATTCAGTGTTTTAAAAATGTACTTTGCCATTGACAAAAGAAATCGTGAGTAGGGGGGGGGGGGCTACACATTCGCATTATCGCGACCTCAGTTCTTGTTGGTTCTATCTCCATTTTCAGAGAAAAAAAAAATGGAGATCTTTTAGTATGTAGAAGAGGTTTCTATGCACACTTTGACACTTGTTGAAAATGCGCCGTGGGACTTACCAAACTGCTTCAGGTCCGAGTAAGTCTAACTTCTTATCATAATAACTAAAGCCGCACACGTTTCACGTCGAATTTCTCAGCTGAGCAAAAGTGGAGTTGGAACAAACAAAAACGAATGTCGCGTTATGTTCAGCGAGGACACTTATCAAAACTGAGCTGTGTCTTTTGTACGTCACGTTTTATATCCTAACATTCCCAGTTTCCTGTGTGTTTTAAAAAAATGTTACTTCTCCCAGTGTCATCTGTCAGTAATTGGGCGGTACTTTCCGGTGCACCATCTAAACTATCACAGTGCACAAAAGAATGCCAATCAAAATGCCGAGGAAAGTATAATAATTTTGGTAAGCCTCTGCGTAGGCTGGACTAGACTACATTTGAAACCCATAATAAAATCGGAAACAGCGGCTTGAAACACAGAAGTCCAACACGACGTTATGGTTTCAATACTCTTATGCCGGCCAGCAATTTCATTAACCAGATGTCAAACCGTAGGCCCCATGTGCATACGTCATATCGCGTGCCTAACAAACATGATGCGCATTTGACACTTCAACTTTCGTCACTGGACGGGCACATCAATCCATTTCGCGCACTTGGGGCTACACAGCTTTAATAATGCGTGGGAACATTTGAGTGCCGTGTGCTTTGAAGGCAAAGCTTAGTCTCATATGGTGAGCCACTGGTGTCAGGTTCAGCAAAACAGTTTTAATGCATAGATATAGACTTGCAATCACTGGAGTCTGATGACAAAAGAGAGACAGGCGTGTCACTTGGTTAAACTGGTGCTGTGAACAGAAGTCTTTCAAGCAAGTTTACACTTGCATGAACATAATTTATGGAGTTTCTGACACCAAATGGATTTAGGCCTTTTTTGGTTCAATTCATTTACATGTTTTTTTTTTTTTGGTCCTTATTTTAAATAAAGAAATGACACCAACATTCGCAGTCTCGCTCCCTTCCCCCCCCCACCCCCCCTTTTTTTTTCTCCTCTGTTAAATCTGAAACAGTAATTCACACTCACATAACTGAACGGACATGAATATTTCTTCAGCTCTACGTTCGCGCCGACAGGGAAGCGGAACACGAAACTCTAAACCAAGAAGTTAAAATGTTTTGGGAGCCATCCATGGAGTAAGGACGCGTCTTGAGGTTGTAACTATGCTCGTGTCCGTCAGTGTGTAAACCTGTAATTTGTCAATACACCGAAACCATAGCAACGTATGCTTTTTTTTTTTTTTTTAATTCCCACGTATGTTTTAAATTGTGTAAGTCAGACTTATACGTGCTCACAGTAATGCTCAGTCTGGTGGACTCCATGCGTGCAATAGCTGTGAACTCAGAGACGATCAAATACAGATGCTGTGACTAGTTTGGTTTGTGAAATATGAACAATCTTGAACGCTTGCACACCATCACCACTCAAACGTATTAGTGTTTTTCAACCCTTTTTGCCCCACGCCCCACTCCCATTAGCAAAAAAAAAGCCAACTGCCCCCCCCTCCCCCCCCCCCCCCCCCACCATGATCGGGCAAAATTAGTAAACAGTACATATCCCTATGCCCAATTCTGAAGTCCCATGCCGTACCCTGAGAAACACTGGTTTAAGTGAAAGAAACTCCGAAAAGGTGTGCTCTCCCAGACCAGAACATTCTTTTAAATCCGTGTAAGAACTTAAATGCACTCCTCTGCATTAATTTTATCAGTTTCTAAGGATGATTAACATTTTACTTACGTATTAACTTGGTTACATCAACTGCTAAATCTCGCACGCACACACAAATCTGACCTGTAGAAATGCGAGAACACTGTATAATAATCTCAGCTTCGCCGTGTCGTTCGCCTTTACCTGTTTTTATCCTGTGAGAATAATGGAATCATCGCCACTACATTCTTCGGAAATAATATTGATAATGGAGCTGTGCATCCCGGACACAATACCGCAGACCTTATAGAAAAACTCGGCACTGTTTAGTGATAAAAGAGATCTGATCGTGACTATGTAAACGATATGAATGGTGGCCTAAATGTCATGAGAACTCTTCACCAAAGAATAACACGGGGGATTTCCCCATCGTTATCTTCAAGTTAGCTGGGTTAACAGTCACGAGGGCGGATGTGACGCCGAGGTGTCGCCGAGTGTGATTACCGTCAGGTGCGTTGTACCAGAATCAGTAGGCATTATTTATGTTGGGGTTGGTGGGGTAGGGAAGGAATGAATGTGTAATTTAGGGACTGATATGGGTTTCCATTAGGCCCAACCCTGTTGACGTATTGAGTGATTCTATCTCCTCAGAAATGCACCCGTTCGTGATCAGGGCAGCATACCTGGTTGATCTTTTTGTGCATGCACATAACTGAACAATGTGTCCTTCTTTACAGCAGCCAGCATGTGTTATGGAGTTCCGTGTCTTATATCTGGTACAGCTTACTTCTGCACCACTGTGTTATCGGGCTTCATACACTTGTCCACGAAATATGACTCTAAACCCTTATCCTAACCATAAATGTTGACAAACCGTCTGGTTCCAGCAGACCAGAACTCAAACAGCGAGATGGCCTGAAATAAACTTAATTCTTGTCTTAATCCACATACACTTCTTGGGCATTGAACTGGTGATTAACTGTTAATTCTGAAATGTAATAGGCATTCTACTATTTTGACTTGATTACGAACGTCTTGTAGGGGAAGAGGGTGAGCGTCAGCACTGTGCACGCAAATCAACTACAGACAAAACAGAGATAGATATTAAAGAGAGGCATTCCCATTGGAGCTCGTCCACTCAAAGTGATACGGTTCTGACTCCCTTCCATCAACTTTTGAGCAACTGATGATTGAAATTTCATGTGCTCATAGCTTTTAAAGATACGACTTTCTTTCTTTTAAGTAATACTTACAAATTACATGCGGAATCCGCTCGATACTTTGACACACAATGGAGAAGGCCTGTAGAAGTAGTGTGTAATGTATAACCCAGTTCAGCCAAAAAGTGGAGATAGAACCTTGTAAGTCTAGGGGGGCGAACTACTGACACATTTTTGTGGCTGGGCTGAGTTTGAATAAACAAAATATGACTGGTTTTAATCATGACCAGTCGGGTATCATCGTTAATAATAAATAGGCCGAAATCACTACACTTGGTCCACTGTAACTCATCCTTGACTAATGAGCACTAGAAAAAGACCACAGCACAAACGCCACGTTTTAAAATCACATACAATTTCAGAATATAAAGATTTTCATTACGAGTTTTACAGAACATTATATAAATCATAAAGACACTTTTTTTGGGTGATGATTTGACATAAATTTACAGCAACCTTATCAATGACTGAGTCAGTGACCGAAGAATACAGGACATACAAATGTCGAGTACTATGAACTATACTGTGTTACCTTTGCGTGCAAATAGAGTTTTTACACTGCTGTGTTCCGATCTATAAACAGATAATAATAATAATAATATATTGCATTTATATAGCGCCCAACCCCGTCGATGACAAGCTCTGGGCGCTTTAACAAACTCTTACACACACACACACACACACGCATACACAAAAGAAATTCAAAAATATTTACTATTGTTGCTGCCGAAAAACACCTAGCCTAGTTTGTCTGAAAGAAATGGGTCTTCAGATGGCGTTTGAAAGAAACAATGTCGTTAATTTCCCTGGTTGTCTTTGGAAGAGTGTTCCAGATGGTAGGGCCAAGAAATGAAAAGGACTTTTCTCCTACAGTGGACAGATTCATTTTAGGTACTTTCAATTTTGTAGTGTCAGATGATGATCTTAGTTGACGAGATGGAACATAGTAATCAGTTAAATCAACTAGGTACGATGGAGCAGTATTATTGACACATTTGTGACAAATGGATGACAATTTGTACATTATTCTTTTCTCGACTGGCAGCCAGTGCAAACTCTGCAGAAGTGGCAGTGCTGAATCTCTTTTCTTTTTCTTCAAAACAAGTCTCGCTGCATTGTTTTGAGCAATTTGGAGTTTTCTAATATTTTTTTGTGAAATTCCAGCCAAAAGGGAGTTGCAATAGTCAAGCTTTGAAAGTACAAAAGAATTTACTAAAACAGCCGAAGTTTCAGTTGAAATAAGATGTCTGATTTTACCAATTTTCCAGATTTCCATGTATAGAATACGAATGAGGTGACTAACCTGAGACGACATAGAAAGATTTGAATCAATGTAAACCCCTAGGTTTTTTACTTTTTTTGAAATTTCTATTGAATTAGTGCCAATTATCATCTCAGTTCTGTCCACTTCTTGCAGAACCCGCTCACGGCCTAATAAAATAACCTCAGTTTTATCCTCATTTAGTGCCAGTTTGTTTTGGTTCATCCAGCTTTTAATTTCTGTTATACAGTTTCCAGCCTGCTGCAGAAGTATTAAATGATACATCAGGCGATACCGAGGGAATAAATGATATTCTTTTCAAAGTGGTTCTCACCCTTTCCTAGCGACGACCCCCCTCCCCCTCCTCCTTAATTCCCACTCCTTTTCAACAACCTGCTGAAAATTCTCACAGAAATATTTACCAATACCACGCAAGAATGAGTGCAAAAAACTCTATTTTCATTAATTTCGCAGGCATCAGAAAAGATCTGGCCTATACCCTGATCCAGGGTGAGAAAGGCAATGATGATGATGATCAGAAAAGATCGGCAAGAATAAAATCCTGTTTCACCTACATAGGAATCTTGCCGTTAAATCCACTCATTCGCTCAATTTCGCAATCTTTTCCACCCCAGCTTTCAAATTTTGACACAATGTTTCCATCTCAACTCATACAGAACTAGAAAATTCCAGTGTGACCCAAAAAACAACGAAACCTCAAGTGTTTCAACATCGAGTTACACTCCTGCAGGAACTGATCACGACCCACAACAAGATGCGACTTAGTTCTTGTTTGTTCTATCTCCATTTTCTGAAGAAACTGGACATTTTTTAGTATGTAGAAGAGGTATAACAAATGCACCCTTTGGTATTTGTTTAAACTACGTTGTGGCACTTGTCAAGCTGTTTCACACTTCCGATTTATTCAAACTCCTTGTCATAATACGAAGTAACGCCGCATACGCTCAACTCAGACTTTGTCAGTTGTGCTAAGAATGGAGTTGGAACAAATAAGAACTCACGTCGCGAAGAATGACCTGGAAAAACAATGGTGTCCATGATATCATTTGCCCCCAGATTTATAGGGGTTTAGATAATGATTCCGGTTGGGGGGTCTAGGGATCACCAACTCAAGAACCAGTGTTTGTTGTGCGCGTATCGACAAACAGCCAGGGCGTCACAGCGGGAATACTACAGATACATATCACGCACATCTGATTACAACACAGATCTCTAAGTATAGAAACCTTTTGTTTCCTATGTTATAGAAATCTAAAGGACATTTTCTGTATTAAATGTCATGTACCACAAGCCAGTATGGAAGCACAGTTTTGCTTCTACCTGACAATCTTCTGAATTTTTTCAGACCTATCCTCTAGTCAGAAACTATCCCTTAAACTGAAACCATTTTTTTTCCTTTTAAACGTTTTTGGCGTGAAACCTTTGCCAGATACGGCAGCATGGTGACATTTTCCATCCTAGTATCACTAAGACTGATAATCGATTTGCATTATATATTTCATCTTTTAAAAAAGTCTGAAATTATAGTACCGAATAAACTATACTAGGCAAAGCTTAGTGTATTACTGCAACTTTCGTAGTGTCATTTTGAATCAGTGCTTTAGAGAGTTGAATACAAAATAATTTTGGCGTACCAAGGCACTAGTTATCTCCTCCTTGCAGTGTACATTCAAACCACAATGGTGTAATTTACAACTTGGTTGAATTTATGGCGCTCCAAATTTCGTGGTCTGGGGTCAGATGAGATTCAGGCAAAGCTTTTGCCGTATGTTGTTTCTCTAAAAATAACTATGTTTCTCTCAAAATAACTATCTTGAACATCAGCAGAAATGATGTATTTACTTCACGCTGTTGTGAGCAAGCCTAGCTGTTTATGACAAGATGCAGCTGGTCGAAGTATTAAACATCTATTGAAGTAACAAATATCATTCACAACTACAATGTTCACATAAACTGCAAAGTACACAATTGTCAAACTGTACAGTAGTGGACAAATCATTATGTTGCTGAATATTCACCCCCCCCCACCCCCCCCCCAAAAAAAAAACAAAATACCATTGCCGCCAGAACAGCACAAAAGAATCAGACGAACAAATGACGAACAAATCTACCAACACCATTTCTGCACGCTGTCTACACATTTCCAAAATTATACATTATTAAGGATAATCGGACGCTGGTGGAAATTTCGAGTGATCCCAGTTAGCCACCGGGTGTCGTGGTCATGGAGCAGTTGGTCAGGAGCTGCAGAGCAAGGGCAAATTGCTGTACGTGTCCAGATTTGGAGAAAATGCGGTTTACATCAGTATCCCCAATGCCCCGTCGACCGTCAGCGCTCATATTTCAAATCCCTCCATCATTCTGGTATCAGTCGTAAATAACTCCGAATTTGCTTTCGTTAAAATATATCATTACCCTTTTTTCCGCCTGTTTCATCAGACCAGTCGAGCCAACAATGATAACAACAAGAACAAAGACATCAACGAAAACTTTAATGTCTGTGGTATAAATAAGGCAACAGTGCCACAACCACCGCCGTCATCTCTCTGCCCCCAACTAAATCTCCGCAAACAACATCAATAAAACTACGACAGCCGTGGCATAAATAAAACAGCTGTGTCACAACTACCGCTGTCATCTCGCTGCCCACAACGAAATTAGCAACAGCAAAACAATTGCAATAACAACAACGACTACATAATTCTCAGCAATATCACAACTCCTTACGTCATAACTCCCACTGTCTCCCCATCACGCATTTGTTCTGTGCATGTTCCAGGAATCCCCGTGATCGTTCAAAATCAGAGTTCCTAGTGCATAAAAAACACAATTCTAACTTAATCCCCCACGCCCCCCGATGGGCATTGACGTTTGTTCCGATTTTAGGTGACACACATGTGCTCTTTGATGACGACACGACGAGTAATCTCATCAACAACATTAAAACCTAGTCTCATTTTTCGTTAGTTCTGTGTGTGTCGGGGGTGACCTCGCCATGGGCATGTCCCGTTGTTGTTGACCTTTGCCTGCAATTTGTGCCTCATCTGGTAGGATATACCCAGAACCAAATGGGTTGCTCAGTTTTCAAACCGGGGCCATGAAATTGGACACTCGTGCCTTCATAGCGCATAGGAGTCCCGACAGTATAGTTGCATTTAGACATTCTGATGCCCGAGGCAGAAAGCACTGACAGATTTTGGAGAACACAGCGCTTTTATTTAAGGACCGCTTACCCTATTCTTTTCAAACGGCTTTCGGGGTGGGCAGGACACGGGGAAAGTGTGTGTGTATTGAGGGGGGGGGGGGAAGGTTACATTATTTCAGGAAAGGCATTCGTCAAGCAAAATGTGTCTGGAAGGGCAAGCATAACACACCAAATGGTCATGTTTAGGTCCTACGTTATAACGCAAGCTAGGTAATTACACGGTCTGGGCCTTCTGCATTTATATTGACAGTAACTTCAATTTGTAGGCTTCAAGCCACATCTGCCATTTCGGTAATCTATATAATTATATTCGTTCGGAGCCAAAGCTGACTCGAGTACATCAGCATTCTATCGAAATAATTAAAAATAAAGACAACATTAATCTTTTACTGTTTCTAATTCCTGGATAATTTTTATCGGAACAGGATTTGAAGAATTCTATACACCGAGTATTAAATGAGGAGAAAAGAAACTGGCGCTTCCAATGCAAAGTTTTTACTTTCACAGCAATAAAGAACAGATACACCCAAACACAGTATAGAAATGATGCACCCAATTAGCATAAAAGCATGGGTTAGACTTGTTAAGACTAGTTAATTCCTCGACTTGGAGAATACAGAGATGTGACATAGTATTTACTTTTGATTTTCTGCCAGCGATCTGTAAAGAGAGGCCAACAACGAAATTTCCAATGTCACTTTTTGATTCTACTTGATAAAAATGAGTCTCTGTCTCTACGGCTAAAAAAATTTATAAATAAATAACGTAAAAGACAGAAGTTTGTCCAAATGGATGTGTCCACGTAACCTATCGCCCAAAATTGAGGCAGTACGTAAAATTTCATCATTTCTGGCCACGTAGACACGAAGTTTTAGACGCTTACATGTTCAGCCCTGGCTCTATTATGATGATTTAAAATACAAACGCAATCATTAGGAAAACCCGTTGTCATTACTAATAAACAAGCTGAATATAAAGTAAACGAAACTGTCACATCCACAAGAACTGCACTCACTAGCCACTGTCTTACTGACAATCTAACTGCATTTGCTGCTAGCTCAAACTGTAGTGTACACGTACCAGGTTGACAATCACAGTACTAACTACTCCATGCTGAACGTATTACATGTGACGCACTCGGTGTCCAAGCAAATTGGACCGGATAGCCATCAAACTCGACACTTCAAACAAAGGGTCATCTCTCACTGGACCAACGGATGAAAGCCAGGAAGGCAAAAACATTTCCGGTGACCATTTTGACACGAGCAGCGGTCAGTCAGTGCACAGAAGGAATGCAAGGCGCAATTGGACAACAGGTCCGTCGACATGCCAACATGACGACATCAACCTCTAATGGACAAGTTATAAAAAAAAAAAAAAAGAAAAGTTGAAACTGTCTCCCAGTTAATGATATTATTAGATCTTTTTGCGCTAATTCCATGCTTGCATTTAAAGAGATCTACTCTCTCTTTCCTCCTTTTCTTTATTCATTTAGAGCTCCCAAAACGACAACGACATCACACCAAAAAAACAACCTAAAGCTTTATAACATCATATATTCACCCCAAATGGAAGAATTTGACACAAAAAGCTTAATCCTAGTCTTTATGCAGAGAAGATGTGGCGTCTCTGAAAACTGTTACATCCACAAGAACTACATTCATCAGCCAGTGTCTTATTGACATAACTGCACTTGCTGCTCACACTAAAGTTTTCACCAGGTTGACAATCACAGCAGTGACCACTCCATACAGAACGTATTACAAGTGACCCACTCGCTGTCCAAGCAAACTGGACGTCTCTCGCATTTGCCGTGACACTCTAAGCCGGCAGATTTTGCTAATTTAATTGGGAATGCACCTCGCAGGACCGCCAAGAGCTGTTTGGCAGTGCTGGTCAGTATTATGATTGTTGTCACTGAGTTTCCTAGAGCTCGAAGACAAGGCATACAATTAAAAACTCTTTTCATGGTCACTCTAATTTCACTACGGTCAGTAACAGCGCTGTTGTTGTCACAACCAACAGCCAGGACACACCGACACGGCAAGGCAACTTCAATTCGTGTAACAAAGCAGAGAAATAAAAATCGCCCAAGAAAAGTAAAATCCGAAAGAAAAAAAAAAACAGTCACGCACAGACAGACAGTGAACTTTGATGACCCCTCCGCCTTAAGGACTCTATCATACCACGCCCGGTCAGACACAGTCAAATGCAGCCAACAAAATGTACACCCATGAAATAGTGGCTGATTGTGTCTGACCGGGTTTAGTATGATGGTGTCTTTCCCGGTTTATTAAGAAAATGCAGACAATTATGGTGTGCACTTCTTGTCCACCAGCATCTGACTGTGTCTGATCGGACTTAAGTCTGAAATCCCCCCTTAATCTCCGTCTCATCGCAGCACAAACAATTAAAATTTCAGCACGTCCCGGCTGTTCTATTTTCAGTTCCGCCTACTCTCCACCTTTCCGTGAAACAATGACGAATTTCCTCGCCACACTTGATTGTGTTAGGCCTGATTTAGGTCAAGCTCTCGGCATTAAAGTCACCTACTACAAACCCAAGGTTAACCTCAGTCTGACCTTGTACCGGGATATGAATATCATAATGAATGTTGTTGGGGGCTCTTGGTCTAATCCGCGATACAGAATACCGAGATGGACCATTCATTCTTTCAGTCTGTCCACAACTTGCTCGCATTTAAATACGGTGGGTACAACTCACAGAGCTCTGTGATCCTAGTTTTTTATTCAAGCACCAAGGGGTGTGGTGCGAATTGTTGCATTGTTGACATGGATGATACGCGCGCAAGTCGACGGTGAAAAGGTTAAGCCTTGGCGGGCACCAGTCGATTTTGATCAGCCGACTAGTTTCATGATGACATCACGGCACTAATGTTTCTAAAGAAAACGCTCGCATCAGCCAGCTCGTGGGATCTTACTGAAACCTCAATGCCGTAGTGTCACAACGCAAATCGTTCGCCGATCAAAATCGGTTGATGCGCGCCTTGGCCAAGGGTGTGATAGCTAGGAAAGGAAAAGAATTTTTGCCCTGTCCCACCCCTGCGTCTCCAACCACCACTGACATCACCACCTCCATTTTCACTTGATACCCTATGCAGATACTCAATTTACTAAATGGTCAACCCGGGGCTGTCAAAGCTACTAGTACATCATTAAACCTTTCATTGTCATGCCGTAAAACTGTCATTTTGTATGGACTATGAACACCTTGAATATCTCATAACTGCCACCGATAAGCGCAGAAATCTTTCACTGAAATAATACTTGTTTGTAATGTAAATCAATCCGCAGGAAAAAGCTGCTTACTGTCATCTGGACACGAAGGTGGTCTCATTTGACTGAGTCGGCATTGAAAGGGTTAATAGAGAAGTGTTCATTAGGGTCAGCGGATCAGAGCGAAATGACTTGCTGGCTCAGCAAACAGTGTCCAAGTCCTGCATGAGTATTGCATTATTGTGAGTTCACGACAAATCTGAGCGATGGCACTGAGGTGTATTTACACTGCAGGATACGCTTTATAGTTTGCAGAATTCTTCACTGCTGGGGCACCAGACTTCATAATGGAAAGGACTTCGTTTCGAACAATCCCACCTTGACCCCCCCCTCCCCCCCCCCCTTTTTTGTTTGTTTGTTTGTTCTTGTTTTAAAGAAGGGCGGGAGAGAGGGACAAGAGAGAGAGAGAGAGAGAGAAGAGACACAAAATGAGAGACAGAAAGAGTGAAGAGAGAAAGAGACAGATAGAGCAAGCGGGGGAGATAGAATGAGTGTGTGTGTGTGAGAGAGAAAGAATAGAGAGACGAAAGAATGAAGAAACAGAAAGAGCAAGCCACAAGAGAGAGAGGGGGGGGGGGACTCGATCAGATGTAGTATGTAACCAGTTTCCGACGCCCCGGACATGTGTAACTTGTAAGGAACCACCGGTTACTAGGTCAGTCTGTTGACCGAGCACTTAGCGGACTGTGTCCACTATTGACCGACAGAAACTGTCTTCAGGAACTGGACACTACTGAAGATCTCATAACTCATCCGGATACAGGCCGACACTGCAGCTGGTGTGTACAGTTTCTAACCCTGGACATTCATTATATTAACATTCTCTATAGTGGCATAGACTTCTTGTATGAATTAATCCTTTACCGTGCTATGCAGTGTAAGTTTTGGCTCTGCATTAGTTACTTTGAATCACCAGTGAAAATCATCATTTAATCCACAATTATTACTAAAATCTCAATGAAGAGGAAAACGTTTGTATGCATAAAAGTTAATCCAAAAAGAAGAGCTGAAACGCTTGGGAGATCGAAACGTGAGATTGCTGCATGCATAATATAGAATATGGAAATGATTGTGCACATTACAGAAAGGGGGGCACGTTAGCCTAGAGGCATGGTGTTCGCCTCCCATGCCGAAGGCACCGCGTTCAGTTAGAGGAATTTCCTGTCACTGCTCCTAAGGCAGGTACGGTAGGATTGAACACCTAGTCTTCTCGGATAAGGAAGAAAAACTCGGATGGCCCGTGCGCACGTTAGATACCTTGGAAGCTGGAAGTCGAGAAGAGGAGGCCTAACATGGCCTGGTGCCCTCACAAAAATTTAAAAAAATAATCATTATCCCCCCCCCCCCCCCCAGTCCTTTCCCAATGGATCAAACAAAGATGCAAATACAAAATACAACAATAACAAAAGACAGGAGCAAGAAAAATAATTTAAAAAAAACAACAGTAAGAAAAGGAGTAGTGCAAATGTCAAGGGCAGAAATCCTCCCAAAACAAAGACCTCAACACGCACATTAACAAATGACAATATTTAATTTTTCCGTTCAAAGTGATCGCAAAGGAACATTTCTAAACCATCTTTAAGATTTTCCAGTTGTTGTGGGTGACAAAACTTCATTCTGAGACGAGCTAAGATGTTCGTCTCACGGCCTGATTGATTCGTCAACACGGCTCGGCCCGTTACACAAGGAAGTGGGTACAAGGTTGGCTAAACATTAACGGTGGATGTTCCCCATGTCATATTGGGCTATATAGCTCCAATTTCAACACGTTCAATACTGATTCAAGTTTTTTTTGTTTGAACAGGGAAGGAGTCACGCACTGGCCTCTCTTCCTGTTCTTTTCGGAATAACACTTTTCAAAATGAAGGAATGTCCCCTGAATAGAAAAAGAATGTTAATATATGACTGGCTCTAGGTTCTCCCGTTTACACGTTAAGGTCATGTCATCTCCTTGAAATATGTCAACAGATATACAAAGACATACACGACTGAGTACACAGGGAAGGACAGACATAATTACACAAACCGTGATAGACGGGTGGCTAGGTAGATGGATACAGATATGACAGACAGACGGACAGACAAACAAAATGAAGAGACAGACATAGATAGATAGATAGATAGATAGATAGATAGATAGATAGATAGATAGATAGATAGATGGGCGGGCGGGCGGCGTAAAGACGGATGGACGGACGAACGGACAAACAGACAGACAGATAGATAGATAGATAGATAGATAGATAGATAGATAGATAGATAGATAGATAGATAGATAGATAGATAGATAGATAGATAGATAGATAGATAGATAGATAGATAGATAGATAGATAGATAGATGGACCACGACAAAAATTCCCCGACATCTACTCAAACACACTTGACCACAATTATCACAGACTCAAGTGGTGCTTATGGCATAAACAACAACAAAACTTCTACGGGCAATAAAAATGTCTCGCTGGAGATTTTTTTCATTCGCGAAACGTGACAGAAACATAAAACTTTACAGTCGTTGGAAACTTCAACATTAAAACTCGCCCATCTTTGAAGGACTCACAATGCTCTCTGAAACACAATTCTGAATTACAAAATATGCTGGCCCCGTTTTTTCCTTGATACTGGTGCGCAAATAGATAAATTTACTTGTACAGGTTTCTTTGGTTCTCTGTTTCAATAGTTATTTACATTTTATTTGTATTTGTTTTGGCATTTATTTTTTTCGACAGCTTATACATGTACTTTAATTTTCCCATGCTCTGGCTGATCTACTGCGGAAGTTTAATGTATGTTTCATAATTATATCTACGGATAAAAATGACTTCCTTTTTAATTCTGTATCACAGCCGGAGAATGAGATTATACCGAATCAGCATTTCGGATTGCACCTTTAAGAGTCAGTTGTATGTTGAACCTTTCTGGCGACCCAGCACAATCATTCAGACCTGTGGTTTTGAGATTTTAGCTCAGGGTGAGCTCGCTGGCAAAGTATGGACTGTGGATCATTAACCAGTAACACATTCAAGGATAATTTTGTCTGATGGGATTTTTGTCTGTAGGTCTTGTGTCTTCGGGCATTTAATCCTAGGAGTATTTGTCCGATGCGTTTTTTTCATAGAATTGTATGCAGTTAGACACTTGCGGCGACGATTTGTATAAAACTACCACTCCCTCCTTCATTCTACCATCCCCCTCTCCTCCCCTCCAAAGACCGACTAACACTTCCTTTCTTCTACCATCCCCCTCTCCTCCCCTCCAAAGACCGACTAACACTTCCTTTCTTCTACCCCCCCCTCTCCTCCCCTCCAAAGACCGACTAACACTTCCTTTCTTCTACCCCCCCCCTCTCCAAAGAAAAAATAAAACGGCTGGGGCTGCACTGTGGTGACGACGTGTCTGCTCCAGTTGTAACTTTCACTTGGCTGCAATGACACTAAGGCAAACTTCCCAAATGGGATTAAAGAAGTATACAAAATGCAAAAACTACCATAAAATATACCGTCAAAACTGGGCAAAAAGAAAAAGTTGTATGTAGCGAAGCCCTGCGTGAGAAATAAAACCGAAACGATACAAAGCCCAATTTTCACTTTGCTTATAGCCCTGCTGCGACCCCACAGTTTTTCTGTGGTTTTTATGATATTTCGTCAACAAAATATACCGTGTGTGTCCAGTTCTTAAAAGGCCCAGTGAAAAAAGCGGCCACGTTATTCTCTTGCAAACTTGAAGTATCCAGTGACTATCGACTCTCCGTATCATGCTTAGCGAGGACAATTTTCGAGTTTCAACCATATCTTTTCCACACAGTGTTTTGTAGCCTGCAATCTCCAGCTTTTCCTCTTCATGTTTTGTAAAAAAATGTTTCGTCTTCCAGTGTTTAATGGGCTCAAAGAGTTTGCAAAAATTCTTGCAAAGATTGGCTTGTCTAATGGTAACTGAGCGGCTTCACATCAAAGCATTACACAATTTTCACATGTATTCTCAGTAGTCAAATAACCCTGCAGAATGTCTACAGCTAGGATTGGGTTTCGTGTCTGAGTTTGGATTTGTAGAAAGCAGGAAGACACGACAACGATCACACTGTGCTAGGAAAAAACGAGGGGCCGTAGGCCGAATATAGCAGAAGGACAGGACAGGAGACCCTACCACAAGCGCCCACCAACCACTCTCTCTACAGCTAGGAGGGTTCGTTGTCTCTTTCTTCTCTTCGGCATTACTACTTTGAAATTTCTTCGCCACAAAGTCTTTTACCATTTCGACAGAAGACAAAAAAACAACAACAAAAAAAAAACGCAATCTTTCTAAAGATATCCAAAACCACTGATTCAAATGGGTGCATAAATAAGAAATATTAATTTGACAAACTCTTGGATTAATGAACTTGACGTCACGGAAAACCATCACTTTTATGGAAAGCCATATAACGGCTTTTTCTTTTAATTGGCACGACCTTTTATAGGTAAATAAAATATTGGGACTTCTGTAAACTAAAATGAAGTTCAGCGTTCTGTAACGAATCGATATTGCCATAGGCGACGTCCAAGCTCTGTCACCAGTTTCTGCAAATTGCCTAGTTTTCGTCCTAATATTCAGATTAATTAAGAATTTAGAGGTGAGCTCAAAGTCAGATCATAGATTTACCTCTTGGAGACCCCAATTCTGCGTACACAGATTTTTCATTTTAATAGACTTCCCTTGTAGTAAGCTACTTCGTACCTACTATGATTTAGCGATAAGAGTTCTCAACGACGAACCAGACAAGAAACAATAATACATTTAGCAATTGTCAAGCTCACGCACCGCAAACAACAAACTCAAACACAGGCTAGAGACAACAAATCCGTAAAAGATTATTGAAATTTTGTGAGAGACGACAAAAAACGTACTTTTTTCTAATTCTGCTCCTGCCTTTTGATACGTGGCAAAGTTCTGTGTTTTCTCGTGACAAAAGAAGAAAACGAATTGCTAAGGAAATATATCCCTTTAAAACTGTTATCTCCAATCCCCCCCCCCCCCACCTTTATTTATTCAGCCATCTTCTTTTGTTGTTAGTCAGACAGCCACTTTCAACTTCCATGGTATCCAACATTCACCAATCTATCAAATCCCATTCCCTTATTAAATTTTGTAATTCACTGAATTAAGTATCTTTGGCACATAAACAATCACATTGTTTCCCAAACATGATAGTAACAAAGGAGCGATGAGACACTCTTCCTGTGTTTACAACACAAATCGAAAAGGAAGTCTGGCGCAGTGGCGCCATTCATTCTCGATGGAATATCCGTTTTTAATTTAAGTCACAGGGAGTAATCATTAAATTTATTACAGGCTGCATTTGTTGTTAACATCAGGGCAACTGTTTGCCTATGGACACGACACACGACTCTCCCGTGATTCGAAGTCAGAACTGGGACCGCCAGACCATTATTTCGTCTTTCAGCCATTTCCCCCGCGTTTTTTATTTCCTTTCGTTTCATTTCTTGCTTTATCAGTTCGATCAGGGCATTTGCAAAAGATTAGTCCTCTATCCGCCATTATAAGGTTTGGTCAAGTGTTTCGTTATCAGAAATTGGGCTTATTGGTTGCAGATTGCCAACGTGAAAACAGTCCCGAGGTTCAGCGGCGTTGCTAGCCAGGGTTCCAGGCATACTGAACGCGTTTCACTGCAACATCGTTGTTTAACGAGGAGTTTCCAAGGGTAAAATTAATTGCGACTGTCACAAAGTCATCTCTGGCTTCTCTTCCCTCATAGCTCCTGGGCCCTCGTACTTTCACGAATTTTTCGTTATATTATATCCTAGACCATTACGAAATTCAAAAAAAAAAAAGCGGCTAACAATGTAAATTTTTTCGTATATTTACACAAATATTTTTGGATAAGATTTATCCGTCACATCCAACAAAATTTAGCATCTCTCCAGGCGTAATGTAGACACAATAATTTAATTAATTACAACCGCCTTTATGCTAGAAACAATAGTTTGAATTTGGATAAACAAATATTTTTAACTGATGGAATGCAACCACACGGTTTTCTGACCGTTGTCCCATGTTTAATATGTTCACTTGGATGTGAGTTGACGAATGTCTGTAAAGCGCCAAGAGTGCATTTGACAGGAAGTTGTGCGATATACATGTTATTTATTATTCATCGTTATTGTAACGTTTACGCTCAGGACTTTTGCAGTAAATACATGGAGGATTGGAAGATTGTGCAGTAGCCAACACGCAAAAAAAAGAAAGAAAAAAGGGGAGGGGGTGGGTGGGTGGGGGGGGGGGGGAGGGCTTTGTGCATGAATTGGTGAGAGTGTGCAGCTGCCAAATGCCAAACATGTTTTACTGCAATTATGACAAAATGAAGCTGCTGGGCATGTCGCCAAGCTGGAAAAGGTGGAGGGGGGGGGGGGGAGAGAGAGAGAGAGAGAGAGAAAGACAGAGAGGGAGAGAGAGAGGGAACAGGATATAACGATCAAGTTCACTCGACAAGATTGTCCACTGTTTTCATGCACAGCATCATGCTAAACTCATAAGTTTGAACTTTAAAAAGTGGAAGCGTTTGTGCCGAGGCGTTCTCACTACTGTTGTCAGTGCTATTGATGTTGTACAGTTTGTCTTTTTTCTTTCTCCCATTCATGTTCATTTTTGTTTGGTATAGGGTGAAGGTGGTGGTAAAGGCAATGACTGAATGAGGATAGGGAGTTATTTAAGTGTGTGTCTGAAAGATTGCTATTAACTTCCCCTGGTATACACTGCATTATAATGACGGCTTTTATCTGGTGCCATTCTATGCAGGCTATCAGAATTAAACCACGAATACTGTTCAAATGAGGTTCTGTTTCTTAAACAACACAGAAATTTTCATTCACTCAAATTCCACATCACACAAGATCTAGAATTAAAAAATGAATCTACATCAGTACATGCACAGTTGTGTTATTGAACCATGCTTCATCGCTTGGTCAATTTGTCAGTTTTATGAATCATATGATTTTATGTAATTTTTTTTAAACTGAACCAAGCATCGTTGGTCCTGCACGTAGTATTTGGTAATGAAGGTATTTTGTGTGTTTAATTTTTTCACTTATCATAATTTTAAAAACATTTTTGTGTGTTCTAAGTAATGCCGAAAACGCGATAGTTTGTTAGAACACATTTCTCATTACTAGTATCTGAGCTAGCCCATGTGGACCTCTGTTCTAGTAATACATGTAGTACTAAACGTATTATTTAATTAATGCTAGTCAGTCTCTCTGCGGCGAGACGGCCCACTACATGTCTGACCTACATTCGGCTGACCGGCCTGTAGTGAGAACGCCTCGGTTTGTGCCAATGGGGGATATGAGGGAGGGAAAGAAGGTCAAACGAGGGTCAAGCTGAGGCATCCTCACCGGAAGTAAAATCTGATTACAGGTAAAGTGTAAAGTCTGCCAGTGTCAGTAATAAATTGCTCGGTGGTGTTTTTTTTCTTTTCTTTCAAGGGCAATGTTGTTGTAGATTAAGGAGGCAGGATGCATGCAGTACGTGAGCAGCAGGTAACAAATTGATATAATCTCAAACGGGAGTCACCTGGCTCTCAGGGGGAGGAATTTCAGTCAAAGGAGGAACTTCAAACAGGGCTGTCTTAACACCATTTCACACTCGGGGTTTGTCTGACCCGAGACACCTCACTCTCTTCATCAAATATCCCCCAGCCGAATGAAAAATAGGGTTAACATTACTACAGGCATCTGGGCAAAGCAATAGGTTGCGAGGCCCACCCCGTTTCAAAAACCGATTCAAATTTTGCATGCATGGGGGCCCCCTAAACCCCTGAGCCCCCTAAACCCCTGAGCCTCCCCCCCCCCGCCCCGGACAACTGCCCAGTGTGTCTATGCGCTAAGACGGCTCTGATTCCACACCGGGAAACAATTACTCTGTACACTTCACGGACCTTCTGTGATACACTGAAATTGGCTTCTCTTTTTTTTCCTTTTTCTTTTCATTTTGTTTCTATTAATAAATAAATTTAGTTATTTCGCGAATTGTTTCAATAATTATCAATTGATAAATAAGTATAATGGTGAAAAATTTTATTAGATGTTAATTCAAAATAGAGGGGGAATTCATAAAAAGGCTGACCTGTGCCCTGGGACTCCGAGAAACGCTGGTACATTCGACCACAATGACCGCTGGAGTTTAGTTAGTTTGAAACACAGACTAATAAATCAACCAGACTGGAAACACGAGCTTCGGGCTGTGTCGTTTTTTACGGAATTTCCCGAGCGGCGACTGTATAACTAACATGGCCGCCGCTCGGGAAATTCCGATTCTAATTCTATCTGCAGTAGAAATTTCTTTTTATTTGTCAAGATTGGTTGTACATGTATTAATTTCTTGGTGCGGAACCAAACTTCCGCGTTCAGTAGGCGCGTCAAAATGGTGTCATTCAACATTGTAGCTATGCTGAAGCGTCGGTCGTTACCGTAAACTTAATGTGGCGGATGGTTCATGACCTTTCGCTGTTTTGTGACGTCACATAATGGGATCATCCAGTCTGGGTATTTTATTAGTCTGTGGTTTGAAATGAGAATCACTTTAGGGAAATTCTCTTCCACAGGGCGTTTAACAGCACATGCATGGTACACATGTCTTACACATCGTTTACATGAACACACACCACAACTCAATAAACTCAATAACAGGCATGCATGAAGGGACATGATAAGGAATATTGGTGAAATATGGCACACATTTAGTTAAAATGTCATATTGAGGCGAATTGCCCAAGGCAAAAACGATCTTCTGTATCTTTCTGTTTACTTTCACGGCTATCATTCTTCTGTAACTGTTGTTCTTGGATGATACAGAAATTTGATTGCAACATGGGATGGTAACTTTATTTAAGATGGATATTATATGAATTTCTTTACACAAGCATTCGATCGAGTACATTTCAGATCTACTTTATTTTATTTTATTGAATTTTGTTGTTGCTGTTGTTGTTGTTGTTGTTGTTGTTGTTTTAGACCTCATCTGCTTTTTTCTGGCGAACACAAGATTAACTCGTTTTCTCCAAAATCGACTAGTTCACGCTGCACAAGGACCGCACTCAGTCTCCAACTTTAGCGTCAGGATCAACAGATAACACTGAATCCATAATGCATTGATTTTGCTGCTTTGCCTTTTTTTTTTTTATTGTCGGAAAGAGAATCGGGAATAAAATTCTAATGCTTTTAGATTAGAAAAAACAACAACAACAACTTGATTGTATAAACAATCCTGAAAATGAAATCGCAATAGAAGGTATTAAAACAAAGTCATTTCTTAATTCTTTTACAACAGCAACAATATTTAAATTACAATAAGGAAAATACAAGAAAATATTTTTAAAAAAGAAAGAAATAAAACAGGATGACACATTAATCAGATGTGACTGTTGCTGGACAATTAAAATCTGAATGACTACCATTCGTTGTGCCAAGATGGATGCAGCCAAATTTCATGGTAATTAATACTGTATCGACAATGGCGGACCACCGCAAATCAGCAAATCGTACATGTACAATAAATTTTGAAAACAACAAACAAACAATAAGCAACAGTAACTAAAAAAGGAAAGAACTCTCTCCGCAGGTCCCAAACACTTTGGACTATTACAATTTTTTGTTTCCTTTTCGTTTACTGATTGAAGGGGTAAGGTGTAGGGATAAGGGTAAGATTAGGTTTAAGGTTACGGGGATAAGGACAGTGTCAGAAAAAGGTTAAGGGGTTGGGGACTGACTGGGTGACCGGAACATACGGAAACTCTCCCCCCCCCCCCAACCTCTACCCTTACCCCTTTCCCCCGAACAAAAAGCCAAATATTTTCAAGAATAAAGTATAATTCGGCTACGCCTCTCCCTCTTCAGCCACGTTAAGCACGGAGCTGTACATGTAAAGGCTCCAAACAAATGTAAATTAATTCTCCTCTTTTCCCCTTCATGCAGTCTTTCAAACGTGCAGTGCAGCCTTAGAGTATTATGTTAATGTCAACCAAACTCATTTTTATACCCAGGGATAACTGTGGACATAGTGACATGCTGAGGTTTGAGAAGCTACTGCTAAGAAGTCCTAATTTGCATAATAATACATTAGGCACTACAGAACAGGAAGAAAGTCTGTGTGCAAATTTAATGAACTTGGCTAAGGTGCACCTAAGTGCACAACAAACTCACGCATGAGACAGGGTTGGGGTGACAACTCTAGGCCCAGCTTAGATAATTATGAAATAAAACAAAACTCTAACAAATTAAACAAAATATTTCTGTATAAATAATTTTTGGGATCCGGGAGGCTGGTAGAGTACTGAGTCATGTCTATTTTAAGGTATATTTTGACTCCGTGTACCAGGTATCTCTTTCCGCTATTAGAGGCGCCCGAACTAGTGAGACACATTTGTATCAGTCTCGCTAGTGTGCGAGGCCCCGTTAAACTTCACAGTTTACGTCTTGGCCCCAAACCCGAGACAAAATAAGACTCACTGCCCCAAAAGCCTTCCATTACTGCCTGTTTGGCTTAGCGTATGTTTATTTTGTTTAGTTTCTGACCCAGTTCACAAAAATTTCACTTGTGATGACCTACTCGGTTATCAGTACTTCAATCAGCGGCTGATTAAATTCCTCCAATATCTAATTAAGTCTTCAACGTGTCACGGCGACATGTTAAATGTTGCATACTTCACTGAAACAAAGACGTGCTCTACATTCACCTGAGTCTAAGTATGACTTTTATAAGTACCAGAATTCTGGTCGTATGACTTAAAAATAATTTTGTTTTAAAATTCTTCATAGCGTCACGAATAATTTACAATTGTGCCTACGAATAAAGGAATGGTGTAACTCCATTTTATCTGTTTTTGGGGAAATTGAGTTCAAATTTTGTCTTTGATTTAAAAAGTAGACTGAGAGAAAATAATTAGTTTATTTCGTCTCAATAGAGTTAAGCTTGTATTCCACTGAAAGACTGGATGGTTCTGTACACGCCCATATAGCTGGATCACAGTTTCCAACAACAACGGATTTAGACCACTTTTTCACCCATGGACGCAACTCCTGTCAAATTTCAAACAGATTTGTCACAGTACTACCCGAGGCGCAGGATACCGAGACGAATCAACTCGCCAAATTCCGTCCGTCGATTTGCGCGCGTACAATCGATGTCAACAATGCGCACCACACGTCTTCATAATTGAACGAAAATGATTAGTACTCACCTTATTTATACGCGCGCAACCTGTGGACATATAGTGGAAGAAGGAATGGTTCGTCTCGGTATTATGTGTCTCTGGCATTACAAAGAAAGACTACTATTTTAAAATCCGGCATGAGTTTCCAAACGTAGTATATCAAACAACACTTGTCTGTTACAAGCCTGCCATCGGCTTCTCCCTAACACATCACAACAAACTCTGTGTTGTATTTTGTACTCAAGAGGAAAGGACAAGTGGAAGACATGCATCAAAAAGAGTGTACTCTTCAAAATAAGATGACAGTATCCGTTACTTCCTTTTCTTTTCGTGAGGCCGAGGTATAAAGTGCATGCAAGATTACAAGTGTATCACTTACCTGTCTGTTGTGGTCAAATTATCAGCGAAATTGCATTTCGCAATGATTTCATTTGCACGATGTTTCGGCGTTACCAAAAATAATTTCAATGTGGCCTGATGAAACTTTCTGTCTTCCAACCACTCCACTCAGATGGTAGGAGTATGAGTAACGCTACAGCCAGGTTTGTCCCTGTGGCTATATAAATATGACACACAGGTTGCAATCACGCCATGTAATCACAATGCGATGTCGGTAATTACTGGCCTAAATTATGAGCGCTGCATGCACACGCTCACAAATCTGTGGTGCTCACCACACGACTCTCCTTGCACTCACCCTCGCGCGACCGTCCGGAAAGCCGAGCGTCTCCCGTGTTGTTGTTTTCCCTGGCAACCATTCACGGGAGGTAATTGAAGCTGAACAAATTTTCAAATGCTTTGTATATATTAATTTATTTAACATTGTGCATCATCCCATCCACCCACCCTCATCCCCAAAAAGCTTTCACAATTTAATTGTGAACACACCCACATACATTCGCGCGCGAGCAACAGAAACCTTCATTTCACTTAAAAATTAGAAGTTCATCTTTATTATATTCTTCTTTAGATAAAGTAGTTCGGCCGCTGGTCCCATAAGGAATACAACAGCGAACTTTAAAACAAACTTGCATAAATTTTATATAAAACAGGAAAGAAGAACAACAGGCGATGAACAAGAAGAAGATGGCTTAGACAGAGAGGAGGGAAACGGCATAGATGAGGAAAACATCAGACAGAAAAAAATGGAAGTCATTGTCGAAGGTCTACACCCTGCGGTGGATGGACAATTGCTTAGGTGAAAAGTGAAATGAACATTTTCGGTAAAGAATAATTAATGCAACATCATGTTCTAGTAACCGTGAGCCGACGATTATAATAATTAACTACATTTGACACATCCGCGAAAGGTGTTAACTCACCAGTGTTTTTTGGAAATCCAACAGTTAAAGAGCTAACCAAAGCACATTCAATGACTCCTTGAAATGCACACGATGAACTGGTACTAGCTGCCCCTAAGTTATCAATGTTAAAAATTCATCGATCCCCAGTGTTAAAATGGTACCGCTGGGGAAATACAAGACACTGCTGATCCCAGTCCTGATGTCTACAAAGTATACAAAGATAAGCTCATTGCCATTTAAGGCGTTAAGCCCTCAAAGCATCGTCCCTACTTCTGCATGTGGGAAAAACTATGATTTTGTGAGAATAAGGTCTTAGGGTATAATTAACGGGTTTTCGTGATCATTTAGTTGATTTAGTGTATATTGTAGAAATTACTCAAATATAACTTGTCTCGCCTTGAATTCTTGTGGGAGCTACAACCGCGTGATAAATTTCTGTGAACTGGCGATATGCAGGGTGTTACGATGTTGCTATACTAAATGTTACGAATTTGGGGGGAATCCGTCTACTTAAGGTTTCGACTGCATTTAAATCGAGAGGTATCTAAACTTTCGTACCATGCCACACACTAAGAACAATCTGTATAAGTTTCATAAACAGACCTGCAGGGCCACAAATTTAATTACATTAATTACCCTAACAATTTTGTCTAGATCTATTATATAGTAAAGACAATATCAGCAGCATCAAATCCAAATTCAATAATACTTCACTAGAATTCTACTCTAGATTCCTATATTATTATTATACTTCTGACTCACTAACAATCTAAGTACTAATTATATATATCTCAGATCTGGTCTGCCTACTATATGTCAATCAATACACTAATATGGTCTCTGGCGACAATGTCATTTCAGCCATTTGTGCCTAACGCTTATAATAATCGAGCCCGTCAATACAAACTGACGTGGTTAAGTCTAGTTAATGCCCAGCCTCATCCAGACAAATCAATCACAATTCACAGATGTGTATGCCATACATTCATACTAGTTGCAAGTCTATATATATCTTTATCTTGCATTCTTGGGTAGCACTCCTAGTATATGCGGCAATCCTGTCCTACTGGATAACTTATGTCCAGCTCCTCGTTCATGGTTGAGTCATCAATAGACAAACACTTACGATTACCAGGGAACGATGGACAATAGCGGTGGGCATATCTCATTCAGGCATATGGATTCATCTCAAATGTCTATAGTGGACTAGACATGAGTCGTACAACGCTTTTATGATTCTTCAGGCAGAATCGTGCCGACGCCTGCACAGATTGGAGTTTTCTGTATGGACAGAATATTCTGTATGGATATATGTCTGGGCAGACTTTTATACTGTCTAGCCACCTGCAACTACCGTCCAAATCCCTAGATTTCATTGGTGCGGTCAGCTCCGAGCTGAGCTCGCAGTATAATTTATTCTATTGTATAAGTCGGTTACGGCCTTGCACGAATACAGACAAGGTCAATTTAAAATGTCAAAACAACTACTGAAATCTTTAAACCCTCGTGCTTCTACATTTTATGCACGAATTTCTGAACGCCACTAAGCGTCTTAAACTATCTATCCTTATTCGCCCCTTCTCTTCCCTTCTAAGTGTTCATCAAAATCACGGGGTCGAGAACGGCTCTGTCACTCCTAGCTATACATTTATTCTATCTCGCCCCACTTTCTTTCCATCTCTAAAACAAAAGTGTTTCAAACAAACTGTTCACGAGAACAGCTCAAGGACAAATTACGCTGGTTAGAATTCACAAGTCGTGAAAATTTACTCACTGAACTCTTGACCTAGCACGGCATTTATGGACTTAATCTGTTCTTGACACAGGGCCCAGAGGGTTAACGATAAATCTTACATATAGATACAATTTTCAGCAAGTCTAAGTTCAGTGAATGGGAATAAATTTTAGCTACTGTCCAATGAATTTTCATGCATTTTACTGGATTAAAAACAATAAGGAAAGAACAAGTAAACAAGTAAAAAGTATAACCATTTAAAGCGAGACAAATGTTATATACTTCACAATTAGTCTGACTTGTCAGTACTGCTAATCTTCAGACAACAGAGCTAAGACAGCAAAGTGCAGCACATCACCTGTTTGTGTGGTCAAGCTGAGGGAATCATTCCTGCCAGATAAGGGATATTAATGACGTGTCACTATCCCCTTGGATAAGGGGGAAAGGAGCGCCCAGATACATCATGATAAAAAACGTTGCCGCTTTTGTTTTTTTGTTCTGTGAGACAAGGAAGGTTTTTTTTTGGGGGGGGGGGGGGGGTCGTGCTGTGCAAACTTCCTAACGCCAGTAAGTGGCACGATGTAAGACTTTTATTGCTGCAGTCAACCAGGATGTAAATTAAAAAATGTAAAATTTAATGGGTTTTCTCTCTCTCTCTCTCTCTCTCTCTCTCTCTCTAGGCTCTCTAACTTGTCGTTGGAATTTCTGTGCCACGGCTAGTATATGGGGGGTTGTGTGTTTGCGTGGGTGCTATTCAGATCGTGCGCGTGTAAAGTTGTGTTTGTACGCATATATGCATATACAAGTGGATTATTATGTTGTTTGTTCTCACTGTAAAGCACCTTGAACCGACAGGAAAAGCACATTATATACATCTATTCCTTTATCATGATTATTATTATATGAGTCTGAAAACTTCAACTGTTTAGATGCTCCACTCTAATAATAATAGTGCCGGTATGATATACTGCTGCACAGGAGATGGTCGACTAGCTAGCTTCGCGCAAAATAATTACATCATAGTTTGTTTTGGAGTCAGAAGGGACATAGAAATGGCATAAACGAATCCCCTTCAACTAATCCTCGCTCTCATCCAGGCTCATGCAAAGCTGGTAATGGGCCCCCTCAAACTTTTAGGCTCATGCCAATTGCCCGACCCCCTCCCGGGTCTTGCCTGTTTTCATCCCTGTGCCCTTAGCCACCAGGACAGACGGTAGACACTAGACAGAAGTATATTATATAAACCACTCTTGACAGCAAAGGAGTAAAATTGAGTTTTGGGCACTACAGCACACCAGCTCGACAACAGCCGAACTGCTCCATACGCCGGTTACTGACAAGGGGGTTTATCGTTAAAATATGAAACGTGTGAAGTGGCCACAGTAGTATAGGGGACTTGGCACTTGAAACGAAACTAAATCATCATACATGTTTGGAGTTTAAAAGGTTTCAAAATAAATGAAAGAAAAATTCACAATGATGCCAAAAAAGGCCAAGGAAATGAGGAAGAGAAAGCATATTGCAAAAAAAAAAAAAAAATGCAAGATGGGGACAAGTCGTACTGTGGACGATGCCGCACGGGCGATCGCTGCCCCGAGCACACAATTCTTCGGGCCGCAAAATTTCAAAGCTATCACTGTTGCATCTGCCAGTTGTGAAAGAAGTTTCTCAGAACTTCAATTCATCAAAACGTATCAAAGATCTACAATGAGCCAAAATAGACTGAGAAAACTAGCAATTTTGTCAATTGAAATTTAAATGTAGACTTCAAATTCCCCGCCTTTTCAAGTCTCTAAATCTAAAAAGTAGCCTTCTGCAGGTCTGACGGAAGGCACCTGTAAAAATCCCAAGCAAATCCGAGCTGTGTAAGCGGCGGTCGGGCTTGTTAAAAATCCCGCGAGTTTTTGTCATTCTATAAAGATTTCAATACTGCTACTGAAAAATGGGCACAAATCAAAACCAGGCGATTGTATATAAATTGGACTATTAAAATAATGCATTTTTACTTTAATCTCATCAGTATTTTGTTAAAACACAATATGCGCAGTGTGTGTGTGTGTGTGTGTGTGGAGGTGGGTGTGTGTCGGAAAGGGGGGGGGGGAATCTAAACCAGACCGGTGGAAGGACTCAGAGTGTGAAAAGTCCACGGATCATGAGGGCTCTGGCAACCCACGCTGCGCCACTGGGTGGGGGGGGGGGGAGGCTGGGGTGAGGGGACGAGGGGAGAGAACAACAGGACTTTGAGTCCACAGCCCAGGGAGGACAGAAAGTGAGGGTCAGATTGATGACGTAAGTGAGATGAAGAGGAAAAATAGGAAACAAATGAGGCAATATTCGTATAGGGGGAGCTGGGATAGTAGTGCGTCCTAAATGTAATTATATGCAGTGTGGACAATGAGGAGAAAGGAAGGAACGGAGAAAAATGGAAAGAAACGGGTAAAAAGGAAGAGGCAGAAGGCAAATTTTAGACAAGTAGATCTAGTCGAAAAATGGCGGCACGAACTGGGTGATAACGCAACCACTTAGCTGCACGAACTGGCGCTTAACACTCTACGGGTGATAACGCAACCACTTAGATACTCTTCGTTTTTTCCGGTACATTCACCTGCCGTCCATCCCCAATCTCTAACCCCTTCTCTCCCTGAACCTCACTATCCTGCCATTTATTTCCCACTGACCGATTGCTGAGTACCAGGTGTTCAGCACCTTGAGACTACACTAACTGTCCGCCTGTACACGAGATAGTCCGCACCTCTTCAAGAAGCAATCTGCGATCCACACGTTTCTCTTTCATTTCTATTGCAGAAAAGTAGTTCACTGTTCAGTGGCGGCGCGGAACTACATTTTTGGGACCTTGAAACTTGAACGGTTCTGGGGCCCCTTAGGCAACATCCAAAAATCATTCATTAAAAAAAGTTTCTCAAGGCCGCTCCGGGATTAGGGGCCCTGAAGCTTAGTTGCGCCGCTGCCACTGCTGACAGGTGAATGAGTAAATTCGTATCCACTGTGGCCAATTTCGTTTTTATTCTGACTAGAACAGCTGAGCAACAGAGCAACCTTCAGTGACGTGGACATTTGTTACGTGTATTGTCTTGTTAGGAACTGCTTTTATGATAATCAATTTGGGGGGGGGGGGCAGGCATGTTTTTAATGTGAGATATTAAACGATAAATTTTATTGAGTGGGTCAGAGCGGCCCAAGTGGTGAGGACTCAAGCCCTGCAAGGCTCCTCCTTCATTTACATAATAAATAGCTGAAATGTCTGTTTGTCCTTCAAGCACTTCTTCCCCTTCCCCCCACCCACACGTCACCCGCCCACACACACATCTTTTTTTTTAAAAATTACAATACAAACTTCAAGGTTTTCCTTTACATGTTCGCTTCTCTTTTCCCAATCTTCTTCCTCATTCGTGACTGTGGTCCTTTTACTAATACAATCATTCAAACCCGGTAAACCGATTTATAATATACAGTTTGATTTATTATTTTTCTCGCTTTCATCTTTTGTATCGATTGAAGTGTCAAAAGTAATTACATGTTTGTCCACGTGTTATCGCGAGCGGCACACGAAATGTCAATGAGCCCTCTGGACGCACTAATGCCTGCGGGCTGCATGAAAATTAATGTCAAAGAGTCGTATGTGGCTTGCGAGGCATTGTTTGCTCATGTTTGTCCGCCTCATTATATATATTACAATTATTGGTATTCTAGCGTGGATAACACCAGGTCTCACAGTGCAGACTAAAGGCCGATCTTGAGAGAACACCGACCTGGCGTTGTTTTCAAGTGGTCTGCACACAAAAACACGGAAGTAAAAAAGTTTTCTTGCGTGACGCTGGTAGTGAAGCTCGACCTTTTAACAACAACAGGCGTGATTGGGCTTCCTACATACTCTTCAGTTTCGGTCTTGAGCTTAGACAATTCACTTCCTCATTATGCAATGTGCGTGAAACAGAAACGTACGCAGACAATAGTCGTACACAAAAGAACAACGATAATTAGACGCAGATAACAGGTACAGTACAACACTGCTTTGTTCAGTACCAAATAGCGTATTAATCTCTATAGTGACGGGCGCGGTGCAGCAAGTCATGACATGTATTACTGTATTGTCAGTAGGCCTGCCAAAGTTTTATTGTGTTTTTTGGTTCACTTTACTGGAATGATTACTATTTGTAAAACACAATTACTGTAATTCAACTGCCAGATTATTTCCCTAGGACTAGGGTATAATTTGAATTGCCTCTACGACAATTCTGAAACGTTTATTTGTTAGTTCTGTTGATATTGTTGTTGTTGCTTTCTGCCTTTAGTACTCCCTGATCAAGCCTTGTTAATTATCATTCTGACAACTGTATCATTGTTTGTCAAGACATACATAATCCATTTTTTTGTCCCAGGCCACTCACGTCAATACGCTACTGACAAAATCAAGTACAGTATCGTTTGGTTTGTCTTTCAAAACTGTAGTTAAAGAAAAGCCTGAAAATAATTATACCTATTTTATTGATGGAATGCAACCACAATTGTTTCTGACTGTTGTTCCATAGTTAGTGTATTCTTTGTAATGGTGAATTGACTGTGAGTTGAAGAATGGCTGTAAAGTGCTAACAGCTTGCATTTGACCTGATGACACAATATAATAAATATTACTTATTATCATTATTATTATTACTATCATTATTATGGTAACAATTTCAACCCACCTCCCCTCTGACCTGTTACTGTCAAGGGTTTTGTTGTTGCTGTTGTTAAGTGTATTACAATGAATAACAGAATGTAATTGCAAATTAAGCGAGTGACTAAAGAAGACAGAACAATTTCAGCAGATCAACAATAGATGTAACGTCTTGGGTATAGCCGCCTAACGAAGCGGATGTGTGTCTAACCGATCTCTCTCAAGCTCACAATGGCTAGAGCGGCCGGCGAGTCCATTTATCCGTGGCTTTTAAAGGTTATGTCTTGTACATTATTCACTATTGGCGTTAATTCCCGCTGTTACTTTGTAAGCATCGCTAGTGACACACGCAGTGTTTTGATACAAGAATATCGAACGACAATAAGGTGACTGAGTGAAAGGAATGACAATACTCTGTTTTCTTAAGTCTCTCTCTGATATCACACCGGCTATAAGGCTCTAGACCAGTGTTTCGCAAAGAAATCTTACTTTCATGGTCTATTTTAACCAAACTGTATAGATTAACTGTTCTTCATTTATGTCGTGTTGGTGGTTTCCTTGTGCATCTCGGATTAAAACATCGAACTGAACAGATGCACGACTTTAATGGTAATATGCAAATGATTTTAAAAATCTTTTTTATATGTACAGTATACTAACTTTGTCTGATCATTGAGGGAAACACGTTTTGTTTCGTTTTTTTTTCAAATTGAAGGGGGTGTGAGACAAAAAATGTTGAGCCTCATAAGAAACACTAACCTAGAACTTGAAAATTCCACTGGCATTTACACTGCACTGAATTGAACTGTCCCATTAACAGCGCCGCCTCTTCTTAATTCGAATAAGGACAGGATAACATATATGGCATAAAAACAAACTGCTACTTTCAAATCACAAAAGACTCAAACAGTGGTCTGTGCTTTCTTACACGATAAGTGCACCAAAGGATCACTACATAAAAGTTCCACCTCTTCTTTACCATTTCCCCTCTTTATTCCTCGTCTGCACAGAAGAAGAAGAAGAAGAAGAAGAAGAATAACATGAACAACAACGACAACAATACATCTTCATCCCCCGGACAAAGTCCGCGATAGAAACATGAGAATTACAGCGTAATAACCCCCCCCCCCCCTCACCTCCCACCCACTCCACCCCCCGTCCCCTTTTCCAGACAAGGCACCAAGGTCACATACCTGACCTGCCATTGATTAAACTGTAACGAAAAAATAACAACATGCTGAGCGGTGATAGATTAGGAAATGGGGGCGTCAAATATGTACGTAATTAACAATATATAATTATCATACTTATCTCTCACTCTCATGCAGAACAAGAGAAAGAGAGAGAAAGAGAGAGACCCACAGAGAGAGAGGGAGAGAGAGAGAGAGAGAGAGAGACACAGAGAAAGAGAGACAAAGAGAGAGAGTGAGACAGAGAGAAAGAGAGAGAGACAGAGAGAAAAAGACAGAGGGAAAGTGAGGGAAAGCAGAACGAGGGCCAGAGCACTGCGGCAGACAGTCGCGAGATCCTGATTCTCACAGCGGACCCTGTTCCGACTTTGACCCACCTGTAGCAACTGATTCCATAAACCATTAGGTCTTATAGGTAATCAATAACTCTGTTGAAAACCAAACACACTGATATGCCACAGTACATTACCATGAGATTACAGAACTGAATGCCTCCCTGGAGTGAAAATCTCTTCCTTCGATCCTGTCTCGCTCCTCAGTTAGTACGCAAAATTCACTTTACACATTCACAAATATATATTCTAAGATCCCGTACCCGTCTTCCTCGTACCACCGACTACCCACACGGAGCTGAGGAAATCTACACAGATCACCCGCTTGACTGCATGCAGGAGGGACACACAACGCCTCTCCCCCCCCCCCCCCTCTGGCCGTGCCATGGGGCATTTCCTCAGCGAACAGGCACCCCCACGATCTGTCCATACCTCAGATTATAATTCCGCACCCGGTAGTATCCCCACTGGAAGACTTCCAATTGGCTGCGACGAAAAGGAAGGAAAAAATACATTCCTTCCCGAAATACACGATTGCTTTTCTCTGCCTTTTTCACCCATTAAACGCCGACTCATGGTGTAATCGTGAACGAGTTCTCGTTATGACGCTTCCTTCTAAAATTGTAAGATTCCTCCAAAAAAATTTAAACACGGGTATTTTACTACTGTGATTACACTTATCCTTTAAAATGACGACAGTATCAAGATCTCGAATATCTAAGGGTTACAAAATAACAGTATTCCCCAACGTAAACACTCGAGCAGTTAACCCTTTATAACTTTTTAACCGCACTGTTACCGTATCTTTATAGGCATGTTTCAACCTTAATTTATAATATAATGAAATTACCATTTTTATAATTGCCTCCTGCGACCATTCAGTTTTGTGTCCTGCCTGAATTGCCAGCCATGATCAAACTGCGGCTATCGATGTTCAAGATCAATAACGTTATCAAACTTAATTCTCAACGTGTCGCTCTGGTACTCATGCACTTGTGACGTTGTCGTCATCCCAGCCATACAATCTACACGTCGCACATTCCACAGAATTTGGCAGAACATATCCCAGCACCTGAATTTGCGAATCACCTGTCCTCTTTTCTCATGCAGCCGAGGACACGCGGGGTCACGGGTCAACAATTTGAGACGACTCGGGAATGTATAGTGTTCATTTCGTTGCTGGAAAATACGGAGGGCTTTAACTAAGGCTGATGGAGGAGGAGGAAATAATAGGGGAGGGTAGGGAGGGGGGCCTGTTCAATCAAGTGTACAGCGGGGACCTGTCAACACATCCAGCCCGTTACACAGGGGGGCAGACTTTTCTCGTGGTTCGGTCAGTCCGTAGTTGCCTGGTCGGTGGATAGAGTGCTTGTGGGTCAGTGGTCAAATGACAATGAAGGCCGATGGAGGAGGAATGTAAGGGAGGGCAGGGAGGGGGGGGGGCTGTTCAATCAAGGTGTACAGCGGGGATCTGTCAACACATCCAGCCCGTTACACAGGCGGGGGGGGGGGGGTGGGCAGACATTTCCCGTGGTTCGGTCAGTCAGTAGTTGCCTGGTCAGTGGACAGAGTGCTAGTGGGTCAGTGGTCAAATGACAATGAAGGCAGCACACTGTCCTGCCGGACATGTCAACACTTCCTCAGTTTGGTGCGTTCATCACGGAAATATCTGACAATGAACCCAGGGGTATTTGCCATTTTGTTATATACCACATTTCACCGATTTTGAGGTTTTGTCATGAAAGTGGTTCTCTCACGGCTAAGTTCATGACGTTTCATTGTCATTCCAATCGGTTAAAGACGTTTCAAGATAATGTGTTTGTGACGTAAAGTTTTATGCGTTTTAGCTCTTTTGCCGACCAAACTTCAATCCTCATTTTCTTGAAAAGACAGAGTGCACATACAACAATACAGAAAACACCCTACAAAACTATAGACTTACACTACAAATGTTTCACTACACATAGAACGGAACTTTTTCAAGAGAAATGCCGTGTTACAGAAAAAGAACTGTAAACATCCATGGTCGTCTGAGTCAAATTCACTTTCTAACATCGTGTAATAGAAGGAAATGTACTCTGTCTGTTAGATTTGGGTTATAATTATTTATTCAGGGACTTAGAATTAGAAGTGATCTATAATTATGAGCTCTTCAGAAAAACACAAAAACCTTCATTTCAGTATAAACCGTATGGAATAGAGTTGATGTCAGTGTTGTTTTAGATTCGATTGGTTTATACTGAAATGATGGTTTTTGCTTCTTTCTCAAAAACAATCAAATGGCACTTAAATCTCTTCTAATCCTAACCCCCTCAATTTTGTACAAACAGTATTTTCTTTTAATTACCACCAAATGGAAACTGAACAGAGTAGAGCAAGCACCAAGCGAAGTGGTTTGTGCACCCCCTGTACAATTTCGTTTCTGGCCTGCTGTAAAATCTTAGAGAAAACAAGAAATCATACACATACACACACAAATGTGTGGGCAGGAAACAGTTATTGGAGGATGCTAAAACACGGTAAACCCCAAACTCAACATGTGAATTCCATTCATGGGTTTATTCTGGTCTGCACTCAACTTAATGTTCAATTTCGTAGTGGCCATGAATCTTAAAGCAAACGCTGACAAAGCCCCGCCCCCATTTTTGATTGTAGGCGAATTCTAATTTCATGGGAGTTTGTTCTTAGAGACATAATTCAGGTGTATTTGATGATCATTTTAGTTGATTTATTGTTTATATTGTAGAAAACACCGAAGATAATTTACTTTTCTCTCGCTGAGTTCTTGTGGGAACTGCAACCGAGTGGTCAATATCTGTGTATCACTGTTGATCCATTGTGGTGCCTTGAAGTTTGAGAACTAATAGACACATACAGTTTGCCTAGCTCATCCATGATTATTTTATGATCGGCTTCGTTCTGGCAACTTGCCTGCATTTTTGACTCACATTTCCATCTGTCCCCTCTCCCCCCCCTCACCGCCAAACATGTTATTTCATTCCATCTGTGATGCAATATTGCATTTCGTGTAACACATCCATCAAAATCTAAGACATCTCAATATCATGTCGCCTGGCTTGAGTGACGGTGTCAGGCGGTGCATACATACAGATGTATTTTAGTTGGGATAGATAGACACACAGACAGACAGACAGATAGATAGATAGATAGATAGATAGATAGATAGATAGATAGATGGATAGATAAATAGATAGATAGATAGATAGATAGATAGATAGATAGATAGATAGATAGATAGATAGATAGATAGCTAGATAGATAGATAGATAGATAGATAGACAGATAAATAGATAGATAGATAGATAGATAGATAGATAGATAGATAGATAGATAGATAGACAGATAAATAGATAGATAGATAGATAGATAGATAGATAGATAGATAGATAGATAGATAGATAGATAGATAGATAGATAGACAGATAGATAGATAGATAGATAGATAGACAGACAGACAGACAGAAAGATAGATAGATATAGATAGACAGATAAATAGATAGATAGACAGATCGATAGATAGACAGATAGATAGACAGATCGATCGATAGATAGATAGATAGATAGACAGACAGACAGACAGAAAGATAGATAGATATAGATAGACAGATAAATAGATAGATAGACAGATCGATAGATAGATAGATAGATAGACAGACAGACAGACAGACAGACAGATAGATAGATAGATAGATAGATAGATAGATAGATAGATAGATAGATAGATAGATAGATAGATAGATAGATAGATAGATAGATGTACAAACCAACGTACTTCTCATGCACTCAAATACAATAAGGCCCACGGTCATTCTTAATGCAAAACGCCCAGACGAGCACAATGGGTACGAGATTGTCCTCCTGTCAGCTAGCACAGAAAGTAGAGATATTCAGAACAGAAAGAAAGCAAGAAAGAAATAATATGTTATTTTGATACATGGACACAAAAAGAAAAAAGGAAAACTCCGAGGAGAAAGGTTGTAAATTGCAGAGCTATTGAAATAGTGAAATGGCTGTCCGAGAGAAAAGTGCCGATAAACATTCCTCCTTCTTTCATTCTTTTCATCCCTATATCTCGCTCCCACCCCAAGGGAATCGTTTCCCCGCTCTCGCGCCTTGTGTTGACAAAATAAAAAACAAAACAAAACAAAAACAACTACCGATTCACGGAGTAAAAAAAATGCCTTTTATTCACGCCAGGGATGAATACATGGATTCTTAATGTGTAGCATTTCGGTGTTTTCCTATAATGGGCCGGGAAAACACTGCATGGATTGCGTCTTCACACCGTTTTTTTCTGGGGGTACGGAGGCGGGAGGCTTTCATCTGTCTGCCGGTGTCCTTGGGGATCCATTCTCATAGATCTAACACAATGGTTCTCAAACTAAGTCAGCACCCTACGAAAATCTGACGTGTAGGACTGACGCCAAGTTTGCAGTAAGAATGACGTCGTTCCCACATAGAGCCGCTGGTCACAATAATCTAGTCGATATCGGTTTGATGTAACGAACTGCCTCTACAGATCGATTTGTCTTCCGTGTTCACAATCTGCAGACCGCAAAAACAAGGCTCAAGACAGTTACTATATAAAGCACAGAAAAACTATGGGGTCGCAGCGAGACTTGAAGCAAAGTTAAAAATTTTCAAAAAGAAAAATCTTTATGAAGCAAAAGCTTCGCGCAAGAAACGATATCCAAACGATACAAAGGTTCATCGCCGAAGTACTGAGATTTTTCTGTCTCTCCCTTCTCTTTCGGTTTCATTGTATCGTTCAGATATTATTTCTCACGCGAGGCTTTGCTATGTACAACTTTTTTTTTTTTGGCCAATTTTTTACTTTGTTGAAGACAGTGCATGTCAGCGGCAGGAGATTCCTTGCTCGGCACTGTCACAACAACGGATCTATGTTGCTGTATTTGACGGAAAATCGGTTCAAGTAGAATTTCGAGTAGAACTGCAAAATAATGATAATAATAATTTCTCCACTCAGTGAAGTACAATCGTCTACACGGATGTTGGCAAAATGTATCCAAAGTAAGCCGTTTGCACCAAACTCTAGTGCAGGTAGCCAGAGTGCCCATCAATACTGAGGTGATTCAGTGAAGCACTGCTGGCTGGTTCTCTACCCCCCTCCCCCCCCCCCATCAACACACACATACACCGGGCCCCAGGTCCATTCCTCACACTGAGGGCAGATGCTGCTGGCGATTACGTGTCTGGAATGATTTTAATCCCTCTTTTTCGTAATTATTGATACAATTTATCGGTACCGAAAGCATCCCGTGTCGGAATGACATCTATAGGCCAAATGGGAACAAGGCAAATTAAGAGAAATAAAAACAGAAATGTGAACGATGTCACGAGTGAAGTACAGCAATTATCTGGCAATTAGCGGCTCCTCGACTACTTTACGTCTCGTTACAACAGCCGCGTTTTGCTGCGCAAACGCTTCTGTATCGATAGGGGCAAGGCCGACAACTGTGAAAATTCAATCAAATGTCCGTAATTTCGGTGTTAACGCAATTGGACGAGGGGAGACAACTGTATTAATTCTCGCTATCAGTTGTGTTCTACATTGTTTTATGGTCAATACTCACGTAAATTATTAATGTTAAGCGGTGAAATTCGCGTTCCACAATACACGTTTGTCTACCTGAGTTTAAAAATGATCGATTACTGCAGATAATCCTGATTATTCGGAATAGGCTCGTCAGAGGCTCAACCCATTTCCAAACCGCAAAAAAAAGCCGTTTTAATTAACCTGTCCAGGTTTGTATTCGATCAGGCGCTCTAGATGCTCCAACTTGCTCCACTAATTCCCCGTTTGTTCTATCTCCATTTTCTGAAAAAGTGGAGATCTTTTAGTATGTAGAAGAGCTATAACAAATGCACACGTTGACATTTGTTTAAAATGTATTGTGGCACTCATCAAGCTGTTTCATATGTCCGAGTTATTCTAACTCCTTAGCAAAATACTCAAACCAGAAGGAAACGTTTAACGTCGTATTTTCTCAGCTGTGCAAAATGTGGAGTTGGAACAAACAAGAACTAACGTCGTCGGCCGTAGATGGTTCAAAATTTTGTCTAGAAGAAGACCGTGACCTCATTATCTGACTTGAAAACAGACTCTACATAGATAAATTATAAATAATATAATCAGGGTGTCTAAAAGAAATGTAGCTACACTTTGAATATTTTACAATGCAATGTCTTCTTCTTCTTCTTCTTTCGTTCACCAAATCTAAATCGGCAGATTTGTTCTTTTAAGAAAATCTACGGTTTTCTGCAGTTCTGGCAGAGCACCATAGAGTTTGACATTCAGGACGGTGGACAAGAGTATATATTGCAGAACTGCACACCTTTCTCAGCACTACGAGAAACACAATGCAGTGTCAACTGAGATGCATCTCAGATTTATTATTCAGATTAAAGACAACAGATATTAATTATTTGAGTTAACGCATGCGTTCAAACTGATGGCCGTTCTGGGCCAGACACTGATGACAACGCAGTTCAATAGAGTTGTAAACACCATCAAGCTGTTTATTGTGTTCACATTTTCTTTAAGGCTCTGCATAATAAAGCTGTTGTCGTGGCCATGGATACGGATAGAGATAAAATAATCAAAGGTTGAAAAATGACAAAAAAATTTATGACCACAAGTATTGAGAGTAAGGACAAACTTGGTGAGCAAAGTACTACGAAGATCACACATATCTAAACCATTCTAAACAGTAACTCGAAACTCACATCTATTATATATTTCAGTAACTTGCAACCTTTGGCATGACTAACTGACCAAACTATACACTCTTCAGGCCTTAAATTTGGCAGGAAGGTGGCAATTGAGATAAGGAAGATGGTGGCTATAATTAAAAAGTTGTTTACTTCAAGCATGTATTTTTAATAAATAATAATGTTGAATACCTATGTAACATCTGTATTTTTGCATGTTTGTTCCGTACTATTATAGTACCGTGCATGCCATAAAAAGTAATCAAGCGTTCAGTTTGGTGCGTCGTGTTTTGGTGCGCATGAGTTCTGAAGCCAGACTGTAGTTTATTAATTACTAGCTGAGGTCCCCGGCCCTGCCCGGGATAAATCAGTTTGAATATTGGTTTCAGTTCTGGGTGGTTATTATGGACCTGCTTCATCTTGCCTGTTCCTATTTGTTTATTATTTTTATTTTTGTTCGTTTGTTTTTAAATAAGACCTTACTGCTCTGCCTTTGTGAGTTGACACACTGCGCATCCCGTACAACAGCATGATTTGCGCACGGGTTAGAGTGTTTGATAGTGAACACATCGCAGGAAGTGACAACGAAACCTTAAAATGGCGAACCATGACTCGAAATAGATCTAAATTATGGCGAAACAATAAATTTTCAATAAAAACAACAACACTGATTTGAGACTTCTATTAAAAACTGTGCACCCTTACATCCATTCTGATGTACCATAATAAAATTTGAAGTCTGAGTGTTGAGTGGTTCAGAAGCCTTTTGCAACGAAAAATCTCAAGTCCACAAATATATATTACGAAGGAAAGCGCTTAAAAAGGCTACTGGAGGTTTTTTCCGGCCGATTTTTTGTTTGATTTTTCTAAAATCAGTAGAGCATCAAATTTCAAGAAGTATTCCTTAAAAACCTCGTACGTTTTGCTCTGCATCAGCACAAAAAATTTCAGAACTCTGTGTGCTGTGGTCATGGAATGCATAGAGGACAAAGTTTTCAAGTCCTCAAATATATATATATAATAAGATTATATGAGGGGGGGGGGGGGAATCACATGATTATTTATTCCTGGGCAATGCCCGGTAGGTCATCTAGTCTATTATATATTTCAGTAACTTGCAACCTTTGGCATGACTAACTGACCAAACTATACACTCTTCAGGCCTTAAATTTGGCAGGAAGGTGGCAATTGAGATAAGGAAGATGATGGCTATAATTAAAAGCTGTTTACTTCAAGCATGTATTTTAAAAAATAACCATGTTTATTGCTATGTAACATCTGTATTTTTGCATGTTTGTTTCGTAATATATAGTACCGTCCATGTCATAAAAAGTAACCGTATCAAGCGTTCAGTTTGGTGCGTAATGTTGTGGTGCCCATGAGTTCTGAAGCAAGATTGTAGTTTATTACATTTATTATAATAGAGAGGGGGGAGGATCACATGATTGTTTATTCTGGGCAATGCCCGGTAGCTCATCTAGTGCTAAATAATTTGTTAAAATCATTTGATATGGGGAGATTTTTCTTTTTAATTAGTGTAAGGATGCTCCCGAGATGTGTGTGTGTGTGTGTGTGGGGGGGGGGGGTTACTATTTGTTTTTAAATTTACAAAGCCTCTGTTATAATCAAGTTGATTTAATCCAAACTGCTCACAACGTGAGACTACCACGGGAAGCGGAAGTCAGTTTAATGAGTTCTCAAGAACTTTGAAGATGGTGACCATAGCAACGTGAAGCCAATCGACTTTTTCAGTTCAGCCATTCGCATTGTACTGTGGGGATCATGAAGTCTCCCTATTGTGTGACTTCAGTTTCCACACAATTAATCTTATCGGTGGTTCTCAACGTGGGGGATGTCCCTGCCCTGGGCGATGTCCCTGCCCTGGGCGATGTCCCTGCCCTGGGCGATGTCCCTGCCCTGGGCGATGTCCCTGCCCTGGGCGATGTCCCTGCGCTGGGCGATGTCCCTGCCCTGGGAGATGTCCCTGCCCTGGGCGATGTTGACTTCCAGAGAGGCGAAAACGAAGGAAAGGGGGTCAAAGAGGCGATTGGAGGTAGAGGGGTGGGGGGGGGGCGAAAACATTAATGGCGGACGATCTGGGGGCTAACCAAACACAGTGCAGCCACAAACAGCATGTATAGGCAGGCTCTATGAACAGGGTATTAGAAAAACCACAGAAAAACTGTGGGGTCGCAGCAGGGCTATAAGCAAAGACAAAATTGGGCACAGATACAACCTTTTCTGTTTGCCCAATTTTGACATTTATGAACAGAATACGTCTATATTTTTTAAGTGCATTTGATAAACAATGCTTTATGTTTTATAATGAATAATCAATATGCCTATTGGCATTAACAAAGCTTTGAAAAACTTAACAGACATCATAATTTGTCTGTCTTCTTGTGAAATGTGTCTGGCGGGGGGGGGGGGGGAGTGGGGGGAGTGGAGATGGGAGCGATTACAGAAAATCTGGAGCCTAAAGCTGGGTTTTGACCTGTACGGAAACGGAAAGGTCAAAAACCGACAAGTGATAAAAAGAAACAGTGTTTTCCATGTGTGCAGAAACGGCGCTGCCGTACAAATCAAAACATTCACTCTATTTCACTACTCGGAGGGTTTTTGGCCTTTCCGTTTCCTTCTCCGTTTCCGTACATAGGAAAACCCAGCTTAACGTGGCCATTGTCCGAAAAAGGTCGAAAACCGCTAACGTATGTTCAGAGTTGAAATTTTCCATCACACAGAAGGCTTGGAAAGGGAAGGGAAGGTTGGTAAGCGTGTATTGTTCTCTTTGACCAGTCTTGATAAGGGGAAATTATGCTCGATAAATTAATTATCATTGTCAAGAAGATTACACTGAAAGTTCCCCTCACACTATGAAATATCCGGAAATTACTGAACTGTCTTTGTTCCTGTTCGGTCATGACTATCTTCTCTCTCTCTCTCTCTTTCTCCGTCTCTCTTCCTCTCTCTCTCTCTCTTTCTCTTCCTCGTTCTTTCTCTGTCTCTCTATCTCTCTTTCTCTGTCTCTGTCTCTGTCTCTCTTTTTCTCTCTCTCCCTCTTTCTCATTCTCCCTTCTCCCTCTGTCTCTGTCTCTTTCTCTGTCTGTCTGTCTCTCTTTTTTCTACGTCTGCTTCTCTCTCTCTCTCTCTTTCTCTGTCTCACTCTCAGTCTCTTTTTGTCCCTCTGTCGCTTTCTCTCTCTCTATGTTTTTCCTCTCTCTCAGTCTCTCTCCCTCTCTGAAAATGTTTGAGAGATTTGGCGTGCAACACACTAGCCACCCTCTCTTTAATATTATAAAACTGTACATTTAAACCAGCTTTCAAGGCATTTCATTATTCAATACGAATCGCTTTTGTTTTTTCTTAACAACGAGCATGAATTTCAAGAATAATCATGCGTGTGTACGAGATTACTCATTGCCGACTGACATTTGCTGGATGAGTGCAGATGTAATCACACGATTCCCACTAATTCATTACCATTATTAATTGAATTAAATTCCAGGGCTGTCTTTCAACAGTTTTGTCACTAGAAAATTCTTTACACCTCGTTTGTACTTCTGTAACGTTGTTACTACTTGCTCGTATGCACGTTGGGTTTTCTTTCGTATTCAGCCTCTGTAGCCAGAAAAGCGTAGAATGCAACTGAGAGTGCATGTCTGTAGACAAAGGATTCGTTTCCCCGGGGCCACCTTGACAACTGATCTTTATTGCGGTACGGGAGAAATGGCTCATTTTGCTCAAACACAAAGGGCCGTAATAATATAGGTGGCGCTCCACAATTGGAGTTATACTTTCAAGCACTTTCGCTTTATCCGACTCGATGTTATCAATATGGCGAACGTTGCAAGAAGGATTTATTTAAATCTGTTTGGATTCTTGAGCATGATTAGACCAACATTAGGTGCAGCTATGGTGTTTTCTTGCCTTATGATGCAAATTACTGCATACACCGTGCATAGCTTTATTTTAAAAAATGTGTTTATCATGTGATTTTAGGCATCAGCCATTATCTCATTAAATGAGCTTATGGATCATATTCCCATGCAAAGTGATTTCTTGATTGTAAAGTCGGAGTTGTAGCCCTATGTACCTGAAATTGAAATACTTTTTCAAAAAAAATTCTTTTTTATGCTTGCAATTCCCCGATAACCTATCGACTTTCTATACTCTAATCCTGATTGGCAGTGAAATAAATTATACTCCAGTGAACAGTGGGTGTGTTTTCTTAGTGTTTACTATATGAAAACTTATTTTATGTTGTGATTTGTGTGATTGATCCGACTTAAACGTTAACCAATTACTTAAAGTGATATTGATATTAACGAAACATATTTACTGACAGAAGCAATAATATAATACAAACAAATTAGGTGGGAAATCTGAAACCAGGCAGGGATTGAGATTAAAAGTAGGTATTCAAAACTGATTTTGGAAAGTCGCTGTATAGACACTTAAATTAAGTTTTCCAATTGAAAGAACTCACTTTCCTAAGAATTTTGATACCAAATTTGTCTCTGTATCTCAATATTTGGCAAAGTTATGATCATCTGAATTTTCATGAAACACCACTGGTGTGTTATCACTGCAAACATGCCAAACTGTAAACACATTCTATTTAATACAGACAAGAAGCCTAAATTTTTTCAAGGGTTTAAATGATTAATAAGTGGTCTTTTATTTGAATCAAAAATGCCTCCACATTAAATTTCACTTTTTGACAAGGGAGACAAAAATGTAAAAATTTATCAGTTTTCACTGTCATCATAAAACATCAACAGATTGACTTGCAGAAGTAAGAAACACATCATTGTATTGGTTATTCGAAGGCCTATCCACAGAAGGATAAACGAAATGGTTATTTTCAAAATCAACAACCATATTGAAGCTTAATTTAGGAGCAAAAAATGCGTAATTTCGCAAATGTTAAAACTCCATACAAAATCGACATACACATACACATACAACAAATGACTTTCCGTAGCCCAGGCAAAAATATACCAAAATAAAGGTGAGTTATTCAATGTAATCCAAATATCAGTAAATTGTAATTTTGAGTCTGTGTGATCAGATCCATCTTGAAACGATATATGGGTGTTACTCAGCTCCCGCAGATCAGCGATTTTGGCCGTTAAAATGTCCGATAGTGACTACTGTGGGCTCATAATACGTGTATTAAAGTTATAACAGTAATTCCATGGAATTGAAAAATAACATTTCAAAGAGGTGTTATTTTCAATGGTATTATTGGTATGTGGCATTTTAAGTTATTTTATTTTGGTGCTAAGCTACAGAGGAATAAGAACGGATCGCGGCAGTGCCGATAACCACCGTGATTTTTGCAAAAGGGAACAATGCAATAGTCTGGCATTTTGGAGAGAAAACTACAGTTTATTATGCTCAGCCGTCACTCCATGGAGCATCAGTATAGGGCAAATCAAGCGGTCACTTCCTGGATCGGCTGCTGTTTGTTTACCTCCAGTTATTGCGCGCCCCCTATCGGATTAAGGGGAAATAATTTCAGCAAAATGAGCCATTAGGAAAGAAACTAGTCTGTGAAATAAGCAAAGATCTTAAAATAGTATTAACCTAGATTCCCTGGTGAGGTCACGTGACCGTACCTCAACGCTTTCGGCCATTGAGGTCAGAAACAACTCTTCTGGTTAGCCTGGTTTACTTTTTCTGTAACATGACAGTGACTGAGTCGAGTGACCAGTGTGTGAGTAAGTGAGTGAGCGAACAAGAGTAAGTGAGTCTCTCTCCCTCTCCTCTACATGTCTGTCTCCCCTATCTTCTCTCTCTCTCTCTCTCTGTCTTTTTTTGGGGGGGGGGGTGAGGGGGGTGTCTGTCACAGGTGGTTGGAGGCTGCTGTTGACGTAGCAAATTATGATTTTATGTAGCCATTATCATGCTTGCGCCTTATCCCCCCCCCCCCCTCAAACTCCACATGCTACTAGTGAGTGTCTGCCCATGCATTTGAGCTTCTGCTGGATCTTGATATCCGTCTGTTTATTTTATTAGAGGGGGGGGGGGTGAGGTTGTCGATTACTTTCATTTTTTCTGATTTTGTAGCTGTTATGGTGGTACGTCTTATAATACCCCCCCCCCTCTCTCTCTCTCTCTCTCTCTCTCTCTCTCTATCTCTCTCCCTCTCTCTCTCTCTCTCTCTCGAACACACACGTTGAAGTAAGAATTTGCGAGTCTGTCGGTCCAAGCTTCTGAGTTTCTTCTTCTAGACCTCCTTATACATGTATTAAAAACAATTGTAGGCCTACAATGTTCTCTTATTCTAGAATCTCTGACATTTTCCTGATTGTTGTAGCACTCAAGATCTACATTTCTCGACAACGTAAAACAACACGCTAGGCTTACTATGTACTACATCGTGGGCCTACTATCAAATTCGAGGCAAACGGTTTATGTTTCCTATGGTAAACAGTAGCGTTGCTAGGCCGCCGCTTGGACAGCTTGACCTCAAGCCGCCATTGTTTTCGCTCTCCACGCCCGGGACGCCGCGAGCTGGTTCTTGCAGCGCGACTAGGGAATCTAGGTGAATACTATTTTAAGATCTTTGGAAATAAGGAACAATTCAGCCTTCTCGCCTTGTCCACGTGACATCAGAAAGAGCAAAACCTTTTCTTTCTATTTTTTTTCTTTTTTGGCCAGACAGACGGAAAGAGCAAAACAACAGTTTTGCCCAATAATTTGAACGTGATTTCGAATTTTGTCTCTCTGTCTGTCTGTCTGTCTGTCTACTTACCAGTCAGTTAAACAATCCTTCAATCTGTCTATGTATGCAGCCCCCCCTCTCTCTGTCTTCGTTTTCAGATGTCACATTCCCCCCCCCCCCCCCACCATCCCGTAGATCACCAGCTCTCTCTCTATCACTCCGCATGGTACAACTTCAGACAGACATGGGGAAACAAGCATAATTTCTTGAAAGGACTTACTATTATGTATAATTATGTGCACATGCATGCAAGTAGATCTATATGTACATGTACTATGTTCAAAGGTTAAATTAAAACTGCTATTTCCGCCCAGGATATAATTATCAATTTCTCTCGGAGAGAGACGTGACAATGCAACGCCTATGTTAGATACAATAGATCAATGAAATTGCCTTTCATTGTCTTTGCCGACTATTACTATTGATCCCGGTCGCGCCCTACTTCAACGCCACTCACGATCACAACTGCCTACGACACTTAATGAGCTGGAGAAGTGAGTTCCATCAATAGAACTACTTACAAACATCTTTGTCTCCATGTAAGCGGATAGCTAATTACCTCGCCCATGTTCTTGCCATCAGCCAATCAGCGACGCGTATTTCGTCTGGCGTTCAGCACTTATAATTGAATACACGCATGTTAATTACTGTTTACTCAGCTTTGCTGTCTTTTCTGAGATTATAGAGAGAGTTGATTTGTTTCACTAGACACCCCAAAAGTTGCGCTACACACAATTTTCTTTCTTTACCCCAAAAGATCTAAGTGATCACTGAAAAAAGATATCTAAGATAACCTTGCAAACTGAAAGAACGCTCGGGGAGTGGACGCTTCACAATTATGATATTGAATTAGGAAGGTAAAAATTTATCATTTTCACATCACCCCGCATCTTTCTGGTGCGGGCAGTTTTACAACCAATCGATACATCAGTCGCCTGCGATGTGCGGCCGCTCATACAGCCTTTAGCAGCACCCTGCACCAGCGTGTGTTTCATGGCTCATACAGCCTTTAGCAGCACCCTGCACCAGCGTGTGTTTCATGGCTCATACAGCCTTTAGCAGCACCCTGCACCAGCGTGTGTTTCATGGCTCATACAGCCTTTAGCAGCACCCTGCACCAGCGTGTGTTTCATGGCTCATACAGCCTTTAGCAGCACCCTGCACCAGCGTGTGTTTCATGGCTCATACAGCCTTTAGCAGCACCCTGCACCAGCGTGTGTTTCATGGCTCATACAGCCTTTAGCAGCACCCTGCACCAGCGTGTGTTTCATGGCTCATACAGCCTTTAGCAGCACCCTGCACCAGCGTGTGTTTCATGGCTCATACAGCCTTTAGCAGCACCCTGCACCAGCGTGTGTTTCATGGCTCATACAGCCTTTAGCAGCACCCTGCACCAGCGTGTGTTTCATGGCTCATACAGCCTTTAGCAGCACCCTGCACCAGCGTGTGTTTCATGGCTCATACAGCCTTTAGCAGCACCCTGCACCAGCGTGTGTTTCATGGCTCATACAGCCTTTAGCAGCACCCTGCACCAGCGTGTGTTTCATGGCTCATACAGCCTTTAGCAGCACCCTGCACCAGCGTGTGTTTCATGGCTCATACAGCCTTTAGCAGCACCCTGCACCAGCGTGTGTTTCATGGCTCATACAGCCTTTAGCAGCACCCTGCACCAGCGTGTGTTTCATGGCTCATACAGCCTTTAGCAGCACCCTGCACCAGCGTGTGTTTCATGGCTCATACAGCCTTTAGCAGCACCCTGCACCAGCGTGTGTTTCATGGCTCATACAGCCTTTAGCAGCACCCTGCACCAGCGTGTGTTTCATGGCTCATACAGCCTTTAGCAGCACCCTGCACCAGCGTGTGTTTCATGGCTCATACAGCCTTTAGCAGCACCCTGCACCAGCGTGTGTTTCATGGCTCATACAGCCTTTAGCAGCACCCTGCACCAGCGTGTGTTTCATGGCTCATACAGCCTTTAGCAGCACCCTGCACCAGCGTGTGTTTCATGGCTCATACAGCCTTTAGCAGCACCCTGCACCAGCGTGTGTTTCATGGCTCATACAGCCTTTAGCAGCACCCTGCACCAGCGTGTGTTTCATGGCTCATACAGCCTTTAGCAGCACCCTGCACCAGCGTGTGTTTCATGGCTCATACAGCCTTTAGCAGCACCCTGCACCAGCGTGTGTTTCATGGCTCATACAGCCTTTAGCAGCACCCTGCACCAGCGTGTGTTTCATGGCTCATACAGCCTTTAGCAGCACCCTGCACCAGCGTGTGTTTCATGGCTCATACAGCCTTTAGCAGCACCCTGCACCAGCGTGTGTTTCATGGCTCATACAGCCTTTAGCAGCACCCTGCACCAGCGTGTGTTTCATGGCTCATACAGCCTTTAGCAGCACCCTGCACCAGCGTGTGTTTCATGGCTCATACAGCCTTTAGCAGCACCCTGCACCAGCGTGTGTTTCATGGCTCATACAGCCTTTAGCAGCACCCTGCACCAGCGTGTGTTTCATGGCTCATACAGCCTTTAGCAGCACCCTGCACCAGCGTGTGTTTCATGGCTCATACAGCCTTTAGCAGCACCCTGCACCAGCGTGTGTTTCATGGCTCATACAGCCTTTAGCAGCACCCTGCACCAGCGTGTGTTTCATGGCTCATACAGCCTTTAGCAGCACCCTGCACCAGCGTGTGTTTCATGGCTCATACAGCCTTTAGCAGCACCCTGCACCAGCGTGTGTTTCATGGCTCATACAGCCTTTAGCAGCACCCTGCACCAGCGTGTGTTTCATGGCTCATACAGCCTTTAGCAGCACCCTGCACCAGCGTGTGTTTCATGGCTCATACAGCCTTTAGCAGCACCCTGCACCAGCGTGTGTTTCATGGCTCATACAGCCTTTAGCAGCACCCTGCACCAGCGTGTGTTTCATGGCTCATACAGCCTTTAGCAGCACCCTGCACCAGCGTGTGTTTCATGGCTCATACAGCCTTTAGCAGCACCCTGCACCAGCGTGTGTTTCATGGCTCATACAGCCTTTAGCAGCACCCTGCACCAGCGTGTGTTTCATGGCTCATACAGCCTTTAGCAGCACCCTGCACCAGCGTGTGTTTCATGGCTCATACAGCCTTTAGCAGCACCCTGCACCAGCGTGTGTTTCATGGCTCATACAGCCTTTAGCAGCACCCTGCACCAGCGTGTGTTTCATGGCTCATACAGCCTTTAGCAGCACCCTGCACCAGCGTGTGTTTCATGGCTCATACAGCCTTTAGCAGCACCCTGCACCAGCGTGTGTTTCATGGCTCATACAGCCTTTAGCAGCACCCTGCACCAGCGTGTGTTTCATGGCTCATACAGCCTTTAGCAGCACCCTGCACCAGCGTGTGTTTCATGGCTCATACAGCCTTTAGCAGCACCCTGCACCAGCGTGTGTTTCATGGCTCATACAGCCTTTAGCAGCACCCTGCACCAGCGTGTGTTTCATGGCTCATACAGCCTTTAGCAGCACCCTGCACCAGCGTGTGTTTCATGGCTCATACAGCCTTTAGCAGCACCCTGCACCAGCGTGTGTTTCATGGCTCATACAGCCTTTAGCAGCACCCTGCACCAGCGTGTGTTTCATGGCTCATACAGCCTTTAGCAGCACCCTGCACCAGCGTGTGTTTCATGGCTCATACAGCCTTTAGCAGCACCCTGCACCAGCGTGTGTTTCATGGCTCATACAGCCTTTAGCAGCACCCTGCACCAGCGTGTGTTTCATGGCTCATACAGCCTTTAGCAGCACCCTGCACCAGCGTGTGTTTCATGGCTCATACAGCCTTTAGCAGCACCCTGCACCAGCGTGTGTTTCATGGCTCATACAGCCTTTAGCAGCACCCTGCACCAGCGTGTGTTTCATGGCTCATACAGCCTTTAGCAGCACCCTGCACCAGCGTGTGTTTCATGGCTCATACAGCCTTTAGCAGCACCCTGCACCAGCGTGTGTTTCATGGCTCATACAGCCTTTAGCAGCACCCTGCACCAGCGTGTGTTTCATGGCTCATACAGCCTTTAGCAGCACCCTGCACCAGCGTGTGTTTCATGGCTCATACAGCCTTTAGCAGCACCCTGCACCAGCGTGTGTTTCATGGCTCATACAGCCTTTAGCAGCACCCTGCACCAGCGTGTGTTTCATGGCTCATACAGCCTTTAGCAGCACCCTGCACCAGCGTGTGTTTCATGGCTCATACAGCCTTTAGCAGCACCCTGCACCAGCGTGTGTTTCATGGCTCATACAGCCTTTAGCAGCACCCTGCACCAGCGTGTGTTTCATGGCTCATACAGCCTTTAGCAGCACCCTGCACCAGCGTGTGTTTCATGGCTCATACAGCCTTTAGCAGCACCCTGCACCAGCGTGTGTTTCATGGCTCATACAGCCTTTAGCAGCACCCTGCACCAGCGTGTGTTTCATGGCTCATACAGCCTTTAGCAGCACCCTGCACCAGCGTGTGTTTCATGGCTCATACAGCCTTTAGCAGCACCCTGCACCAGCGTGTGTTTCATGGCTCATACAGCCTTTAGCAGCACCCTGCACCAGCGTGTGTTTCATGGCTCATACAGCCTTTAGCAGCACCCTGCACCAGCGTGTGTTTCATGGCTCATACAGCCTTTAGCAGCACCCTGCACCAGCGTGTGTTTCATGGCTCATACAGCCTTTAGCAGCACCCTGCACCAGCGTGTGTTTCATGGCTCATACAGCCTTTAGCAGCACCCTGCACCAGCGTGTGTTTCATGGCTCATACAGCCTTTAGCAGCACCCTGCACCAGCGTGTGTTTCATGGCTCATACAGCCTTTAGCAGCACCCTGCACCAGCGTGTGTTTCATGGCTCATACAGCCTTTAGCAGCACCCTGCACCAGCGTGTGTTTCATGGCTCATACAGCCTTTAGCAGCACCCTGCACCAGCGTGTGTTTCATGGCTCATACAGCCTTTAGCAGCACCCTGCACCAGCGTGTGTTTCATGGCTCATACAGCCTTTAGCAGCACCCTGCACCAGCGTGTGTTTCATGGCTCATACAGCCTTTAGCAGCACCCTGCACCAGCGTGTGTTTCATGGCTCATACAGCCTTTAGCAGCACCCTGCACCAGCGTGTGTTTCATGGCTCATACAGCCTTTAGCAGCACCTGCACCAGCGTGTGTTTCATGGCTCATACAGCCTTTAGCAGCACCCTGCACCAGCGTGTGTTTCATGGCTCATACAGCCTTTAGCAGCACCCTGCACCAGCGTGTGTTTCATGGCTCATACAGCCTTTAGCAGCACCCTGCACCAGCGTGTGTTTCATGGCTCATACAGCCTTTAGCAGCACCCTGCACCAGCGTGTGTTTCATGGCTCATACAGCCTTTAGCAGCACCCTGCACCAGCGTGTGTTTCATGGCTCATACAGCCTTTAGCAGCACCCTGCACCAGCGTGTGTTTCATGGCTCATACAGCCTTTAGCAGCACCCTGCACCAGCGTGTGTTTCATGGCTCATACAGCCTTTAGCAGCACCCTGCACCAGCGTGTGTTTCATGGCTCATACAGCCTTTAGCAGCACCCTGCACCAGCGTGTGTTTCATGGCTCATACAGCCTTTAGCAGCACCCTGCACCAGCGTGTGTTTCATGGCTCATACAGCCTTTAGCAGCACCCTGCACCAGCGTGTGTTTCATGGCTCATACAGCCTTTAGCAGCACCCTGCACCAGCGTGTGTTTCATGGCTCATACAGCCTTTAGCAGCACCCTGCACCAGCGTGTGTTTCATGGCTCATACAGCCTTTAGCAGCACCCTGCACCAGCGTGTGTTTCATGGCTCATACAGCCTTTAGCAGCACCCTGCACCAGCGTGTGTTTCATGGCTCATACAGCCTTTAGCAGCACCCTGCACCAGCGTGTGTTTCATGGCTCATACAGCCTTTAGCAGCACCCTGCACCAGCGTGTGTTTCATGGCTCATACAGCCTTTAGCAGCACCCTGCACCAGCGTGTGTTTCATGGCTCATACAGCCTTTAGCAGCACCCTGCACCAGCGTGTGTTTCATGGCTCATACAGCCTTTAGCAGCACCCTGCACCAGCGTGTGTTTCATGGCTCATACAGCCTTTAGCAGCACCCTGCACCAGCGTGTGTTTCATGGCTCATACAGCCTTTAGCAGCACCCTGCACCAGCGTGTGTTTCATGGCTCATACAGCCTTTAGCAGCACCCTGCACCAGCGTGTGTTTCATGGCTCATACAGCCTTTAGCAGCACCCTGCACCAGCGTGTGTTTCATGGCTCATACAGCCTTTAGCAGCACCCTGCACCAGCGTGTGTTCATGGCTCATACAGCCTTTAGCAGCACCCTGCACCAGCGTGTGTTTCATGGCTCATACAGCCTTTAGCAGCACCCTGCACCAGCGTGTGTTTCATGGCTCATACAGCCTTTAGCAGCACCCTGCACCAGCGTGTGTTTCATGGCTCATACAGCCTTTAGCAGCACCCTGCACCAGCGTGTGTTTCATGGCTCATACAGCCTTTAGCAGCACCCTGCACCAGCGTGTGTTTCATGGCTCATACAGCCTTTAGCAGCACCCTGCACCAGCGTGTGTTTCATGGCTCATACAGCCTTTAGCAGCACCCTGCACCAGCGTGTGTTTCATGGCTCATACAGCCTTTAGCAGCACCCTGCACCAGCGTGTGTTTCATGGCTCATACAGCCTTTAGCAGCACCCCTGCACCAGCGTGTGTTTCATGGCTCATACAGCCTTTAGCAGCACCCTGCACCAGCGTGTGTTTCATGGCTCATACAGCCTTTAGCAGCACCCTGCACCAGCGTGTGTTTCATGGCTCATACAGCCTTTAGCAGCACCCTGCACCAGCGTGTGTTTCATGGCTCATACAGCCTTTAGCAGCACCCTGCACCAGCGTGTGTTTCATGGCTCATACAGCCTTTAGCAGCACCCTGCACCAGCGTGTGTTTCATGGCTCATACAGCCTTTAGCAGCACCCTGCACCAGCGTGTGTTTCATGGCTCATACAGCCTTTAGCAGCACCCTGCACCAGCGTGTGTTTCATGGCTCATACAGCCTTTAGCAGCACCCTGCACCAGCGTGTGTTTCATGGCTCATACAGCCTTTAGCAGCACCCTGCACCAGCGTGTGTTTCATGGCTCATACAGCCTTTTAGCAGCACCCTGCACCAGCGTGTGTTTCATGGCTCATACAGCCTTTAGCAGCACCCTGCACCAGCGTGTGTTTCATGGCTCATACAGCCTTTAGCAGCACCCTGCACCAGCGTGTGTTTCATGGCCTCATACAGCCTTTAGCAGCACCCTGCACCAGCGTGTGTTTCATGGCTCATACAGCCTTTAGCAGCACCCTGCACCAGCGTGTGTTTCATGGCTCATACAGCCTTTAGCAGCACCCTGCACCAGCGTGTGTTTCATGGCTCATACAGCCTTTAGCAGCACCCTGCACCAGCGTGTGTTTCATGGCTCATACAGCCTTTAGCAGCACCCTGCACCAGCGTGTGTTTCATGGCTCATACAGCCTTTAGCAGCACCCTGCACCAGCGTGTGTTTCATGGCTCATACAGCCTTTAGCAGCACCCTGCACCAGCGTGTGTTTCATGGCTCATACAGCCTTTAGCAGCACCCTGCACCAGCGTGTGTTTCATGGCTCATACAGCCTTTAGCAGCACCCTGCACCAGCGTGTGTTTCATGGCTCATACAGCCTTTAGCAGCACCCTGCACCAGCGTGTGTTTCATGGCTCATACAGCCTTTAGCAGCACCCTGCACCAGCGTGTGTTTCATGGCTCATACAGCCTTTAGCAGCACCCTGCACCAGCGTGTGTTTCATGGCTCATACAGCCTTTAGCAGCACCCTGCACCAGCGTGTGTTTCATGGCTCATACAGCCTTTAGCAGCACCCTGCACCAGCGTGTGTTTCATGGCTCATACAGCCTTTAGCAGCACCCTGCACCAGCGTGTGTTTCATGGCTCATACAGCCTTTAGCAGCACCCTGCACCAGCGTGTGTTTCATGGCTCATACAGCCTTTAGCAGCACCCTGCCACCAGCGTGTGTTTCATGGCTCATACAGCCTTTAGCAGCACCCTGCACCAGCGTGTGTTTCATGGCTCATACAGCCTTTAGCAGCACCCTGCACCTGCGTGTGTTTCATGGCTCATACAGCCTTTAGCAGCACCCTGCACCAGCGTGTGTTTCATGGCTCATACAGCCTTTAGCAGCACCCTGCACCAGCGTGTGTTTCATGGCTCATACAGCCTTTAGCAGCACCCTGCACCAGCGTGTGTTTCATGGCTCATACAGCCTTTAGCAGCACCCTGCACCAGCGTGTGTTTCATGGCTCATACAGCCTTTAGCAGCACCCTGCACCAGCGTGTGTTTCATGGCTCATACAGCCTTTAGCAGCACCCTGCACCAGCGTGTGTTTCATGGCTCATACAGCCTTTAGCAGCACCCTGCACCAGCGTGTGTTTCATGGCTCATACAGCCTTTAGCAGCACCCTGCACCAGCGTGTGTTTCATGGCTCATACAGCCTTTAGCAGCACCCTGCACCAGCGTGTGTTTCATGGCTCATACAGCCTTTAGCAGCACCCTGCACCAGCGTGTGTTTCATGGCTCATACAGCCTTTAGCAGCACCCTGCACCAGCGTGTGTTTCATGGCTCATACAGCCTTTAGCAGCACCCTGCACCAGCGTGTGTTTCATGGCTCATACAGCCTTTAGCAGCACCCTGCACCAGCGTGTGTTTCATGGCTCATACAGCCTTTAGCAGCACCCTGCACCAGCGTGTGTTTCATGGCTCATACAGCCTTTAGCAGCACCCTGCACCAGCGTGTGTTTCATGGCTCATACAGCCTTTAGCAGCACCCTGCACCAGCGTGTGTTTCATGGCTCATACAGCCTTTAGCAGCACCTGCACCGTGTGTTTCATGGCTCATACAGCCTTTAGCAGCACCCTGCACCAGCGTGTGTTTCATGGCTCATACAGCCTTTAGCAGCACACCCTGCACCAAGCGTGTGTTTCATGGCTCATACAGCCTTTAGCAGCACCCTGCACCAGCGTGTGT